>JADWQK010001933.1:0-317273 GCA_017933935.1 Sesamia nonagrioides | reverse complement strand
ATGATATTGCGATGGAACCTTGTCACAATAACAGCGTTGTGACGTCATCTGTCACACAAAAGGACAGCTAGCAAAAGAATGTTAAATGCAAAATTAATATTAGGGTTAAGGGTTTATTTGTATTTTATAATTTTATTACACTCTTTATAAAGAGTGTATGTATAAATTAATATGAGGGTTAAGGGTTTATTTGTATTTTATAATTTTATTACACTCTTTATAAAGAGTGTATGTATAATAAAATTAACATTAATTTTGCATTTAACATTCTTTCGTAGGTATACCTACTCACCCATATTCTGACAAATAAACTTTCATTATTAAGAATTTCAAGGAAATAATTTTTGTAGACGTAAGAAAAATATACTTATTCGTATATCTTTCTTACATGTATACTATTTTTTTCTAACTTCATTTCTGTTAATTTGCGAGCGGGAATTGAACCAGAGTCCACTGTGTAGTAGTCATGTTTTAATTACTACCTACATCTATCAGCTTATAAATAAAACCAGGATAATATGTAAAAAAATGTATATAGTCTTCCGAATCATAAGTTCATAACTGCTTTCTGTGTCTGTCGTTTCCGATTCACTATCGTCGCCGTATTTATGACAAATAACTCGTCAGTTATTCGATCTTTATTCCAGTATTTATTCCTCTTCCAGCCGTTTAACATGATTGACTTCCTTTCGCCAGTCATCTGGAGTTATTGACGCCAACGACTCCAACGTCAGAGCTTCAATGCGACTTTCCAACTGCTCCACATTATTTTCTGACACCCTTATCTTTACCAGGTTCCAGATGTACTCAATGGGGTTGAGGTCGCAGTTGTAAGGTGGTAATCTAACGACTTCATGGCCATTGCCAGCTAATAAATTGTCAATTTTATAATTTTTCGGCGGTCTGTGCCGTTTAATTAATAAATACAGTTCAGGTTTTGTAGTGTCGTTGGGAAAGTCTCAACAATCAACTGTTTTTTATTGTTCATACTTGGTGGCCTATTCTCATCCCTACTGTGATAGGGGGCGTTGTCCATCACAATTTTAGAGTTGCGTGGTATGTTGGGTACTATTTTTTCTGTAAGCCACTTGGTGAAATTCTCAGCATTCATTTGATCATAGTAATCCCCCGTTTTGGTGTCTACTTTATACATTAAAAGGGCATTGTCAACAAAACCGCTTTAACTTCCCGCGTGAACTATTATCCATCGGCGGCCGGGACTGTCGTTCCGTCTCACTCCATCGGTTGTTGTTTGCCAACATTTTTCTACCGTGTAGTGTGCATGTATCCACGTTTCGTCGAGATAAATAACGGGTCTTTTGTTATTACTAAGCGAGTCATTTTCTTTCATACGTCGTAAATATTTAGCCCTCCACGCTTGAATTTGGGGTCTTTGAATTAGGGCGTCTTTTTTGGTAGCATCGTTTAAACTAGTAGCCTAAATCACATTTAATTATTTTTCTTAATGTAGTTTCACTACCAGTATAATTAAGGTCTACTTTTGAAGCCGCCAAGATTTTGCGCATTGTGGGTATTTCTCTCCTCACCGTACACATTGAATCTATAATATTTCTTAAAGTTGTTATGGAAAACCCGTCGCAATATTTCTTCTTTTGTCTTTTTCCTTTAGTAGGAGTTCTCATTTTGCTGCCACTGGCTGTTGCTGACTCATGCTCTCGTCTCAATTTCGTCACAGTAGTTTTTGCAACGCCTGTGGCACATGCCACACACTCCGTGACTTTGATAGAATTTTGCAAAATATTTTTAATAACTGTAAGCAGTTGCTTCGGTATTAAAATGTCCGAAGCACTTTTTAAGCACGGTTTATACTTTCAAGAACTAACTTACAATCCTCTTTCTCTTTAACAAAATAATTGTCCACTTTAATTATAATTTCACGAGTACGACTATTAATTAATTTCTTACTCATTTTAACGAGTAACAGTTAACAAAACTAAACAACAAAACTCAAGAACAACAATAAACCAGGATAACAAAAACAAAAAGCTAACAAAAATATTCGATGTGCGTAAGTGGGTAAGCGCGGACTGAATTTGCGAACGGTACCGACGGTGCAAGTTCGACTACGTCACCAAGATGGCCGCCAATCGCAATATCATCGTGCGGGGCTTATAAAACGTTCCAGGTACTGACCGCCCCACTACCACTATCCTTTTAAATTTTTGATATGGACATTAGTACTTCACCTAAATACTGACAATTTATTTAATTATAAGCCTCATAAATTCAAATGATAATATGTAATGGGTATTCCCATTGTTATGATTTAATATCCATAATCTTATTAACACTTATCACGTACATTTGATAAGTGATTATAATTGATTCAGGATCATCTAAATGAATAAAAATATTTTATTATCTTACAACTAGGACATGGGCCCTAGTTGTAAGATTATAAAATATTTTTATGACTATTAGTTACAAAAAAAAAAAAACTAAAATACTATGTTGGTATGGACGAAAATAAAATATTTATCTTCTGCCTAATTTTATCGCGAATAGAGTATAGACGTTGTTTAAAATGTTGATGGTAGGCCATAACATCGGCTGCCGGCAGAAGTTACCACCCACCAGACAAAGTCTCGCCACGGACCGCCAAGCGAATCGTCGTGTTCCGGCATGATGTCTGGTAAAGCAGCTCAGTCTGAGCAGTTGTGTAGCGATGTGTGCCGGGTAGAATGCACCAAATGTTGTTGTGTCGGAAGTTTGGTCGTCGAGGGTCTCCAGATCAATCTCCCTCTGGCGCAGCATCGTTGTCGTGTCGTGTGCTGTTGTCGTTGTCGTGTTGTTGGGTTTAACATTGCATCACCTTTTTTTTTCCGGGTGAAAAATCCTCATGGATGTCCGCCGCCCTGGGGCGGGCGACGGGGTCTGTCAGACTCTTACTGACTAAAAACCACCCGGTTGTTCCTTCTCACACCTACACCGGGGGCTGCGAGAACTAATACTGCTTCCGCAACCCCCGATTGGTGCTGGCCCACCACCGTAGGCCTCCTCGGGTCAAGGGGGGGGGTGAGGTGTAGGACTCCCTCCGTGACGTCTAAGAGTAGCGCGCGTGGAACACTTCGCGCCGCCACCTCGGGTCCTGATGTTTGAGGGGCGACAGATGTCCCCGAGTCCATCGCCCCTGAACCCATTTAGGGGGGCTGGAAGAGGGCGTTATCCGCCCTCCGACGACGCCCGGTACGCCTGCTGCGGTTCGGGTGAGAGGACGAGATCTCCCTCTCCCTTTCCGCAGCCTCCTTCCGCGAGACAACTGTTTCGCAGAAGGAAACCACCGCATCCCAGGACTCTTCGCTGCCGACCATCGACTTGATTACGGCTGGCAGCGACAAGTCACTGGCTATTTCAGAGATGAGGACACGGCGCAGCTCCTCCCAACTGGCACACTCTGCCAGCGTATGCTGCACCGTATCCTCCCGGCAGTCGACGCAGTGGTGACACCGGGCGTCCGGCTCCCTGTTTATGCGACACAGGTACTTTCCGAAGCAACCATGCCCCGAGAGCACCTGTGTCACCCGAAGCGTCAGGGAGCCATGCCTTCTCCCGAGCCAGTCCGCCAGTACCGGCCGGATGGCCTCGATGGTGGTGAGGCCGGCGGTAGGGCGTGAAAGCCTGTCCCGCCATTCCGCCACCAAGACCTCGCTGAGCTGCGACCGACGCTGCTCAAGCTGACGCTGCATCGACCGTTCGCCCCGTTCTCGCGCCTGCTCACGCCACCGGTACAGAGACGCGAGGACCCTCGCCTCCAGGTCCCAGGGCGGGGTTCCAGCCAGTAGGCAGGCCGCCTCATAGGAGATCGTGCGATACCCATGTATGACTCTGACGGCCATCACTCTCTGCGGTATTCGCAGTAAAGCGGTGCTGCATCACCTCGCTCAACTGCCGTCGTCCTTCATATTCACTGAGTTTATTTAAGTGAATAAATAGGCTTAATAAACTAGCGCGCTTTACCGTCAACGATTTCATTACTGCTTACCATCAGGCGGTATTGCGGTCCAGCACTACTTTATAATTATTACAAAAAAAAAAAAAAATGTTGGCTGCTAGCAATATAAAGAAATATAGAGAAAAGGTCACAACTAATCTTAGCAAGGAGTAAGGGGTACTTAGCTCCTGACTAATGTTAACCAGCGGTTCTAAATAAGTTCATTAAAATGCATATTACCTACTATTATATAACTGCGTGATACTCAAAGGCCTGATCAACTTTTTGATAAATTAATTATTTAAATACCTTCATCAGGCACGCATTTGCGACTTGTTTCGCGAATTACTATTCTGTGTAATTATTGCACCTATAATAAAAATAAATGGGCATAATATTTAATAACTATAGCTTCCATGTTCATTAATTCCACGACGACTAGATATGCATTTTTTCCGTGATGTTGTGAAGGTCTACGCATAAGTTTCAATAATTATTTTTATCGGTAAATAAGGTATCTTTCACATTGAATGACAGAGGTTTCTCATAGAAAAAAAGAGGTTTTCTGTTTATATTATTTTATTGTAACTAGTTCACAACTTACCAGGCACTTTAGACAAGCCTTTTTGTGTTGGCTATTCCTTCTAATTAATGGTGTTCTGTATTTGAACGGCTTAAAATATAATTTGTCCACCACACGGTCGTTCAGCAGTCGAAACTTGACACGGGCCACTTGGTCTCGGACATCTAAGTGCTGTTACTAGTTTTTCCCATTGTGTTTTAATGCGTTATACCCTTTTACTGCTACACCGTGAGAAATCCACTAGTTTAGCGTTCAGGTGGCCTTAGGTAGTACTTCCTTGGACACGTGTGTCCGCCATTTGCCAACGAACCGTCTACCCGCATTATTTTACTTAAGAACCGGTAATTTTTAATGAAATTCTATACTATAGTGCAGCTGTGCCACACTCGGCTGGACTGTGCAAGCCTGTATAAATTTCATATAGGTACACACCAAAACGAATATTGAATTTTAAAATACCTGCAGACTGCAAATTTAATTATTATGACTAAAATACTAATCTAGTACCTTCTTACTGAGTAGTAGAGAACGTATATGTAAAAACTCTATTGTTTTAAACTTACCGAAATGATTTTGAGAAAATCTGGTCAGATCGTCATTATAAAACTTCAACCTATGTGTCTGGACATTTAGGCAGGTAGGTAGGTATCTAATATATAACAAATTACTATTGATCAGTACTTATCGAAATTTTAACAATCAAGCTCGTTACAGTTTTTCTTTTTTATCTTAACAATGACAAGGCTAGCGATGAATTGTGAAGTTTGGAGTTTAAAAAAAAAAATGATGTTCGTTTATTGTACCAGCAAGGCAGTGACCACCTTATAACATTCGGTATCGAAATGAGATCGTCAAGTTCGACAAACGAGTACAAATTGTAAAAGAATTTATTCGTCGCGTGTAATAATATAAACAACAAGTTGCCGACTACAGAATTAGCATTCGAGTGTGCGAGTTCGTCGGTCGGTATAAACGAAAACGCTCATTAAATGCTGACAGTGGACGTTATCTCCTTATCAAAATGTATAACCTTTCTGTGTGAGCGTTATTATAACATTTAATATAATAACCTAAATGATAATAAGGCAGACCGCTGGTGTATAATAATTACAATATTAAAAGTATAAATAATTCAATGGGCTATCGGCGATGGAAGCACGCGACGGACTTCCGGAGAGTCTAATGAATGCGTGCCTCATTCTCGAGGCGCTTGACGAACTACGAAAATTATATAATTATCGTGTACACGAGTTGACATGAACTTGGAGACCTTATTATGTCTTCAGTGATCTGCGTGCTAACGGTCTGCTTAAATACCCATGCAACTGATAATGGCAAGCGACCCTTATCATATGTTTACTGAACTTAATTCTGTGTAACGCAATTTAAGGTAGGAATGATTTCTTGAATTTACTGGGAGTGAACTGTTAGTACTTAATCTGAAGCCACAAATCGTGGTAAACGAAAGCTTGTTTGTGGTTAGACGAACATCTTGTTTAAAGGTTTTTTACATTAATGATGTTATTGTGGAACCTTGCCACTGTAGGTTTTGACCAAAGAGCAAATGCGGCTACCTCTGCAGCCGGTCGATTCTTTAAAAATCTCACCGTACCATCTTTGGGAACGTGAGCCATCATTCCTTAGCACGGTCACCTAAAAAGAATAGTAGCATCGGTTCCCATGTTCACAAACTGAAGTAATTTTAAGTTCAGTGCATATTTTGCTTTTTATTTTACCATGAAAGGAACAGTACCTAGACAAAATACCTATCTTCTGTCAAATTAAGATATTCCGACACATGGCAACATTACTACGTAAAGGAGATGTTTCAAAAATGTATGGAGCCTGGGCCAGCACATTGTACACTTAATGCTAGGTCTAGTTACGCTATACTTAACTGTTTTTAATGTTAATTTGCTATATTTTGGCTTAGATTTTATACAGATTCAATTTAACTCGGCCAAGGAGTGCAACACAACTACTAATAAATATGGTGCTCAGCAATAAGCGAAACAAGATTTTGACAGTGACATTTAATTGACGTGTCATATATCTAAGACTATCGTATCTATATTATCTACCATATGACTGCGAAACAAACAAAACATGAATTCCGAACATACCGCCCATTAAATAAACACAATCAACTCAAATCAATACTCGACACGAACACAACGGGAAAAAAGAACTGCCAAAGTCGCCAATCCAACGTCATAACCACTGTCATGGCTACCTTAATAAAGGGTTATCTTACTAAAAACGTTTCAAATAATTAATTATATGTACTTGTATTTCTATTCAAATTAATTTAGTAGTATTTTTATGAAAATCTTTTATTTTTTTCCCGTTTATCTATAAAGCGTACATAGTGGTGGCCCAAAATGAAACATCTCCTTTACGTCAGGCACTGACTGATTTGACAGGACTAAATTAATATTTATCTTCTGTCCTTTTCTTAATCAATTAGATGGAAGAAGATGCACTAAACTTAAATTTAGTTTAGTTTGTGAACAAGACAATCGGGGCCAATGACACCGTTGCCGAAATCATGATCTATCAATACATAGTATAAAACAAAGTCGCTTTCGCTGTATGTCCGTATGTATGCTTAGATCTTTAAAACTACGCAACGGATTTTGACGCGATTTTTTTTAATAGATAGAGTGATTCTTAAGGAAGGTTTGTATGTATAATAAATGCATAATATAGTAGAGAAACACTGATAAATTTAAAGGTTTCTAATGTGATGTCGTAAATAAGCACGTTTTTTTGCGCTTATATTGCAAACGCTGGCTGAACCCTGCGAGATAGACCAAAATAATGTACTACAGTATTGTTCACCCTAAAAAGTTCAACAAAAAAGTCCGCGATGGTATATGTCTATCTCTTAGGGATAACCCAGCATAACCATTTTTATTCTTTACTAAAAAATGGTTATTTACGAAGTGATTTTGAACAATACAGCATTAATCCTTATCCATTTAAGTACCTTAAATAAATTGTGCATTTTTTATAGATCAATATGCTTTTTACAGCATGTAGTTTAAGTGAATATTACCGAAGATATTACAAATTTAAAATGCAGGGTCGTAGTTGTTTGCGCCGGGCGGCGCGTGCCTATCAACCGATTTTGATGAAATTTGACACAGACAATCTTTAGATCCTGAGAAAGAACATATTCTACCTTTTATCCCGGAAAAATTTGATGTTCCCGAGGGAAATCTAAAAAGCGCGCTAAAACCGAACTCCACGCGGGCGAAGCCGCGGGCGGAAAGCTAGTACTAATATATAAAGCTGAAGAGTTTGTTTGTTTGTTTGTGCGTGCTAATCTCGGGAACTACTGGTCCGATTTGTAAAATTCTTTTTGCGTTGGATAGTCCATTAATCCAGGAAGGCTTTAGGCTATATAACATCACGCTGTGACCAATAGGAGCGGAGCATAACTAACTCCACGCGAACGAAGTCGCTGGCGGCAGCTAGTATAGTATAAAGCTGAAGAGTTTGTTTGTTTGAACGCGCTAATCTCGGGAACTCCTGGTCCGATTTGAAAAATTATTTTTGCGTTGGATAGCCCATTAATCCAGGAAGGCTTTAGGCTATATAACATCACGCTGCAATCGATATCTACGTGGGTGATACCGCATACCGCGCAGCTAGTTTTGCAGCTAGTGAGATATACATTAGGTATATGTAGATCTGACTTACTACTAAATGTAGGTAGGTACGGGTGGTCTTTTAAGAATGTTTTCATATTGGTGTAACGTTACGGTAGACGTGATGGCCTAGTGGTTAAAACACCAGCGTCTCAAGTGTGAGTGTGCGAGTTCGATTCCAGGTCATGCAAGTACCAATGTAACTTTTCTAAGTTACTGTACTTTCTCAAGTATCTCTTGGACATCAATGACTGATTAAAAAAGTGAAGGAAAACATCTTGAGGAAAGCTGGACTGTAAGTCTGAAATCACTAACCCGCATTGAGCAGGCGTGGTGATCCATTTGAAATATTACAGTTTTTAAATTTAAATCAGCCTATAGTATTCCCCCTACTGGGACACAGGCCTCCTCTCGGTGAGAGGGAGTGGATCGTAATCTACCACGCCGGCCCAGTGCGGCTTGGTAGATATCACATGTCTTCGAAGTTTCTGCCTCTTGGACATGCCGGTTTCCTCACCATTTTCTTTGCCGTCTTGAGAGTAGTAGTGAAGGAATAATTTAGACAAAGTAAGTAAAGTCGCGGCCGATAACACTAGGCCACCGCCGCTCTTTTGATACAAATTATTAAAAAACCAAACACTAGCTGTTGCTTGAGATAAAAAGTCTCCTATGTTCATCATCATCTCAGCGTTAAACCTAGTCCGAAGCTTTTTCAGCTTTACCAGTCTAAGTGCTGATTTTGGCTCTAGCCAAACATCGAAGTCTACTTCGATGTTTTCTGTGAAGCGACTGCCCTCTGACCTCCACAACCCGAAGGCGATATCGAAGCATTGCAGTTAGACCGATTGTTGGAATTTTGAGGGCTCCAACAACTCGTAACGACTGCCATTAGATGTTCTTATGGCAACCGGGACCAACGGTTTAACGTGATTTCCGAGGCACGGCCAGAACAGTGCAATTATTCATATTCATGCATACAAATATTTGCACTGCGCGGGGATCGAAGCCGCGCCTCCTTGCGCAGCGGCCGCGTTCGCTACCACTCTGCGCCACGGAGGCTGTCATAGACACTAACTTGTAGCCAGGATTATTCATCAGAAACTTGCTCTTAAATACAACCTTGTGGAATCAGAGGTGCCTGTACTACAGGTATGTGTATATGCCAGACCCAGTTCTTGAAAAAAGCTTCGGATGCGACTGGGATTAACGCTGAGATGATGATGATGACTTTAGCAATCGGTATCATTTTGATAGTTCAACAATTTTCATTGCGTTCTTTTTTAAGTTGTTGAGCAGACTGTAGACTATTTTTCAACTATTGCACGGTGCAATTGATTAGTAATACGATTTAAATTTATAGTACCGCAAGTAAGGTGTTTAGTTATTCGATTGACGTCATGGGAACCTTTAAAATTTGTAGCAATGCTAAGAAATTGTGGAAAGGCCCGCCCTTAATTTGCCAGTAGTTAAGTGGAGTCAGGACAAGATTATTTCATCGAACTGAAAGAATCTTTTTCGAAAATAAACACTTAAAAAACCTTTTTGAATCATGTGTGAAATAAAAAAAGAAAAGTATTTCTTCTCTTACAAAAGATCTTAAAACTAGGTAACAATAAATTATAAAAATTAATCAGAATTTTCTATACAAGTAGGGTTGCCACGTTTTTTTTTTTTTTGTAGTCAACGTTTATTTAAAATAAAACATTTTTTCGGTATAACATAGTCATCTATTTGATTCGTTTCACTATCGCAATATACTGCGTCTTGTAGGTGTATGTGGATTATTCATGACCATTATTTATTATATCATAAATCTAATATAAAATAGTAATTTAATCTTATTGCACTCAAACTGCTTCAAAAAATATCAACAAGAAATTGTGACATTGACATTGTTGACATTTAAATAAATAAATAAATATATACGGACAAATCACAGATTGAGCTAGCCCCAAAGTAAGTTCGAGACTTGTGTTATGGGATACTAACTCAACGATACTATATTTATCTATACTAATATATAAAGCTGAGGAGTTTGTTTGTATGTTTGTTTGTTCGCGCTAATCTCAGGAACTACTGATTCGATTTGAAAAATTCTGTTTGCGTTGGATAGCCCATTAATCCACGTAGGCTTTAGGCTATATAACATCACGCTGCGACCAATAGGAGCGGAGCATAACTAAACCACGCGAATGAAGTCGCTGGCGGCCGCTAGTAATAGATACATATACAGATAAACATCCAAGACCTAGGCCAAACAGGAAAAGATCGTTTTCCATCATGACCTGGCCGGGGATCGAAGCCGGGGATCGAAGCCGGGGCCCTCCACGATTAGGCAGGCGTGTTGACCGCTGCGTCACGGAGGACGACTTGATGTTAAGTTGCGCTGAAACCGAGTGCTTAAAGGCGCTGGCAAGTGATGAAATCAAATCTTGCAAATTACAAGTATTTTTGTGTACTTTATTGGTTTTCATAAAGTATAGAGTACAGATATCCGAAATAAGTGTAAGTACTATTCTCTTTAATATAGTATGGGTGCCGGGTGGTAACGCTGCATACGAAGCCAAAAGGCTCTCATCTCAGCATGATGCTTCAATATTTAAAAAATAAATGTCGCAGCGCTGGTATTCTGATAGGGCCCGCTGTGATGTCATGGGCAATTGGAGTAACATATAAATAATGAAATAGATATAATTATGTAGAAAATTATCGAATCCGCGCGAAATGTATTACTTAATTGTCTATGCTCTGAGTGTCATATCTACCCTTGACATTCACCTTCCATGTACTGTATAGACCCGCATACCTCAATCCATGTGGGCTTTATAATTACTATTATAGTTATTTTGTTTATTGCTACCTGTCTAGACGGGTCGTTACTGCATATAATTATAATTTCTAAAGTCTTTTTATTGCTATAATTAGTAAATCGGGGTATATATTTTGAACCTTATAGTATAGTTTTAGTAGTGGCTGAGCGATCTACTGCTGTGCTGTGTATCGCGGCAGACCACGAAGGAGAAGGTGTGATAACTAGAATGTCTATCTGAATAGTACCGACGGAAAAAAATGGAGTGGGGTATTTGCCCAACAGTGTCATCTTCTTCTTCAGCCTAAAGAGATCCACTACTGGACAAAGGCCTCCCCCAAGGCTTTCCACGATGACCGGTCTTGTGCTGCCCGCATCTATCGGCTTCCTGCGACCTTCACTAGGTCATCGGTCCACCTTGTTGGGGGCCTCCCTACGCTGGTAGGTATGTGGCCGCCACTTAGTGCCATAACATAGGCTAACTGTATAAAACATTATAAATATCAATAGTATTTGTCGATAACAACAAAATAGGTATGTACTAATACTACTACTTTTGCTTAATAAAGTAATTTAGTTTTTGATACATGTTTAGATTTCTGACACCTAAACACGTAGGTACATATATGTAGGGTAAATAAAATAATTTTGAATGTCTATTTTAAGGAGGCTTTTTTTTTTTTAGTTTTATGTTTACATATTTACTTAACTGTTTCACATCCTTGAGTGTGTGATACTTTATCATAAGAAAATTCCTGGAGTCTTCCTCCGTTAAAAGTCCGTGGAGAAGGGGGGAATTAAGTCCTGGGAATAAGTTTTAATTTACCATCATCATCATTTGACTGTCTTTTCCCAACTGTGTAGGGGTCAGCTTCTTGTCTAACCTGATGCAGGTGCGTATCAGTTCAGTGGTCATCTTGTAGGTACTCATAACGGCATATATTATATAAACAGTTTATAGTCATAGGTATGTATAACATGGTAGATCTCTCCATATTGTACATACATATCACTAATATTTGCAGCTGGATTGTATTGAATATGTTTTTCAACTACAAAGATAAATTTGTTCATGCGATAAATTCATCCCAACTACGAAATCCTTCATTGAACGTGGTCCGACAACGACTTACTCAGCTTTTTTTGAAATGTTACGAAATCAAATGTTTGTTTTGCCAATTTTATTTTGTCTTTGGTTTGCATCGTGATTATTTTTTTTATAGTTTATTTTAATTTTCAGCTCTGTTATCCGGGCTCCTATTCTGTAAAAGCCACATGGTATTATTTATCCGACTAGCCGTTACACAGTAATAGCTTTATCAAATGAGTTACAATTATTAATCGCGGTCTTTCCGCTTAGTTATTTGTTTTAATCCAATATCAAGATGCAACAATGAAGTTATAATTAAATGCGAACGTTGGTGTGAATCGTCGGGCAACAAAATTCATATTTTTGTAACGAAGTATCGGGTGCGATAGTTGGGCGAGATAACGTCCAATTAAAACAATTCCATCAAAACATTTTGTGTCAGGTCATTCCACCTGCCGCCAAGTAATAATTTATTCATAAGAAGCCGCGCGCCCGTCGGCATGGCCAACGCGTATTTTATCGTCCACCAAGTTGTGGTTGTTGAAAACTCGACACACCTTCCTGTGCACTTATGGAATTTCATTAAATCATTTTCGAGATTGCTTAGACTGTTGATTTTATACCTATAGTTAGGTAGGTACCCTGAATCACGATACGAAAATCCTTAGGATTCGTTTAACATAACTACTTACAAAAATATTTATCTATAAGAATAAATAGAAAATAATTAAAATGATAAATAGAAGAAATATACATGTAATTAAAATGGTTATATGTTTCTATGGTGTATATTATTTACTTTCGAACTGCTTATTTGATTTATGCCATGGCGAGACAAAATTGTCGAGGTCTTATCCTAATTAGGTAAACCATCATTATAATCAACTTTTTTTATCGTCCCTCTGCTGGGCACAGGTCTCCTCTCATACAAAGAACGATTGAGCCTAATCACAACGCTTGCACAATGCGGGTTGGCATCATTTACTAGATAAACCATAATACAGTAAATGATCCTATAAGTTATTAAAATTATTTAGATACTTACATCTAAATAAAATTTTCCATTTGTAGGTATCTATTTAATCACTTAATTATGTTGTTGTTTTAATTAAACTGAAAGTGTAGGTAATCTAATAACATGGGTTTGAAATTGTTCACATCAAATACGAGATTTGTTGGGTTATTTTTAATCAAAACTACATGTCAAAACTTGACCTCACTGAAGTCTAATACAAACTTAAGGACTTAAGATCTTATCTATTAGGTTGTTGAATATAACATTGAATGTTCAAAAAGTTTTGACATTTATTTGTGTATTTTGTTCCTTTTCAATCACAAAAGTTGCCCTTCTATTTATATGTAATCAGATATTCCGAATGTCATGATTGTGGTCATTTAATATTATAGTTAGTTGATAAGTATTCATTTATAATTCTCTAAACACATAGGTTAAGAAAATTGAACACAATACTACCGAGTAAATGGAAAAGCGAGATAAATATTGACGCTTTCACGGATTAGGTTTGTCATTAGCTTTTGAACTGGAAAACTGCACCGTAGACTAGGTAAGTAAACTTACCGAATTATTGTAAAAATGATATGAAGAGATAAATTCACAAATAGGCAAAGTGCCCAAACCGCTTTATAGGTTAAGAAAATTGAACACAATACTACCGAGTAAATGGAAAAGCGACATAAATATTGACGCTTTCACGGATTAGGTTTGTCATTAGCTTTTGAACTGGAAAACTGCACCGTAGACTAGGTAAGTAAACTTACCGAATTATTGTAAAAATGATATGAAGAGATAAATTTGCAAATAGGCAAAGTGCCCAAACCGCTTTTATTGAGTCTTTCTACAGTATTGTTGCATCTTATAATGAAAGACTTAACGTCCTGACTGGAAGTTGTGTTAACGCTAGAACCAAACCACTGTAAATGCAAAATGAGACAGAATGTTCCTCATAAATTGTAGCCCACTAATGAGGGATTTTTTAAAACAACCCCTTGGGGATCAATTCGAATACATGAGGGTTATCCTTATGCGCCTCGTTGAACTTCTATGTGACATAGAGGGCTCAGTATCACGATAGAATATTTTTTGTATAGCCTATTTGGTGTCCCACTGCTTTGCAAAGGCCTCTCCTTTTTATTTCCAAACCTCTCTAGTGTCTCCAGTGAGTGACGATCTTTGCCCATCTCTCAGAGTGCATTTGCGAGACATGTCCAGCCCACTCCCACTTCAGCCTGGCTGTTTTTTGTCCAACTTCCGCTACTTAAGTTTGTTGCTATATGTATTTGTTGACATCACCATTTGACATCCCGTCGTCACAGTTATTGATATTCTGATCCTACAAATATTTTTAAATGTGAAAATTTGTATGGATTTACGTTTGTTACTCCAACAACCCGTAAAGACTGCCATTAGATGTTCGTATGGCAACCGGGAGTAACTGCTTAAAATGATTTCCGAGGCACAACCAGACCAGTGCAAATATTCATATTCATGCATACAAATATTTGCACTGCGCGGGGATCGAATCCGCGCCTTCTTGCGAAGCGGCCGCGTTCGCTACCGCTACGCCACGGAGGCGTCAAGTAGAAAAATGGTAATGATAAAAGGTAAAAATGGTATCTATGAATGTATACACACCTAATCAGCTATAAATTTATTGACTAGAGTTAATTCACTATGAGTACTTAACGATTCCTTATACGATACCATGTCAATGCCTTAGTTAATCACGACATCTGCTTCAACATATTCTCTACGATACAGTGGTTTGGTTCGAACTATCAAAATGCTTGCTTCGATCGATTTACATTTGGATTCCGTGCCGATACCAAAATTATCCAAGGCTCAAATTAAATTCAGTGTTTTTAATGAACTCCTTGTGGCCCATCAATGAAAACATATTGGCCCCGATTTTCTTGTGAACACAAACTAAACTGTAATTTTATGCTCCATGTTTCGTTAAGAAATGTTATCTACTATGATAACATTTTAGTTCAATCCTGTGAAATTAAGATACTTTCATAAACAGTTTACGACGTGATTTTTTTTTTATGTATATATTATAAACTAGCGCTTGACCGCAATCCTGCCTGATGGTAAGCAGTGACGCAATCGTTGATGGTAAAGCGCACTAGTTTATTAAGAGCCTATTCACTCTAGCCTTGAAGACACTCAAATTGTAGTCCGACGGAAACACCGCCGCTGGCAAACTATTCCAGTCCCTCGATGTACGCGGTATAAAGGAGGAGGCGAAACGCTTCGTCCGGATCGTAGTGGTGTTAACAACGTAAGGGTGGAAACCAGCTGTACGACGGCTCGTCCGCTGGTGGAACGAAGATGGGGGAATTAAATCATGCAATTCCATCGCACACTCCCCGAAATGCATCCTATAGAACACCGAAAGGCTGGCTATTATAAACATGGTGACCAAAAATACGTCAATTTACGTCAGGAGCGGACTAATTTGACAGGTCTAAACTAACATTTTATCTTCTGTCCTCTTCTTAATAAAATAGAAAGAAAAACATGCACTGAACTTAAATTTAATTTAGTTTGAGAACAAGGGAATCCGGGCCATTGGCTAATCCTATGCATCTCTATATTTTCTTGACTTTGTGATGGTATTATATTGATTTAAATAAATATAAATATATACGGACAAGTCACACAGATTGAGCTAGCCCCAAAGTAAGTTCGAGACTTGTGTTATGGGATACTAACTCAACGATACTATATTTTACAATAGATACATATATAGATAAACATCCAAGACCCAGGCCAATTAGGAAAAGATTGTTTTCCATCATGACCTGGCCGGGGATCGAACCCGGGGCCTCTACGTCGCAGGCAGGCGTGTTGACCGCTGCGCCACGGAGGACGACCATACTACACACATGATATTTGATAAATACATTTTAAATACTATAAAATTAACATACATCACCAAACACCTCCATTAGAATGCGGACGAACCTCTCGGTGGTAGGCCACAACATCGGCCGCCGGCGTAAGTTACCACCCACCAGACAAAGTCATGCCGCCAAACGATTCGTCGTGTTCCGGCATGATGTCTGGTGAAGCCGTACGGAGGATGGGTCCGTACGTGCCGGGTACGATGCGCGAAATGTTGTTGTGTCGGGAGTTTGGTTGTAGAGGGCCTCCAGATCAATCTCCCTCTGGCGCAGCATCGTTGGTCGTGTTGTTGGGTTTAAGATTGCATCACCGCGCTCAACTGCCGTCTTCCTTCCTATTTACTCAGTTCTTTTGAGTGAGTAGGCTTAATAAACTAGCGTGCTTTACCATCAACGATTGCATCACTGCTTACCAGCTTGCTAGTTTGTAATTTATATAAAAAAAAATAAAAAAAGAATATGCGATGGTCTCCTACATTAAGAGTTGTAGGTACTATTATGTTGAAAATAATTTTTATTTATTGTATTAGTCCTTTTATAAAATTGTGGTCACATTAGAAATCTACACAGGTATACATCGCAATTGTTTTTTTAGACTGTACAGCGAAAGCCATTCTCTGCCTAGTCTTTTCTCCAACATCTGGAAGCCGGACCCCAACATTGGGTTTCCAGTCTAATCGAATACACCTGAATTCCATTGATTTACATAGACAGACTGTCTGACCAGGAGGTCTACTTCGAGGTGACACATTCGAATTATCGGATCGGACAAGCACACGGGCGAACCGAATATTGCTCCACTACGAAAATAGCCATTCCGCTGCAATTTTAGGTATAGGCATTCATTTTTAGACTTTTAACAAATATGTAACGCAATGAAGTTGTATGATGTATTAAATAGACATTTATTATGCCCCGATAATTATGATAAATTTAGCACTACGGAGTAGACCCGCTGACTTTACAGCGCAAGTGTGGTACGTGTATCACTTCAGTGGTAACTAATTTCTAGTAATATGGTTCGTTCTGATAGGTGCAAAAGGTTGTAGATACATTCATTGGCTTCTAGTATACCGTTGATGTTATAACTTACTAACTTACGTAGATTGCAAACTGACAAGTAGAGAAAACTTGGTCGCGATTATTTCCTACTAGCTGCGCCTTGTGGTTTCACCCGCGTAAGTTTCGATATGTTTTTTTTATATGCTCCGCTCCTATTGGTCGGAGCGTGATGTTAAATAGCCCGAAGCCTTCCTGGATTAATGGGCTATCCAAAGCAAAAACACTTTTTCTAATCGGACCAGTAGTTCCTGAGATTAGCGCGTTCAAACAAACAAACTCTTCAGCTTTATAGATTAGTATAGATTGTCGAGTCTTTATGTTGAGTTTCAATAAAAATCACCTGTGATGTGACGTCAGAATGGATGAATGCCTCTGCCCCCCTCAATGCACAGATACCGAACATAGGGGTGGTTTTAGTGCGTTAAAAATCCCACCCGCGAGCGCTTTTTGGAGATCTCCCCTCGAAGTAAAACAATAAAAAAAACGCATCCAGTGGTGTGTTATTTTCCCAGAATCTGAAACGGAAAACGTGACTTGTATATGTTCACTGTCCAGATCTTACTTCGCGAGCTTTTTCAATGCATGACGTATCCAACCTCGTACGACTACAAAATTCACACGAATTTGAAACTTTTCTACTGTCCCGAGCGCTTTTTTTATAAATCGAGAAAATCTTTGTTTGGGGTGAAAATATGGTTCAGTAAATGGTCGAGTAGGTAATATATATTTACTCATTTCAGCAGTGGCCTCCAAAAGTTAGACACACTAAATTATTATTCAAAAATCTTAGTTTAAATACACGTGAAACTGAAACATTTAACACACTTATTAATATGTTTCTTGCTTAATTTAACTACCTGTAATTTATTAAATTAATCAAGTAATCCCTCATTGATTACCTGATTTGTATTAGTCCTTGGCATTACCTGTTTATTTTTAATTTGAAAACATAATTAGGCATTACAGCTGAAGTGAAAAAAGCCACCTAACTTTGAATAGGACTGTGAATCAATGCAAATAATAGATTATCGTTCCCTTTTAGTAAGTGTCTGTGTGTTCGCGTTGTCCTCCTTAACCACGCAAAGGATTTTTATATCTACAGTTTTCCATACAATTAGAGAATTTATTCCCAAGTTCCAAGTGTACTGTCAATTAATATGTATTAAATGTCGTTATAGTACGTAATAAAGAAATCGTGTGTCCTATAAAAAAAGAGTGGAACAGTTTGTTTAAATTAATTAAAAGTACACACATCCGAAAATCGTGCCACTCTTTTTGAATTAATCATTGGATATAACAAAAGTGAGAAGCTGTATGGAATTAATTTAATATTGCTTTCTTTAAATAAAATAAAACAGGCTATAATCAAAGCCTGTTTTATAGTTTAAACAAAAGTATGGTACGATACAAAACGTATTTGTTTAAGTAGAGTTTGGTTCGTAGTTCTCTAAATCTGGAGGAAAATTAATCGGATAGGTTTTACTCATTTGAAGGATGTTTTTTCTCTTTCGAGTTACTTTTTTCTGCAGCAGTTCATTGCTTGACACAAACCTCTCCTATTTCACGCCATTCAACTCGATTATTATAGGCTAAACTCATACTGCTGCTACCAGCCACCCTGCGAAGATTGTCGCTCAGGCTAGGCCTGCGGGCATCATTCTTTACCTAATTTGTATGTACTCTGAGCTCTGCGAACTTTAGTTCTCTATCGGATCATTTTGTTTCGAATTCGATCCTTCATAGGGATTCTAAACCGAGCCCGTGTCATTGTTCGCTGGGTGACCTTGAATTTATGGCCCTACCGGTAAGTCGGGTACGCGACGAGAATTCTTCTGTTAGCCTCGCTTTTACAGTCTAAACTGCAGAGTCTTACCGAAGCATACATAGTCTCCAACAAGCTTGAGTGCTGCGCCTTTAATAGCAATCGCTCCGGACAGTCATCAGCAAATCCTAAGCATGACATCTACGTATCTCCTTACACACAAATAGAGAACACACAACGAGAGCCTCCTGAGGTGTTCGTCGAGGCTCTTGGTTATTTATGTCATGTGGTGTTGGGTACGACTTGGTACCGAGAGGCGAGCTCAGACCTGACGTGTTATGTGGACACAGACACAGGTGGTCAGCCGCATACGTCGCCTAGGCCTGGGGGTGGCCCACAACAAGTCGGAGGCCATGGTGTTTCATGGCTCCCGGCGGTATACATGGTCAAGGGTAGGTACACGGATCGCTGTCGAGTCCACCATGAAGTAACTCACCACCATCATGGCGATCCAGCCGGTGCTGGCTTCGGATGAAACAGGTGTTCTCGGGACATGGTAGCTCGGAAAGTACCTGTGTCGCATAAACATGGAGCCGAACACTCGGTGTCACCATTGCGTCAACTGCCGGAAGGACACGGCGCGGCTTACGTTGGCATCGTGTGCCGCTTGTGAGCACCCGCGCAGTGCCCTCATTTCAAGGCAGTGGGCTGCCACTGCCGGCCGTAATCGAGTCGATGGTCGGCAGTAAAGGGTCCTGGGATGCGGTGGTTTCCTTCTGCGAAACAGTTGTCTGACAGAAGGAGACTGCGGAAAGGGTGAGGGAGATTTCTTCCACTCACCCGGCCCGCAGTTGGCACACTAGGCATCGGGGGAAGGCAGATAACGCCCTCTTCCATCCCCCTAAATGGGTCCAGGCTCGGCCGACACGGGGACTTCTGTCGCCTCTCGATCAGGCCCGTAGTGTTCCATGCGCGCTACAGTCATGCGCAGGAGTCAAACACCTCCCCTGACCCGAGAAGACAGTGGCGGACTGGCTCAAATCGCAACCCCCAGTGTAGGTGTGAGATGGAACACTGGGGTGGTTTTTAGTCAGTAAGAGTCTGACAGACCCCAGGGTGGCGGACATCCATGAGGATTTTCCAACCCGGGGTAAAATAAGGCTCTTGGCTATTAAGACATTGGCAGTCCCAATCAAAGGTACAATGATTGCTGAATCTACATCACACATGTCGACGACCTCGCGAGCCTTGGCTAAACAAGTCAATTATCTTGACTTGTCAAGATAATTGACTTGTTTATCTTTCTCGCCTTTCACGAGGTTCTCATCATGATGATTGTTATGATGGTTATGTCAACCAACATTGCAAGCTCAGATCGATCCACCATTACTATATTAGGCTTATTGGCAACAATAGTCCTGTCAGTAATGATGGATCGATCCCAGTACAGTGAAATATTGACATTTTCAAGAACTGGGTCTGGCATATACACATACCTGTAGTACGGGTACCTCTAATTCCACAAGGTTGTATTTAAGAGCAAGTTGCTGATGAATAATCCTAGCTATAAGGTTGTGTCTATAAAAAATGGATCTTCCAATATATTAGAGACCAATGTTGGGAAAATTATGTTTTCTTTTTTGCTCACTATTCAATACAATGCTTTTATGGTATAACCCACCCGACCAGTCCGGATTGGTGGCCTAGTGGTTAAAACACCAGCCTCTCAAGTATGAGTGCGCGGATTCGATTCCAGGTCAGGCAAGTACCAATGTAACTTTTCTAAAGTTATATGTACTTTCTAAGTATATCTTGGACACCAATGACTGAAGGTGAAGGAAAACATCTTGAGGAAACCTGGACTTTAAGTCTGAAATCGCCAACCCGCATTGAGCAAGCGTGGTGATTACGCTCAATCCTTCTCTGTATGAGAGGAGACCTGTGCCCAGTAGTGGGACGATAAAAGGTTGATAATGAAATGAAATATGTGTAGTTAAGTTAGTTGACCTTGTTAAACTTGGGGCGATCCTGAACAAACACGATCATAAAGTTTAAAAAAAAAAACATAAATGTCTCTCAAAAGTCAGCATTAACCATATTGGAACTATGACAAAAGGATAGGTGCGTCAACGATAGATTCCAACTATTGATCCATTTTAAAAGCCTCACGAAAGTTAAAACTGATTAAAATAGCAGATATCACGAAGCCGGTCGGAAATAATGAAACCTTTTCCATTCACACTAAATGCAGAGAAACTTTCAACTAGCTCTCATTTAATTTCGGTCGGACAGTTTAAAATAGATACAATCCAGACAGTCTAGCTATTAGGTTACGAAGTTTGACCAACTTCTTGGCCGCCTGAAATATTGGATGTTGGGGTTTTTGTTTTATATTAATAAAAGACACATGAAGTAAATTAAATTAATAATAATAAGGAGGCTCTCGTTAGGCAGCTGGATCAAGGGCTTGATTCAGAAAGCGGTACTGCTGGACACGGCTCGCATCGTCAGGAAGTTCCTCTCTCTGGAGCCCTGACCGGTAGCTTGGACCCTGTTCCCGATACCGGTGGGCTACTATTTTGCTACTATTTTGTATATTTTTAAATGTTTTTATGTGTTTATACAAATATTTAAAAATATAAATTATATGTATGATAAATGAATAAAAATAATAATAAATCTTCATTATCGTAAGGTTTACAGTTCACAGGGTGACTTATAATTATGTAGATACAGGTAAATTTAAAATTTAACATGATCTTTTTTGTAATCAGCCAGATGTATCTTTATAACTAGTTGACATTATTAGTATTTACTTAATTGTTAAAGTGACAGCCTCCGTGGCGTAGCGGTAGCGGACGCGGCCGCTGCGCAAGGTGGCGCGAGTTCGATCGCCGCACAGTGCAAGTACCTATTTGTATGCATGAATATGAATACTTGCACTGGTCTGGTCGTGCCTCGGAAAGCACGTTAAGCCGTTGGTCCCGGTTGCCATATAAACATCTAGTGGCAGTCGTTATGGGTTGTTGGAGCTCTCAAAAGTCCAACAATTGGTCTAACTGCAATGCTTCGATGTCGCTTTCGAGTTGTGGAGGTCAGACGGCAGTCGCTTCACGGAAAATGTCGAAGTTTAGCCATTTCAGCAGTTGGACTGGTAAAACGGACCCCTGACTCCAAAGCTGAGAAGGCTTCGGATGCGACTGGGATTAACGCTGTGATGATGATGATGACGACTTAATTGTTAAAGTATATTTTATATGGCGATATAGGGCTTATAAACTTGCCTCGTTTGAAAATTGTACAGGCAGTGTGAGATTCCTATTCAAATATGTATTAAATCGACCAGAATAATTGATGAATAAATAGAAGATTCATATATATTAACCTCGGTCTGTTCTTCCAGTATCTAGGAAACAAACACTTCCACAAAATAAGCGTATCCGCAGCGCAGGGCTTGCATAGAGTTCATATGGAGTCACGCAGGTTATGTTGGAAACCTCGGGATACCCAGTACCTACATACACAGATGTTCTCAATAATTCAGGAGATTAAGTAAGCCACTAGAGAGAGAGATGGTGAGCTGGAATAACCACCGACCGCCGCCATGGTCCATGCATAGTAGTTGAAGGTCTAAGTGCGGAAACCTAACCATTAACATAAAACATAAAGCATCGGCAGCGTACAATATATTTCAGATGCGCATGTATATAGGACATATAATAAACATTTGTAAGTGTTTGGTTAGCACATTACCACAAAACACGCGATATAACAACAAATAACAAGTAAAAAAACAATAATGCAATACATGACATTGAAAGACAAATAGCGCAATTATGTAGCGTAACAATACTGTTCAGCAGTGCAAAAAGTGACAGTAAAAAATGAAAACGAAACTGCTGTATTTTTTAAATTTTATTTGCCAACTGCTATTGAATGTTGATTTATGACTAAAACGATACTGATGATGAATTGAATATTCTAGTGTTTCTCGCTACCATATTTTTTTATTTGTAAAATATCGTATAAAGTATACCGTTTGTTATTTGAATTTATATAAAGTGTCAACTACCCAAATACTTATCTATGAAGTGGCGATAAATAGTATCTACAGGGGGATTCATGATAGTTTTGTAAGTTTTTACACATCTTTTGGGCACTATCGCTTTGCCACTTTTCATTTCCCTACATTTTGACAAGTTATGTATGGAAAATCATCAAATGACCTCTCTTGCTCTAGGTGAAGCGGCAGGGCGTGTCAGACTTTTACTGACTAAAACCCGCCCGTGTTCCTTCACTAGCTTGTGCCACGGCCAGGGCCACGGTTTCTTTTCAAACAACCCGCAACCCTGGTCCAGGAGGCATCGGTTCTCGTAGACCCCGTCACGGTGCGCTGACATCTCTTTGAGGCGCCGTCGACCCGTGCCTGGTTCTTACCGTGATCCAAGCCATGGTCGCCGGGAGTTCGATGTTGTCTCCCGATCAGGGCGTCTCCTGCGGTCCGAGATGAGCCTGAGACTAGATTTTGCACGTTTTAAATTAAGGGAATTGGTCTTCAGGACTTAACCTGGACGATGACTGACATATCAGTTGCGACATGGTAAACCGAAAGTAACTGAAATCATTAAAAATTAGTGTACAATACAGTATTCAATTCATATTGAATGTTATTGAAACTAATATAATTTGTGGATTTTAGTACCAAGTCGATAAAGGAACGACTACATTTCTAGGAACAATGCAAGACACACGTCCGACTAGATTCGACCGACATAAAACGACTCTCAGTAACATTTCCCTGTACAAATCACTTACTCGCCATTTATTTGCATCATCTATTTTGATTGTAGTAGGTACATGATGTATTACGTGCAATTAATATTCTTGGTACATGTACCTTTTGGAGATTCATTTTGTTTGATCTCGCCCACATCGACATGTATAATAATATGTAGGTAGATTAGCTACGTTATTTACACACGAAAGTACTCTAGACTGATTCCAACTATATTGGTGTCGGTTTCCAGTCTAACACCAGCTAACTATAAGTATACTGATCTTACTTAGGTACTGATCTCAAACCAGTTACGGAGTAATACGGATCGCTTGGTAAGACTGATTATTATCAGACTTTCGGGTTTCTGATGACCTGTGAAGACTCAAAAATCTACGAATGACAGCCAGAAACATACTTGTCGATGTCGGAGGGGTCTTAGCATATATAGAATGTCACCCATTCAAGTAACAACCGCAGCGAGCGTAGTTAAAAGAAAATTAGTAAAACTCTGGCAATAAAAATGATTTGAGTATACCCCTTCTTTATACAGAGTTTCATCATCATCATCATCATCAGCCTCTACTCGTCCACTCCTGGACATAGGCCTGGTTGTGCCTCGGAAAACACGTTAAGCCGTTGGTTCCGGTTGCCATACCAACATCTAATGGCAGTCGTTATGGGTTGTTGGAGCCCTCAAAGGTGCAACAATTGGTCTAACTCTAATGCTTCGATATCGCCTTCGGGTTGTGGAGGTCAGACAGCAGTCGCTTCACGGAAAATATCGAAGTTCAGCCAAAATCTGCAGTTAAAGCTGAAAAAACTTCGGATGCAACTGGGATTAACGCTGAGATGATGATCAGTGTACAGGCAAAAATTATCATTTTCCCCAGGTATATAAGCACGATAGTAGACAATCTGCTTAGAAATTAGTTTCCAAGAATAATAATTTCTAGGCAAATAGACTATTACGTATGAACAGATTTCAATCAGTTGTCGTAGGAAACACCACAACAGAAACATTCCTTCGGCGAATCGATCGAAAGCACGTTGAGCTTCAGCTCAAAGTTGTAAAGTTTTATAGTGCTGACGGCAGTAAGTATTATTTTAATCGTCATTAGATTGATGAGATAGTCTTATCTGGAAGTAAGAATAGTCTTCATTCTAAATTTTGTAGACCTGGCATTCCAAATTTTAAAGGCTAATTTCGACGGTTAATTGTGGAGACTATCTGTTTTTTAATTAACCTTACCTCACGCTGGTTTTTCTAATTGAAAATCAACTAATTATGACGGCGTTAGGAAGACACAGATATAAAAACTATATTTTGCATTTTTTTATATTTATAAATTAGTGCTTGACTCCAATCTCGCCCTGGTAAACCGTGATGCAGTCGTTGTGGGAAAACGCGCCAGCTTATTGAGAACCATGACCAAACTCCTCACAAAACAACAGCGCATCGTACCCGGCACACATCGTAACACAACTGCTCAGACCCGTCCTCCGTACGTGTTACTACCAAACCAGCTCTTTAATATCGAGATTACATAATTTTACATAATATAAGCTTAAATTCAGTTCAACTGCATTTTTAAATTTCGTTAAGAAAAGATCAGAAAAAAAGTATTAGTTAAGTCCTGTCAAATAAGTCTCATGTCGCAATTTTAGTCAGTTGGCATAATTTTAGTCGCCATACTTTTCATCACGTAGAAACTTGCGCCAGTTACTCATCATCTACGTAGGGATCGGCTTCCAGTCTAACTAATTTCAGCTCAAAACCAGTATTTCACGTGGAGCGACTGGCTAGCTGACCTTCACAACCCAGTTCCTGGGTAATACAATACCCCTTGGTAAGAGTAGGTACTGGATGTCAGACTTTTGGACCATTAACGTCTGTCGAAGGTCTACATGACAGCCAAAGGCTTAACGTGCTTCCCGAGATACGACTTCGGTATGGTAAAATTTTCACCAATCCACAGTCCAGCAGCTAGCCTAGCTGAACCTGATCGATCGACCTATGTGGCTGTTATTTAGCCACGAGCCCCTAAAACTTGCGCTATAAAGTACCTTTTTAAATTCTTCTACTTCAGCCTGTAGAGGTCCACTGTTGGACAAAGGCCTCTCCCAAGGCTTTTGACGACGACTGTTCTTGTGCTGCCCGTATCCCCTTCACCAGCCCTTCTATCGACCTTCACCAGGTCATCGGTCCACCTTGTTGGGGGCCTTTCTGCGCTGCGTCTTCCGGTACGTAGCCGGCAGTCCAGAACCTTACTGCCCCATCGCCCATCGGTTCTACGAGCAATGTGCCCCGAGCTTAGCGACTCGAAGAGCTATGTCGGTAGCTCTTCAAATCGCTAAAATCGGTGCACATTTGGTTCCTCTGCAGATCTCCTCATTTCCGTTTCGATCGCGCAGAGAAATTCCGCGCTTAGCTCTTTCCGTCGCCCTTTTTATGACACTGAACCTTCGTATGAGGCCCATTGTGATCGACCACGTTTCAATTCCGTAAGTCATCATTGGTAACACACACTGGTCAAAGACTTTAGCCTAAATTATTCTTCAAATTAACGGGACTAAACTAAAAGTTTTCTGCATTTTTCTTAATGCAAAAAATGTCATGCTTGAAATATGTGACGTAAGAATAGAAGGATATTATTGAGAAGTAGAATTTTAATGCAAACGCAGCACATTCACTGCGTTTTTACGTTGCTGAGCAAACGAATTTTTGGAATATATGAGGCAATGAATTAGTTCAACGTTATGTAGATTCTGATTCATAATGTGGTACGTAATTAGAATGATAGGCCTACAATTATTCTCTATTCTATTTTCGTCTCTTGAGCGGTGGGGTAATGTTAAAATAGAATTTTAAAATTATTTGCTGATTCAGATTGACAGAATACTAATGTGTCACACTTAGTAGTGCAATTTGCTTTATTCTTGGTGACTGTTTCAGAACGCTGATAAAAATAGTCAGCTGTTTTAATTATGTGGCTTCATGCTCCATGGCTTTTACCATTTAACGAATACGTTCAGAAAATGTTTCAAGGTTGTTATATTAAAGATAGCTATTACTGAGAACAGTGGCGGCCCAGTGGTAATGGTAGTGATAGTCGTAGGTTCGAACCCAGCCATACGCCATATTTTGATTAATTATAAATAATCAAAACGGTGAAGGAAAGCAATGTGAAGAAACTGGCATTCCTTTTTTATTGTTTGGTGGGGATGAGAAATCATCAAATGACCTCTCCCGCTCTGGGCGGAGGGGAAGGGCGTGTCAGACTTTTACTGACTAGAACCTACCCGTATTCCTTCACTTGCCTCTGCGCTAGGGCCACGGTTTCTCTTTCAACCAACCCGGAGACCAAAATCTTGAACCAAAAATCCGAAGACGTGACATCCACCAACCCGCACAGATTATGTAATAACTAGCAAAATTATAATCAAGTCTCTATGACTTTGGATCATTACTTCCTAGCAACTTTTTGTTTTAAATAAGCCTACTTTCTCCACTGCTTGGGTGTTGCTCAGCCTTCTTCACCACCTTCCACCTTTTTCCAACATTTGCGATACGCTTCGTTTTTCCATCTACTTCAAGGGCCGAATTCGGTGGCACCATTCATCCTCAAGCTACCATCGTATGGTGACTTGCTGCCCAGCGGTTATCGTAAATACGGCTAACATGAGACCTACCTATGTCTAGGATCTCCGTTTTGTAGCGCAGTGTGTGTTTTTTAATTACGGTCAGAATGCTGACAAAAATATATTAATGTTAAACGCAAAACCATAAGGAGATATGTGGACATATGGAGATAGTTGGACAGAAATCACGGATACTGATATAAGACATGGAATAGGTATTGTAGGTACACATATGCCAAGGTAAACGGTAAAAATGGGAGTATGGAGTCGGTTAATCATTAACAGTAATGCCATACTGTAATCTTTTCAGCGTTAGATAAAGTGAGCTCTCATTCCAAATAATGATAGGGATTCATACTATTGACATCTCATTCCAAGCTCATCTTTTAACTTTACCTAAGGTTAGAGGTAGGTAAATAAATGTCAGTAAGATGCCTATGGATGCGGGCAGCACAAGACCGGTCATCGTGGAAAGCCTTGGGGGAGGCCTTTGTCCAGCAGTGGTCATCTATAGGCTGAAGAAGAAGAAGAAATAAATGTCGGCGTATGATCCTCTTTATAGGTCTGAAATCCTACTTCATAACTTCTGGAAATCTAGTACGCAATGAAATGCTGATCAAAGGACTTCCCAACGAGACGTATCTAAATATGGCCCATTTACCCGTGCGACTATTATACTTGGATTGTATGAAGTTGTCGAGCTGTTAATGGTTCACTGTTCCGGCTTGTCGAGACTAAATTTCATTATAACCATTCTTTATCTACATCACAATCTATGAACTTTCTAAAAGATTGATCGTTTAGACATATTTGCTACCCACATGGGTACCTACATACTCTTTATAAAGGCTGTTTTTATTCTATAAATTTAGGTATCATTGAAATAATAATATAATTACTAATAGTTTCCTCGTATAGTATTATGTAGTATATAAATTACAACAAAAAGGTTGGTTCTAAATCATCGTATAATGCAGTTTACCTCATATCTATCTTACATAATCAGCTTATAAATGATAATCCCAAACTCCTGGGACACAGGCCTCTTCTCAGTGAGGGAGATACCTGCCCATTACTATTACCCACACGGAATCTTTTTTTTTTGTTCCTGGGTGGAAATTTCTCATGGATGTCCGCCGCCCTGGGGTAGGCGACGGTGGTTTTTAGTCAGACTCCTACTGACTAAAAACCACCCCGGTGTCTCATGTCCTCTCACGTGCGCGTGGGGCCACGGGAGTCCATGATCCCACATCCAACTTTATTTTTTCCGGGATGGAAAACCTCAATGGATGTCCGCCGCCCTGGGGTGGGCGACGGGGTCTGTCAGACTTTTACTGACTAAAACTACCCCGGTGTCTCTTATATCAAGAGCGCGCGTGGGGCTGCGGGAGTCTAAATTCTTCCACGGCCCCAAGCTCAACCGCTTAATACCTATCAATGAATGAGTCAATAACATGGAAATAAAAAGAACAAAGTGCATTAAAATTAGGTTGCGTTGCATAAAGGGTTAACAAGGTCAATTTATTGTTGCGAGGTGTCGATGCTGAAGGCCCCAAGAGGCCGGCGACGTGGCTGTCAAGATAAACATCGCAGCCCGGGCCCGATAACGTGGTAACGAGCCTAACGTCCGTAGTAGCATCGCGTACAAACACCTTCAAACATTTTTGTTAGATACTTATACCTTAAAGCTGTTTACAGATCTCATAAGAGAATTACTGAAGTGTTCCTTACGTATTTATTTATATGTCCCTTAATTTACAACACAAAAATACACAATAAAAAATGCATTAAATTCTGCAAAATATACAATAAACGGCCTTCAATGAGATTGAAGGCAGGATACGTTAACACTATTTACACGGTGCAATAAAATTGCCTATGGCATACAATAAAATTCATGCAACAAATGACTTGCATCGTCTAAATAGTGTTTAGACAATGCAACTTTTATTGTTGCTTCAACTTAATTAAAGCCATAGGCAATTAAATTGTGTAGATGAGCCTTTAGGCTGGATAGTGACTTTCCTGGACATAAAATGGGATTGTCGTATGTATCTGCTCTGATATATTTTTAACCGACTTCAAAAAAAGGAGTTTATCAATTCGACCCGTATGTCTGTACCTAATATTTTCAGAACTGCTCAGTTTTTGTCTAAATTAGTCTATATCAGCGTCTGAACAAATGTGCCAAATTTCAAAAATATATGTATGTTTTAAGTTTGTGCGCGCACATTTCCGGAACTACAAGGCCGATTTAAGTAATTCTTTTTTTGTTGTACTAGGTATTGTTCAACTTAGGGAATATTGCATCGTTTCATCAAAATCGGTTCAGTAGTTTTTGAGATAGGGATTTTTTTCGTATTGATGAGAACTTATTTTAACATGGGTTATGGCTGCCACTGTTGTTATGGGATAAAAAGTAGTTCGAATTTCGACTAAGACACTGAAAAGCATGAAATAAAAACTTTTTACAAAAAAATAGAAACCGACTTAAAAGAAAAATATAATTTTGCTTTTGTCATGGCTCTAGAAGTCGGTATCTCGAGGTTTTTCTTGTTTAGCTCGCCACCGACTTCTAGAGCCATGACAAAAGTAAAATTATTTTTTCCTTTTAAGTGTTTTTGAAGACGTTTTCATCTTTTTGTAAATGTTTGTTTTTAACTATGAAAGAATGTTTGAAGAGAATGCCTTTGTACTACGTATTTAAATAATTAGCACTCTTTAATTAGTACTTTCCTACAAAGGATATCTGTTTATTTTCTTAGCTATGATTGTGTATCACCATGTCACTAAAACAAAGTACTTGTTAGGTTTGTGTTATTTCCTCAAAAACTTTTATCAATACAAACAATACCTACGTACATAAAATAATCATTTATTGTGATTAATGATCACATAGTATATAATTATACAGTCTACTTTTAAATGTCAACCTCATCAAATAAAAGGCAATATTTTAAATGAAATTAAGTGAAAGAAGCACATCGCTTCCCTGTTCATTAGACAGCGAACACAGTTCATCAAACAACTCGAGTAAGCGACTGTACCCCCACTTACGGTCGATTGTAAACAGCTTTTAAAAACTCCGTTGTCCCCTCCTTTATCTTTGTAGCAAGAAGATACTAATTATATGTTATTATTTAATACAATGTTATTACCTGGTGTATGCCAGTGTTCCCTTATAAAATGAATAAGACACTGATAAACTGTTAAAACAACTCGAATAGGTTCGTAATGAAATGATATAATTTAACAGGTGTATCATTTCGTGCCGTTTCGAAAGTTCCGACGCAAACTGATATTTAAGTTTTCATTGTGGTTTGATTGTTCAACTGAGAATACTGTATTCATTATTCATGTATTCTAATTACGAGTATCCAACTGGCGATGCTATAATCATAATTAACTCACCTATTTAAGTAGGTATACATTCAAAAAAGTTTCATTGTTATTCAGATGTAGTATGATATCGTTTTGTATATTGATCGTCCTGTTGTATTCCTATTTTTATTGTTTTTATAATTTACAGTTGTAGACTATAATGTGGTAGTAAAATATTAAGATAATCTAGGCATAAAAAATACTTTTGCACAAAATATTGATTTGAACAGGACGACGCGATGAGATCGAAACCGTTCAATAATACAAGAAATCATCAAAATTACTGTTTGTGTACGATTTTATTGATTATCAATTACAACCTTTGTAAATATGATTCGAAAAGCTAGAGCAGAGTCTTATAAAGTCTAACATCTAACTTCGTTCTTTACTGTTTTGGTTTATAGGCACTAAGAAAAGCATTAAAACGATGCGTTCAATCACTGTTATTAAAGTTATCGGCAATACAGAAGCCAATCGAAATAGTGGAGGTATTCCATTCCATTATAGTGCGCCTTAGGCTCCGACCGGTCAAAGACAATCCTTAACGACAGACCTGGCGGTTGCTGCTGGCAGTTTTTATTTGAGAATATTTTCCTAACTAATTAAAAGCGTTAAAATAAGAAGATAAAAACTGGCTTCGTTATCGAAGGCATCGACCCGCTTTTGTGTAGCGGCCACCAGCGCGGCCGCGGAGGAGCGCCCGGCGCTTAGTCGCACTCTGTAATTAACTAAAACCGAGCGAATCGAGCCCGCTAATGTATCCGACGCACAACAAAGGATGCACAACTCTCGAAAAATGCACGTCCACGCATAAATTGCGGCCGACTTTGGCTTCTGTTACGTACTGTTATTCCTATTTTTGCCTTTTATTCGGCTAATTTTAGCCAACCATCTCAGTTAAACTTATTTTAATTAAGAAAAGAAAAGAATCTGTTTCATTCCACCTATTTGGTAACTTTTGAAGGTGGTATTTAAAAAATATTTGCCTCGATTCCCTGGTTTTCAAACAAAACCAAATTTAAGTTCAGGACATCTTATTTTTTCTATAAAGTACAGAGCCACAGCCTTTTGTCGTCCCACTGTTGGGCACAGGTCTCCTCTCATACAGAGAAGTAATACTAATTTAGTGCAGTCAAATTAATTAGCACCTGTCGTAAATTGACGTATTTTTCAACGACATGTTGTTAACCACTGTCATGCCTACATCAAAAAGATAATTTTTCGAGTGTGTTCAAAGCATACATTGATGTACAATAACAATTATCTCACATCGCCTTAGCTCATCGCTTAAAGTTCATTCTGACAGTTGTCTGTTACGACTTGGCAGGGTTTTAGAGCATGGTAGCCAAATTTGGCATAATTTGAAATACAAGGGTAAGAGATATTTATCTACTTGGTTGTAGGCAATTTTCTTAGAACACATTTGACTTAAAATAACGACGTGTGAAAATTAAAGTTCAATTATTCTTTTCTTTAAATGGTTTCGTACGAACCGAACTACGGAGTGGGTGTTTCTAGTTTGTCCGTCCGTGCTTTAACTTAGAGACTCTTGATACTAAAGCTGTAATTTGGTATGGTTATAGTATTAATCACGCATCCACAGTTGTTTTTTTTTTGTACCTTCTTACAAGTAGAGTGGGAAAGATTAAAAAAAATATCTACTGTGTGGCGTGTCACACGTTCAAAAATATTGCATTAATATGATATTTTTTGAACTATTCCGCTTGCGAAATAGTGGACAGTTTTGTGCGTGTGCCGCTCCCTATAAACTAGACTATTGTTTTTAGAAAATTATTCACGATAAAAGTACTTAGGTCTCATTAAGTTAACGAGCAGACCAACTTATGTAATTTTGACGGTCTTATCTTTTACAATAACTTGACATAGTGTAAAATTACATAAGATAGTCTCCAAAACGCGCCCGCTCTTTACACCTTGCTTAGAGTTTTAGATGAGAAGAAGTGTCGCAATAAAGTCCCCAAGAGCACAGCTGTCTGTTGTTAAGTTAGAAACACTTGAGACTTTGAATTGATTTAATTTTATAATGAAAATTACATAGGTCAATGTATTAAGTTACTACTATAATTTTACGCTTGTACTATAATTTTAATGTTTTTGGTTTGTATGCTTTTATCGAATATTATTGATTAAAGTAGGTATAAGTTTAAACTTATTGTAAATCAGTACCTACGTTTTAATTCCATTTGTTTAAATCATCACTGGTTATACTACATTTTCTATTTGTTTTGCAGGACCTTAAAGCTTATCACAATGGGCGCTTGTCCAGCCCAGTTGCTAGTCGAACGTATGCGGTCTATACGACACGTAAACCCTGCGTTCTCGTTGCTCGACAACGCAGCGTAGCCGTCTCGTAAACGACTCGATATCGTATCGCGCTCTCATAAACGTCTCGTAGAGTTTTCTTTGGTGTTTTGTAGAGGTTTGTAGGTATCTCATAGCTGTATCGTAGACTTATCATAGCAGCCTCGTAGACGTTTCGTAGACGTTTCGTTAATGTCTTGTAGTGAAGCCCCGCGTCGTAGATATCTTGTAGATGTCTCAACTTCTTTTGGACATCTCGTAGTCGTATAGATGCAAGCGCAAGCGGTGCATATAGTTTTGACGGACGCTCACGCCTGGTACTTACTACACTCAATGCAATTGTTGTACTATTTGATTAAGAATAACATACGCAAAGCTAGTCAATTCCTGATGTATTTCAGGCTTTATCAGCGCTAGTAAAACTGATTTAACTAGTAGGTACTCCATCACCGTTAGCTTTCGACAATAAAGTTTCATAAAAGCGGGAGACACATAATATTTAGTATTCGAGATTAAGTATATTTTTAAATAGTTAATATTTGTATATTGAGTACATAATTTATTTAAATATGTACTTTAACAACTTGAAAGATAATGTTAATAAATAAATCAAAACAATACAATAACACATTACAACTAAATATCGAATATTGGCAAACTGGTAAGATAGCATGCATAAGTAAGTACCTAAGTATCGACAATTAAATACTTAGGTATTTCGGTAGAAGCCATTATAACCCGGCTAAAAGAACCCTGCTGCTGCTACTTATGCTACATTTAAGACTTGGGAAACTTATAGTAAAATGTAATGCGTTCCAAGTACCTACTGACTACCCCAGATCCTTTTAGGTTTTTAACATGGACAATAAGTTCACGTGGACAGCAAAGAGAAGTTTACCTAAAAACTAAATAACTTATTTAATTAAAAGCCTCCTAATATTAGAAAATAGTTATTCCAATTATTTGAATTACCAGTAACGTTAATTGCTATATACAAACATCAACAATGTCCAGGGATATTACATAAAGACTTCCTTTAAACTATTTACAGTACCTACCTATAAAAAAGTTTGTATATAAAATATTTTCTTATCCACCAACCCTTACCAAATTTAAAAAAAAAACTCATTTTGAACAAAAGAATATCGATTGTTGTTGAATTTAGCGGTCAAAAAGTTAGTTCATGACACAATATAACATTGAAGTATTGAAAAATTTAATGCAATCACATACTTTCTTTATTCAAATTTAAAGGTGTGTTACATTTATTGTTATGTCACGCCGAAATTTGACAAGGGAAAAGCAGATTAGAGTTGTAGGCATGTTGGAATCTGGCGCTATATAACGCGTGGCTGCTGATACTCTGCAAATCGGCCAAAATGTAATGTCCCGGTTATGGTCACGTTATCGTGCTATAGGCGATGCTGCTGAACGGCATTCAGGCAGAAATCGCATCACCACTACCAGGCAGGACGGTTTTCTTCAAAATATGGCAAGGAGACAGCCCAATATTATGGCTATGCAAATGGTTCAAAGGTTACAATTTGACCACCAATTGTTGGTTAGTAACCAAACTGTAAGAGAAGAAGATTATATGAAGCTGGTTTTCATTATAGCAGACCACTTCGGGTTCTAGCTTAGCGGCTGGTCAATCGTGGGCGGAGGCTTTTGTGGGCTCAGGAAACATTTTCGGATGAGCAATTGTCAATAGTGACTTTTTCTGATGAGCCTCGGTTTGGATTTCATACGGATTCATGAAAATTAAGGGTTTGGTGAGTTCCTGGTAGACGAAGCTGTCTTCAGCATCCGCAAGAAGTCCAAATAAGTCCCACCTTGATATAAATCAAGGCGGACTATCATAGAATGGTCTGGTGTTTATATGGGTGCGCGAACCGATCTCGTTTGATCGTGTCTGGAATTAAAATACCGCAATGAGGTAGTAGAACGTATGATTGGCACGCAGAGTACAAATGGGTCAGGAGTTCCAACTCATGGATGATAGTATCCGTGCTCATGCGGCTGAGCTGATATCAAATTGTGCTTAGGGAACATGAAATGCATTAAGTTTACTCTACCTCACGTTAGGCAGGTGGAAACTAAAGTGTTGATAAAGGGCGAAGAATTGAATTCTGAAGACAGCACAGTATTCTTGGGTATAACTCTGAGATGCTAAGCTTCAATGGGGTCCACATATAGAAAAATTGTCAAAAAAACTAAGTTCTGCTGCATATGCAGTTAGAACAATTCGTAATTTGACTGATGTTGAGACGGCCCGTTTAGTGTACTTTGGCTATTTCCATAGCGTAATGTCGTACGGCATTCTGTTGTGGGGAAATGCCGCCGATATTCAAACAATATTTGTTTTGCAGAAACGAGCTGTCCGTGCAATTTATAAATTAAGTCCGAGACACTCTCTCAGAGAAAAATTTAAAGAGATTAATGTACTGACCGTGTCGTCTCAATATATTTATGAAAATCTTTTGTATGCTCATATAAATATAAAATTTTTTAAAAAATACAGTGATGTTCATGATATAAATACTAGGAACAGGCACAATTATTAGGGTATTATTGTTATTTAGGGGCAGGCAAATTTATTGTACCTACAACAAGGCTCAAGAAAATAGGTGGCTCTTTCAGATGCCAATGTATACATTTTTACAATGGACTTCCAGAGGTGGTTCAAGATCTGAGCCTGAATAGATTCAAATCCTTCATTAAACGTAAGTTGTGTCAGAAAGCATTTTATAGTGTGAAGGATTATATTGAGGACAAAAAGGCTTGGGCTTGAGCTGCGTCCGATATCTATACACTGATTGTTCTTTAATTTTTCCTCTTGTAGTTTTAATATGTAATTGTTTATGTTATTAATTCAAAGCCTGTATTACACACTATGTAGCCAAGCATATTGTACGTTACGGAATTGTATCGCTGACAGAGGTGTTCGGCACTTGTACAGCTACACAGGAGCTAAACTTTCCACAGATTCGGGAACACTGTTGGAGCTGCTGAACCTTGGACAAAACTATCTTAACATTGTGTAGATTCAATTTCTTAGTATTGTATAATTGCATGGCAAACGTGTGAGCACAATGTACGAATGTGCTGTAAGGCATTTATTTGTTGGGTTAGTCTTTTTTATTGACTTGATTGTGCTCTGGCTGTTGAGAGTATGTCATGCTCACTCAAATGTCTCGCTGATGGTGGCGTGTGTGTTGGGTCATTGGGTTCCCTTCGATATGGTTGAGCTGAATGATGCTGATCCATACGTCATGTTCGTGAACGGACGCCGTCGGAGGGGACTGGTTATGTCTTAGCTGCCACGGCGTATTTTAATTTCTGAATTGATTTTTGTTTTCCGTAATGGACGCTCTCAGCGTACAATATATTTCTGCATCGTTCTCACACAGTTGATTTCAACATGAATGATGTAATCAAATATTTATAACAATAGCTTAAAAATTTAAAAGAGTGTCCATGGAGTTTCTTGCCCGTTCTTCTCCATAGGTACCTACTCATTGGAATGGGCGACTAGCTTCATTTTATTGACTGACCGACCTTCTGACAATTCAAAAGTGCCTGTAACTGGTTTATTTGAAATAAATGCTTTGATTTTGATTTTGAAGTTAGGGTTATGAACTGGTCTGCTTTTTTCTCAAACTCTCTCAAAAATGACGGAAGAACAATTTTTCCTGCACTTGAAAAGAACTTGGGACCTGATACCGCAGCTCGATACAAAGTGTTGAGGTATTTTAAAAACAAACTTTCTTGACTTCTGTATAATGCTATAGCGAATAGAGTATTCATTATAGTATAAATATAAACAATCACAATTAAAAGTTATTTTAATGTTGTACCCAAAATATTAAATTTTCACTTGTTCAGACAATAAATTACTCGTGAGGTGCATTAGGTATGCGGTAGGTACACCGCAGAACATTCATTCATTCTTTTGTTCTGTAGCTACGGTGTTTAAATAATATCTATTACACGAAACAACACGTGGTCGCTGAGCTCATGTATGATGTATCAAGGCACTCATTGTCCTGTCAGTTTGGTCGACAACGATATCAATATTATATTCGAAGTAATGAAGTCAATAGCAATTTATCAAATAACTGCTTTTGCACATGTAAAATAACCCAGATCCTATTGTTATGGTATACAGTTTTTCTCTAATTTAATTTCAACCACAATTCAAAATGTACCTATATTAGAATTTATCGATGTAGGAGGGAGAATGCTTTTTCTTATCGAACTACCCTTAAGTCATTTTAAAAGAAGCCCTCTATAGTACCTATATCATATTATTCAATCATTGAGCTGAATCAAATCAGCGAATCTGTGTTTCAGACTTTTAACGTCAACTATGCTTGTCTTAACACCTGTTTAGTTATCATCACACATACAACAATCACGACGGAATGAAATATTCATTTATGTTTTACCAATAATATTTATTTTATCTCTAACGTCGATGCTTCGATTTTATCGCGATATAAATCTAGATAATTAAGTGGTGTGACAAAAAATGGAGGCGTGATATGTTTTCGGGCCGTCGACTCTTATAAAACTAGATGGTAATGAATGAACACAGATAAGGCAAGATGAAGAGGATGGGTTCAGAGGACAGGGGACACGTTAGCCCTTTGTGAATGAACATTTTCGATGTCCATACGTGTGCGTGTGTGAGTGAGAGAGGTACATGTTTTGCGTGTAGTCAGGCGTGTGTGACAAAGGTCGTTGGTGTAGAATAGGTTTAAGATTTTTTGTTCATCTTCACTCAGAAAAAAACCTTTTAAAGGACCCTCGTGGTAGTTTAAATTTAAAATTCTTTTAAAATTACCTAGTGATCTGATTTAAACAAAGTTTTTTCTTTCTTTTTTTAATATAAAAGTATCTTCAAGAAGACAAATATGGAAGACAAAAATTCAATCATCATCGAAAGAGTGGTGGTGCAAATTACGAGTACCACTAGAATATAATTCATGCAAACGAAACAGAAATTCAAACTATTTTACACTTTCGTAATGAGCTATACTTAATTAAATTGCATGAAATTGTATGCAACGAACCATTAAACAAGTTGTATTAGCCTCAAATTATACATAAAACTGTTACGTCGCTAATTAGTGGAGTTCTGCTACATTGTGTGGCGATACTTATTATCCCTTCTATTGCTTGGCGATAATAATTGGCTTCTCGTTATTTTAACTGCAATTAAAGTCTTCTATCAGCACCTCGTTTGGAAATTAATACGTTTGGCTATGATTAAAAACAACTGTTCTGGTTACTTAAATTTGAAAAGATATTTTGGTTAGGGTGGAAAGTTCAAATGCCCCCTATCTTTAAAAAGAGTTCATATAAAATGTTACCTATCTTTAAAAAGAGTTCATATAAAATGGTACCTATCTTTAAAATTTGTCTGTTGTAAATCTGTGTAAATCAAATCTGTTGTTCTCTTTTTAGGACAAAGGTATAAGTCGCGATGTGGTTGGCGCTACATCTGATTTCGATTTTTTTTTTTCTTTTAAGTGCATGAGAGCAACTATACGACGTCTACGTTTTGAGGACGAAATTCGAAACCTCCTGTATGTAGGTACTTGCCTCAAGGCAAGAAAATGGTTTTCTTGCCTTGAGGCAAGTACCTACATACAAGCAGAGCGAGAATTCCCGTAACTTTAAGTCTCGATCTATCAAAAATACTTATTTGCTTACTTTTTGTCTAGTTTTTGGGATTTGCTTGTCGCCGAGATGAGACTAGATTTTTGACGTTCTTTTTATTTCGGAAATTGGTCTCCTTCTATGCTTACACGTATGGATAAGTCCGTATCTACCTGTTAATCTATTATAAATTAGCTTAATACTATGCTGGTTCTTATTAGAAAACCAATTTCTCAGTTCAATTAGTTAACTGTAGCTACCAACTTGTCGTCGTATTGTCGACCTGTTCGTGTTCAACTAAGCTATGTCGGTACATTATCTATATCCACTAATCTCCAATTATAATTCGTCAGTGTACAGTAACCAGGACATTTCCACAAATTCCCCGGTCCAAAACTGTGAAACGACGCTGTCTGCCCTCCTTAATATTATAATCTTATTCTAAACACAGAATATATTAAGAAGGAGTCAGCCCAAGTTGTTACTCAGACCGACTTGGGATGAAATATATTTTGTAACATTTTTGGATGAAACTTGTAACAATGTTTGCCTTTTGGGAATAGACAATAAAAAGTTGTTTGAGTATGTGCGTTGTTCTGACTGGAAAGAATTATAAAAAAGCATCCCATAAAAGTTGGATAAAAGTGTTGCCGGTATTCTCTTTATTGTGCGTTAAGCAGGACATTTCTAGTAGGAAAGAGTAATGAACGTTTTTCGAAACGTTTTTAATCAGTCAAAAACTATAGGTATTAAACTAAACTAGAACTAGTATTGTGACCATTGTGAATGCTAATAATTATAAATAATAATAATATCTATTCAAAAAATGTTCATAATAATGTAGAAAACAACTTTTCAATTTAAAGTTCTCCATTAAAATGATATTTTGAGGGTGAAAAAACACTTTTTTTGATACTTTGGCGCCACCAACAATGCGAGTTTTTTGTTGTAGGTATGACATTGCAACAATGACATAAATTGTAGAGTGCAGCGCCCTCTGCAATTCTGTTAAAAAAAAATGTTCAAAAATGCATACAAATCGAGAAAATGCGTTTCAAAAAATTGTATTGCGTTTTTTCAAAAAACCGCTATTAGTTCAAGACCTTCGTGGTAGCTTCGTGACGTCATTTTACAATAAAAAAACCAACACTCAATTTTGTGGCAGTTTTTTCCACGCGGGGCTTTAATTTTCGACAGATTGACTGTACTAGGTATTACTGTCTAGACGATGTCGAACTACTGTATGATTTTTATACTGTATGTAATGTACCGTTTGGTACCGAGCATAGAATAGTACCATCCCATATCCTCCCGTGTGTGTCGTAAGAGGCGACTAAGGGAACTCTCACCAAGGAAGCGGACAGCAGCGCTTTTCCTGTGGAATAACAAATTACTGCGATTCCCAACCCGCTTGCCAAGCATGGGGATTATGGCAATGCCCCCCAATGTATTGAAAGCCTTGGGGGAGGCCTTTGTCCAGCAGTGGACCACACACAGTGGACAACAGTCTATAGGCTGAGATGAAGTAGAAATGTAAAGAAACCTTTTTCTTCATCTTTTTACATTATCGCGGAACGACGTAAAATACTGTGAAAAAACGTGATGAGGATGATCCTAGGAATAGGTAATATAGACTACACCTGAAACAAATAAAGGTTTTAAATGTTGTTTTATACAATTGCACTGCGTTAAGTGAAACAAAAGGCACTATTGCGTTGGGCTCGCCACAATAGCGGTGGTAAGTGCCCCTCTTTGAGGAGCACGGAGGTTAGCGAGGCGCCACGGCGCCCTCACCTTCCGTCTGACGCATGTCCTCACCGGACACGGTTGTTTCGTGAGGTTCCTATTCCAGATAAGGTGGTAGGAAATGCCACAGTGTCAGTATGGATCGCCCTGAAAGCACGATGGAGCATACGGTGGAGGTCTGCCCGGCTTGGGTAGAGTACCGCCGTGTTCTCGTAACGTTGATCGCCGGCGATCTCTCGCGTTCGACCCTGGTCCAGGACATGTTCCGGAGCGAGAGTGCATAGCAGGCCGTCACCTCCTTGGGAAGCAGTGATGCTGACAAAGAAGGAGGTTCAGCGCGTGAGACTGCTGGAATCCCAGCGCCCTCACACCACTAGCCGCCGCAGGAGACGCCCCGGTCGGAAGACAACATCGAACTCCCGGCCACTGTAGCCGCGGGCCTGCGGGCGGTGAGCAGTAGGCAGCTCGCCGAACGGTAAGGACCAGGCCCGTGTCGAGGGTGCGTTATGTTTCACGCCTCAAGGAGATGTCAGCACATCGTGACGGGGTCCATGAAGACCGATGCCTCCTGGGTCAGGGTTGCGGGTTGGTTAAAAATGAAACCGTGGCCCTGGCCGTCGCACAGGCAAGTGAAGAAACACGTGAAGTGGGTGGGTTGTAGTCAGTAAAAGTCTGACACGCCCTTCCGTTCCGCCCAGAGCGGGAGAGCCCATTTGATGATTTCCCATCCCAAACAAAAAAAGGCCCAATTGCGTTTTCTGTAAAGACAATACTATATCTTAAATATTTTTTATAATTCACAGGTAGGTATGTAGGTAGGTATGAACTTTGTTTTTTTGAAAAGTTTCTACCTAGTGTAGGAATTATATTTATTAACTTCTCCTTTCACTTCTTCAAGCTGAAAAAAGGACTTCGAAGAATTAATAGACCTAGCGCACAGCTCACACGAAGTAAAGGTACAATTATATAAATTAGTATAATTGAGTATTGAATGATATATTCAATATTGATTTGATCCTCTGGGGATTTTTATTTTATAATTCTTGTTTTTATGAGGACACAGCAACGATAAAATTTTGAATCGAATAGAGTACGGGTTTAATCTATAACTCGGATAATAAAACAGCTATAAACATTTACAGACCCTTACAAACAGATAAAAAGTTCAACACAGGATGCAATCAAACCATCCGTACAATTACATACTTCATTATTCAGTTAATTATTAGTTGAGTGTCTGTCTTGATCTAATCGCATAATGTAATCCAGATTGTTTTAATTTACTTTTCATTGAGTTTTTTTTTCCGAATGTACCTCTAATAAATGTTTTTATTAGGTAATGAAATTCTATTAGCTATTCGAAAGATTAAAAAGGTTTAGCGTGCCAATAGATATCTAGAAGTAATGGTAATCTAGGTAGATTGCTAAGTTAAAAAATAAATAGTTCTTACAGGAGGACTGGCGGTAGATACTCCCCCTTATTCATAAACGTTGCTTAAAGTTAACTAGTGATTAGCGATTGTTTAACCATACATTTTAGACGTGTGCACGTCACTTAACTTTAATCTTCGCTTATGAATAAACCCCTTAAATACTGCGGTGTTTATTCATAAACGGACTTTAAAAGGTTAATAATGTATGGTTAAACAATCGCTAATCACTAGTTAACTTTAAGCAACGTTTATGAATAAGAGCGAAAATGTTTTGTTAACTTCTTAGCAGTGAACTGTGGACTCAAATAAGTGTACGAACTTACATAATAATTTATTGGTAAGGAGGTATTTTCTTTTATTAGGGTTCACCAGGCTGTATCTCATGAACTGTAATAGCTATAGTTGAGCCAAATTCGATAAAGAATAGAGATAAACAAACCGTTGCTAGGCAACGAGTAGTTTACGCCTAAAAGACACATGTTAACAACCTTTTCTACATAGATGATTTTCATAAAAGTAATAATCCTACTTCCTACTAATCTAAACAGTTTATTTATGTTTAGATATTTATGATTTGCATAGAACGCTTAACCGATTTGAATGAAATATGACACACATGTCAGCTAATTTCCTAATAGGTTAATTTTTTTGATACATATAATTATAATTAGTCCATACTTGAAAGTATTACAATGCATGTGTTATGTAATTGATTTGAAAGTAAATAAAATACGCAAAATTGTATTGACAAATGCCTCAACTTTATTCATTGGTTGAATTCCACAAAATGTGTTTAACAACTGGATTTTATCCATCTTTCTTTTTTTGTATCACGTAAAATTAATGTCGACTTTTTAATGGTTTTTCGAAAAACCAAGTTATTATGCATGTTATTTTAGTGATTCTATTGAAATAAGCTGCAATAGGAATTGTTAATAAATAGCTAGCATGTAAAAGTCGATAGTCATGTAAATAACAGGAGATTTGTAAAATGTGAGTTGTGATAACTCTAAATTGGTTTGTTTACCTCTATTCTTTATGGAGCTAGGCGATGGTATAGTTACACAGTTGAAATTTTCATAGATTATGTATTTCTATTGCCGCTGTAACAACTAATACTAAAAATCAAAAAAATAATTAAAGGGGCTCCCACACAACAAACGTGTCGTTTTTGAAGTTTTTAAAGATAAGGGTACGGAACCCTTCGTGCGCGAGTCCGACGAGCACTTGGCCGGTTTTTTTTATCATAATTTAACATCAACTAAATCTAGGTGGATAAATATAGTCATCATCATCATCCCAGCGTTAATCCCAGTCGCATCCGAAGCCTTTTCAGCTTTGGAGTCTGGGTTCCGCTTTACCAGTCCAACTGCTGATATGGCTAAACTTCGACATTTTCCGTGAAGCGACTGCCGTCTGACCTCCACAACCCGAAGGCGACGTCGAAGCATTGCAGTTAGACCAATTGTTGGACTTTTGAGGGCTCCAACAACCCGTAACGACTGCCACTAGATGTTCGTATTGCAACCGGGACCAACGGCTTAACGTGCTTTCCGAAGCACGACCAGACCAGTGCAAATATTCATATTCATGCATACAAATACTTGCACTGTGCGGGGATCGAACCCGCGCCACCTTGCGCAGCGGCCGCGTCCGCTACCGCTACGCCACGGAGGCTGTGTCAGGTGGATAAATATAGTACCTCTACGTATACCACCACTACTACGTGTACCATTTAATCTACATAGATAAGATAATCGCAAAAGCGACGTGTTCATTAGTCCATTCTTTCGCTAATGCACCATTCATATTAAAAGTTTACTACCCTAATTTCCACCCGCATAGTGATTCTGTTTTAATGAATCGGACAAAACATGCTAACAAATCGTTCCTTGCTAACTACTTTGTCCAAAGTTTGCCTGCAGTTACAATTCCGCGCAGAGAGGGAGAACTATACCGGAGGTATCCCCTGTCGGCTACATCCCTAACATTATACTATGCACATATCGAACCTACAAAATGTATATTTACTTACATACCTTGGTACATTTTGTCATTTTATTTGTATATATTTCCACGTGTGTGTTGCCAGTGATGACTTATGGAATTGAGACGTGGTCGCTAATAATGGGTCTTATAAGAAGGCTCAAAGTCACTCGAAGGGCAATGGAGAGGGCTATGCTTGGGGTTTCACTGCGTGATCGAATCAGGAATGAGGAGATCCGCAGAAGAACGAGAGTAACCGAGATAGCCCGAAGAATTGCAACACTAAAGTGGCAGTGGGCTGGACACATTGCCCGTAGGACCGATGCCCGATGGGGCCGACGGGTTCGTCGGTCGCACCAGAAGACGTAGCGTGGGTAGGCCCCCGATAAAGTGGACCGACAACCTGGTGAAGGTCGCGGGAAACCGCTGGATTTGGGAGGCGCATGACCGGTCGTCGTGGAGAACTTTGGCGGAGGCCTATGTCCAGCAGTGGACGTCTTTCCGCTGAAATGATGATGATGATGTTTCCATGTGTTAATATTTTATGATAATTACAGCTCGATAGGTTATTTATCGGTCATGAATGACAAACTTCTATACAAACTTTAGGTATGCAGTATATAACCCGTTTAGAGAAATAATTATCGGAAATTCTTTCTTAGTGATCGTTTTCGTAACGTAAATAACTCTTGTGAAAAGTTAATGATTTCAGTGAAAAAATTAAATGTTTTTTATTAATATAAGATTGACACACACAGGTAGGCACCTACTTTATATACCTACTACTACATAGGTATACCTATGCTATCCGCCATTGCATTTCATTAGTCAAGGCATTAATTTACTGATTTACTGAGTACTTGAGAAGAACCTATGTAAACAACGACTAGATTGCTTCCGAAATCTGTTACTTCCAAAATCTGTTTGCATAACCACACCCCGGCAGTACGCGCAGCCTTCGTATTAAACAAATACAAGGCTAATAAACCTCAGTTCATTGGGTGTCGTATCAAACGGGGCCTTTGTTTAGCGGGTTTGTTGATCACTAATGAAACGCAAATCGCGTTTGTAAAGGACAGGAGCTGAGGCATACACAGATTGTTACGGTGAAAGATACGTGCGATTGTACAGACGATAGCACATCAAGCAACTACAATCTGTCAGATAAGATTTTCAACTTTATCTCTAAAGTATTAAGGTTCAAGGTTGATTGGGAGTATTTGACGAGTTTTGGCGAGAAAGTCAAGCTGAGTGTCACGCTCATTTTTCATTGGACTTTTAAAATTATTTATAATGTTGTTTACTAAATAAAAGTGCGTGATTTATGTAGTAAAAAGTGCATTCAGTAAATCCATACTAATATTATAAATGTGAAAGTAACTCTGTCTGTCTGTCTGTCTGTTACGCTTTCCCGCTTAAACCTCTCAACCGATTTTGATGAAATTTGGCACAGACAATCTTTAGACCCTGAGAAAGAACATAGGCTACTTTTTATCCCGGAAAATTTTGATGTTCGCGAGGGAAATCTAAAAAGCGCGATATAACCGAACTCTACGCGGGCGAAGCCGGGGGCGGAAAGCTAGTAAGTCATAAAGAACAGTGAAGTATCGCAGCATAGTGGCCACATCATGACTTTGTCTCAAACCTCCCTCGTAAGGCGGTTCACGTGGCCGTCTTTTTCGACATAATTCATTACCTGACCTTGGCTAAATACACAAACCGTGCGAAGCCAAAAAAGAAAGAAAGAAAGGGAGTATTTGTCAGTTTCGGGTAGTTTAACTTGCTGTCCTCCGTACAAATGGGATTTACCCAACAACCTTAATTTCATTCGATATTAAGGAATTTGTCTGTTCTGCCTAGTCAATGCTTAACATACAATAACACAGCCTCAAATACATATTCAAATAAGCTTCAGATACCGGTATCTCGCTATTTCGTTGGTCCTCAACAAAGGCATTAAACTGACAATGACGTGACATGACGAATTTCCTTCCTGCAATGGTGCAATTTATAGCAATCGATAAAATAATCATTAAGTAGGTATATAGGATCGCGCGGTCGTTCACCAACCAGATGGACCGATCAAGTCAAAGACTCATCGTCTTCTAAATTCTACACGGTGGTGAGAGACGCGCTGGATCGAAACCGATGGAGGCAGATCATCCATTCAAAATGCTGCCCCAATGTTGACCACGATCCTCAGATATGAGGGACCGACTGCAGAGAGAGAGGTATATAGGTATGTTATTTCAACGAATCAATTCTCCTTACTAACCCTCACTGCCGCATTGTAATAATAGGTACATAATGCTAAGTATCGACGAGTTAACAACAGGGTATCAACTACATGTGAATGGGCCAGGTACAAATAAGCATACAATCAACGCCACGTGCAAATTTTCCCATAGGATCTCGTGACATGTAAATGCATTCCTGGGGAGTTCGTCTTGGAAAGCTCTTAGTGTTTCCTAACATATCTATACGGTGCCTCTACATGCAAATCGTGAAACTTGCATTCTGAGTTCTATTTCAGTTTAAAACTCCCTCTGACCCCGTTCGATTTTTTTGAAGCGTAATATTTTTTACTAGGTAGCGGGGTCGCACATTTCGTTCGTTGGAATTGAATCCTATTCGTCATTATTCTGTGAAGTTACTTTTGGATTGATTTGAAATCCATGCATTAAAATTTATTTAATGAATGATGAACGCTAATAACTAGTTATTATAATATTTATTTTTATTATGCTGTGGTAAATCATTTTAATTCTAGATTAATTTGCTATTATGCATAGCTAATGATGTCGTTGATTAAATTATTCTTCTGGCAATATTTGTTTTTTTTTTTCTGAATTGTGAGAGACAAGTAACCATATTTTTACCTTTTTAGGGTTCCGTAGTAAACTAGGATCCCTTATAATATTTTTTTACTCTTTTTTTACGCCTCCAGGTCCTAGGGCTGGGATACAGCTAGTAGGCAGGCTGCTTCATAAGAGTTCGTGCGATACCCATTAATGACTCTGACAACCATCGCTCTCTGCTGTTTCCGCAGTACAGCGATGCTGCCGGCCGTCAGGTCAGAGGCCCACACCGGAGGCCCATACAGGGCCATCGATCGGACGATTTCCATTTAGAGCCGCCAGCAGGTGCCGCTCGGGCCCCTCAGATTGGGAAGCAACATTAAAAGCGCCTCAGCCGCGCACAATAACTTGAGCGCCAGCCGCCGGAAGTGGCGGCCGAAGTCCCACCGGCTGTCGAGCACCAATCCCAGGTACTTCATGGTGGACTCGACAGTGATCCGAGCCTCACCTTATCGATCCGGCGACAATGGCATGCGACATTAATTTTGCCGTAGAAACTTGGAGTTGCCTTGTCTAGTTATCACTCCTTGTTACCCCTTCCCACTACACGTGGTAGGACTCAAATGATAACATTTTATCGGACTTTCCATGTGTTGATGGAATCTATAGCTCTTTCTTTAGTTATCACCACCCTTCGGCGGCCCGTTTTTGAATTCTGTACTTCTTTTTTTTTTAATTATAAACTATCGCTTGACCGCAATCCAACCTGATGGAAAGCAATAATGCGATCGTTGATGGTAAATCGCGCTAGTTTAATAAGAGCTTATTCACTCTAGCCTTGAAAACACTCATATTGTAGTGTGACGGAATCACCGCCGCTGGCAAATTGTTCCAGTCCCTCGATGTACGCGGTATATAAGAAAAAGCGAAGCGCTGCAACGCGATGTCAACACATTGTAATAAATAGCTCATGTTTTAACTCTTAAGTGCGGACACTTACTACGGGAAACTACGGAACCCTATAATGAGCGTGACCCGACGCACTCTTGGTCGGTTTTTGTGTTGATATATAAACAAACGGGTTAAAGTATTACTAATTATAACGAAACGACTAGAAATTTTGCCAAATAACATAGACAAGTAAAATGCTCTTACCGGCTTTTTTCTTCTTATAACAAATTTTAAAACTTACCTAATAGATATTTGCGATGGTAACGCGAACAATATCCGATAAATATTAAGTTTATAATACTTTCAGTAGTTATGCAACTAATGAAGAGACGAGAGCAAAAAATTATTTCTAATCTGCAAGGGCAAAGAAGGCAAATTCGAAAATATTTGTATTTTTACTATTTCATGAATTAATTTAATAACTACGGTAATCAAAACGAGATAGGAAGAAGAATTATAACACACTAGCTTTCCGCCCGCGGCTCCGCCCGTGTGGTGTTCGGTTATATCGCGCTTTTTAGATTTCCCTCGGGAACATCAAATTTTTCCGGGATAAAAAGTAGCCTATGTTCTTTCTCAGGGTCTAAAGATTGTCTGTGCCAAATTTCATCAAAATCGGTTGAGAGGTTTAAGCGGGAAAGCGTAACAGACAGACAGACAGACAGAGTTACTTTCGCATTTATAATATTAGTATGGATAACTTTAATATTAGGTAGCTATTTCAGGTAGATACCGGCCTATGACCTAAAATTTGAGCTCGCTTCCAATGTATACCTAAGTTTGGCATAAGCAGATATAGCACGTTTGCAAGCACTCAAGCACTCAATGTGGGGACACAAGTTGCTAATCTGATCACGACGTAAACTGTCTGCATCCTATTTCAAGATCTTCCAACGTCGTTTTGTATTTCGATCCTCAAACTAGTATTCACCTACCTCTCTGAGAAGGAACTTTCGGAATGACAAACGGTTAAAATAGGCTATCTAATGCTGTGGGTAGGTAAATGGGAAACAACGCAGACGTGTACGTACATACATTTAATACTCAGAGAAACAAATTAATAAATTTAGAAATCTTAAAATATTCACTGAGACTATAATACCAAGAAATGACAGCCTCCGTGGCGTAGTGGTAGCGAACGCGGCCGCTGCGCGGGTTCAATCCCCGGGCAGTGCAAATATTTGTATGCACGAATATCTGTATTTGCACTGGTCTGATCGTGCCTCGGAAAGCACGGCCGTTGGTCCCAGTTGCCACAAGAACATCTAATGGCAGTCGTTACGGATTGTTGGAGCCCTCAAAAAGTCCAACAATTAGTCTAACTACAATGCTTCGATATTGCCTTCCGTTTGTGGAGGTCAAACGGCAGTCGCTTCACGGAAAATATCGAAGTTTAGCCAAAATCGGCAGTTGAGACTGGTAATGCGGACCCCAGACTCTAAAGCTGAAACAGCTTCGGATGCGACTGTGATTAACACTGAGATGATGATGATGACTATATTATCAAGAAAAATAACGCTGCTCTAGTCTTAGTCAACTGCATACTTTATCACTGTACTAAAGTTTCAAATTACTTTCAAACTAGCACTTCAAACAGCAGTAGATCGCGTGCTCACCCGTACTTGCACGGTAAAGTTAGTTAAAAAGGTCGCGATTAACTTACGAAAACGCCTGTAAACACATTTGACACGTGTACCGCAGATACAGGGTACAAGTGGCGTTGATAACATGTTTCCGCTACATCCGGACGCTTAGAGTATTTTTTTTAATGCCATTTTAACTGATTAGCTCTAGAGTTCTTGAGTGAATCAAGTAGCTTGCAGATGTGTGTTTTTTTTTTTGTTTACGTTATGTTATCGGGTGAAGGGCAAAAAACCTTTTAAGTGAACTAAAGTTTCTTTAAAGCGTTACACTTTTTCATGGGTGTATAAATAACATGACGTATCTAAATTAATATTGTGAAACAGAGAGATTGTTCGTAAGTTTGTGTGGTTAATCGCGCTAATCTTAGGATATACTGATTCGAATTGATATATGATTTTTGTAGTAAATAATTTTTGTGCCACCATGCTGCAACCAACAGGAGCGGACAGCATTGTCTTATCCAAATAAGTACGTTATTCACTAGAAGTATTTATTTCATTGTGAGTTAAATTGCCATTGTCTTCACTTGATTTAAATCAATATCATAGAAGATAAATTATAATTTTAAAAAGAATCGGCTATAAAATAGGTACCTAACATGACGCGTAAGGCGAGCGACGGGGTGCGACATACACAGGCCGGTACCAAACCGTCCATACCGCGCGGCTCAAACGAGTCGTCGGTTACGGAATGGTTGTATTCACCGAATCGATTTTAAAAATTTGGTTTTGATATCGTATATCTACTTACTTATTTATCGCCGTATTTAAAAGATGCACGGAATTCCAATTTAGTTTTTCTACTACCATTTGGTAATTTGCTTAATACGTAACCATAAGTCTAGTACTCATTCCTGCCAAGTCGTGTTACAATGACCATTTCCACACGGGTAAACCGTACTACAATGAAACTTTCTGTTTTTTTTTTTTATGGCAATGGCATCAAAAAATCAACATATGATTAAGCCAAAACGGGCGCGTATTTTACGTCACGACTAAACATCGCATGTTATTAGGCTGTATGGTTATGCCTTTGCCTTTCATGTGTGGGATTATAACAACAAAACAACATTGCCGTACGCGCTGTGCTGTTTTCGCGCCATTGTTAATTTCTATCTGCATTTATAAATAAAATTGTTTTGAAAATGAGTGATATCAGTGATGATAGCGAAATGGACAATATCTTACTATAATAGTTGTAAATGACTAAAACTCCTAATAAACTTCAACATTGACGGTTTTTTGTAAGTAAGTATTTATTTATTTCAAGGTTGTAGAAAAAGTTTTGTATGCCACTGTCGCAAACAGCTATACTTTAATAGCTGTTATTACTCGTGCTGATCTATTGTGCCACTCAGCTTCGCTTCGTGACACAAACTATCACTCGTATTACAATAGCTATCATTGCTTGACAGTGGCATTAATAACTATTTGAGAACAATCGGCAATCGGTGCCAGTTTCTAAAATTAAAAGAAGCACGAAATTTAAATTTATTAGCTATTTTTATTTTTTTGCAACTTTACTGGCACTGACGTGTCTGATTTCATTTTGATTAAATAAGGATGCGCGACTGCTCCATTTTAACTGAATCTATAGTAAATAACAAAAGACGTTAAAATAGGATGCAAGACTGCTCCATTTTAACTGAATCTATAGTAAATAACAAAAGACGTTAAAATAGGATGCCGGACTGCTCCATTTTAACTGAATCTATAGTAAATAACAAAAGAAGTTAAAATAGGATGCGAGACTGCTCCATTTTAACTGAATCTATAGTAAATAACAAAAGACGTTAAAATAGGATGCGAGACTGCTCCATTGTAATGTTATGTACATATTCAGATATACTTACACTTATTATTTATACTCATATTCATACTTATATATGTATCATTCATTTCCACGGTCCATAATATGCATTCCATTATTATGAGGCTCTGTTTTGATCATATTCCACACACCAGGACTCATTTTTCTGTTTACAGACTCAGTCCTCAACTTTACGCCTAAGTTTCGGCGACTTATTGACCCCTTAGCGTAGGAAGCCGTACCTATGCAGGACTGTATCACTTTTTCCTATCAAACACTGCACTTTTTAATTTAATACCATTTATATTTACATTGTTACAGAACATTTTCATTATTTTGACATTTTTGACAACATTGTTGATGATGTATCTATGACAACCTTCTCATCAAAATTCTTGTTGGTCTGCTATTTTTATTTCATAATTGTTATTCGAACTCTTTTATGGTAAAATTATTTACCGTTCCTCGTCCATATTTTCGAATATTTTAAATTTCGACCTCCAACCGTTCTGCGAGGTTTCTTTAGGAATCATCGCAGAGCAGTGGTCAGTCGAGCTCTGGCTTCCAAACAAGCCTCTTAAAAGTAGGTCTCCAGTAAACGCTGCCTCGAGAGCCCTTCTAGGGTGTTTCCTGCTGTGCCAGTCTCTATATAACTGGTGCGCCTGGAGCTGCCTGGCCCTTTGCCGCCGGAGCCCTCGACTGCTGCCGGCCTTGTGACGCCGGGGCAGTCCCTCTTCTGTAGCTGCCGCCGGTCCACCAGGGCCGCTCCTCTGTAGCTGCCGCCGGTCCACCAGGGCCGTTCTTCTGTAGCTGCCGCCGGTCCACCAGGGCCGTTCTTCTGTAGCTGCCGCCGGTCCACTAGGGCCGTTCTTCTGAAGCTGACGCCGGTCCACCAGGGGCTCCTCGTAGCTGCCGCCGGTCCACCAGGGCCGCTCCTCTGCAGCTGCCGCCGGTCCACCAGGGCCGCTCCTCTGCAGCTGCCGCCGGTCCACCAGGGCCGCTCCTCTGCAGCTGCCGCCGGTCCACCAGGGCCGCTCGTCCGTTGCTGTCGCCGGTCCACCAGGGCCGCTCGTCCGTTGCTGTCGCCGGTCCACCAGGGCCGCTCGTCCGTTGCTGTCGCCGGTCCACCAGGGCCGCTCGTCCGTTGCTGTCGCCGGTCCACCAGGGCCGCTCGTCTGTTGCTGTCGCCGGTCCGCCAGGGCCGCTCGTCTGTTGCTGTCGCCGGTCCGCCAGGGCCGCTTCTCCGTAACTGCCGCCGGTCCACCAGGGGCCGCCCTTCACCATCACCCATCAATCATTCATCTACATTATTCATTTTTATACTTCCATCTTGTCTTTTCTGTATATTTAATAAATACTGTCTCCCTCTAAAGTCTTTTTCTTGTCGTTACACGACAGTTTGGCGCCCAACGAAAATTTCCTGCACCCCCTTAACTTCCTAAATTCAAAAGAAACACTTCGTCTAGTGTCGTACATTCTCAGCTCTTTGGTTAAATATTTTGGCTATTCTATCCCTTTCATTTTCTCTTAACACACACATAACTCATTCACTCATATATACTTACAACACCTAACTTAATTTTCTTTTTTTTCCCTAACAGGAAAACAAGGTATACTTTTACATACTTAACTATCTTTTTTCTAACTTACACTTAAATATGTCTCGTCCAATCAAATTTGAACTCTTAAATAAAAACGAGCTTGAATATGAAGTTACAATTAGACTGGAAAAAAAAGAAAAAACAGTTATATTGTTAAAGAAGCAGATACTTCTGCTAGCTCCTTCTACACCATCGGAAGATATTTTAACTTCTCCCATTCCTATAGAGGAGGAGTTAGCTCAGATAGATAGTACTCTGAGTTATTTAAATATTAAAATAGATAATCTATTACAGGGTGATTCCAAATACCATCGCTTAATAGAATCTTTTATTAATCATTTATTTTACAGGTTGGAACGTATAGACACAGACTTAAACCCTGACTATAAACTTAATCTAGACACTTTAAAATCAAAATTTGAGACACTTGAAGGAAGTTTCAAGATTTATTGTTCAAATCTAAACTCTATGAATCCTCATTCATATATCACTGCTCCCTCTACCCCTCCTATTCATACTCCTCTCGCCACTCCCTCTCCTCCTCCTATTTCTCCTCGTCTCACTGCTCCCTCTACTCCACCTATTTACCCTCCTTTCATAGCTCCTCTTTCCTCTCCTATTTTAACTTCTCCAAATCATAATTTATTCAAAGATCTGAAACGATATACGTTTAATGGAAAATCTTGCCCTAGATCGTTTTTACAAAAACTTGACGAATATTGTCTTGTGCGGATTATACCCAAAAATTTGTTAATTACTCAGGCGTATGATATTTTTACAGACAGTGCCCTACATTGGTTTAGATTTAAAATAAATCAAAATCCAGACCTAACATGGGATGAAATTTCTTTGTCTCTAATTAAAGATTTTGGCGGTTTTGACTATGATTTTAAATTATTGGAGGCCATCAAAAGTCGTACCCAAGGTCGTGATGAACCAATCATAATTTATATCTCAATTATGTCGGGAATGTTCTTTCGTCTGGCTAAAAAATTGTCTGAAACGGAACAGTTAGAAATAATTCTAAGAAATATAAGACCATGTTACTCAGTATTCGTGGCACTAAAAGATATTAACTCTATTCATGCACTCTTGGCTACATGCCAAAATTATGAAAAATTCTTAGATCGAGATAAACAATTTAAAGAACCAAATAACCAACAAAATCCCCTTATTTCAGAATTTGCTTATAAACAAATTCATCCAACTTCTTCGGAATTTTCTACTTCTGACCCAAAACCTCCTTCATACACAAATAGATTTTACAAAAAACCTCCCAAACAAGTAAACAGTCTAAAACAAGCTAACTCGCAAGAAAATTCATTTTGCGTTCGTTGTCGTATGCATGGTCATACCTTAAATACTTGTACTCAACGTCACTTTCTAATTTGTTTTAAATGTGGTCTTAAAGGTTTTAAAACCCCAGACTGTCCTAATTGTTCACCTAAACCTAACTCTAGTTCAAAAAACTAACGACTGACTTGAAAAGTAAAACCAACTTTGATGCCAACGATTGGAACGATTGGATTAAAACTCTTAAGAATTTCTTTTCATGCTATAAAATCTCTTCAACTCTATACTCTAATGAAAAGGATTTTAAACGACCTTTTGTTAACATCAAAGTTTACAATTTATCTTTGACTGGATTACTTGACTCTGGTAGTTCAATCACTATTCTTGGTAATAACTCTCACTTAGAATTTCTTAAACTAGGCTGTAAACTTTTCAAGTCAGATAAAATTACTATTTCTACAGCCAATAACCAGAAAATTAATTCTGTAGGTCATTGTTACCTTCCTATTTACTTTAACAAACAGACCCACTTGATTAAGGCTTATATTTTTCCTGATATTTCACCGTCTTTAATATTAGGAATAGACTTTTGGAAAAAATTTAATCTTCTACCGAATATTCTCTCATCGACTGGTCTTTTCTGAACTGGAGTGCTCAACCATCGAGACAATGAATGTCAAAGTATTACCTTATGATCATTTAACTGCAAATCAGAAGAATATTGCTGATGATATCATCCAACGCTTCAAGACTATCTCATTCGAAGAAAAGGGTGTACTGGGGAACACTAATCTCATCACTCACAAGATCGATACCGGAGATTCGCTACCCATCAAACAAAGATGTTACAGACTGTCTCCTGAAAAACAAAAAGCATTGATTACTGAAGTTGATAAAATGTTGAAATGGAACGTTATTGAACAATGTGAAAGCCCTTGGTTATCTCCAGTAATAATTACTCCAAAGAAGAACGGTGAATGGCGTTTTTGCGTAGATAGCAGGAAGCTTAACGCAATTACAAAACGTGATGCTTATAGTCTGCCACTTATAAGTGAAATTTTGGACAACCTCAGAAATGCTAAATACCTGTCAAGTATAGACATTGCGAAAGCCTTCTGGGAGATTCCTCTGAACCCTGCGGATAAGGACAAGACTGCTTTTTATGTACCTGGAAGAGGCATGTTCAGATTTAAAGTAATGCCCTTCGGACTCACCAATTCACCAGCTACTCAACAAAGATTAATGGACACGCTGTTCACTCCAGAATTTGAAAATAAAGTGTTCTGCTACTTAGACGATATTGTCATAATTAGTGAAACTTTCGAGGAACATATATCACTGCTCCTGAAAGTTCACGAAAAACTTTCCTTCGCTAAATTAACTATTAACTTTGACAAAAGCCAATTCTTCAGAAAAGAGTTAAAATATCTTGGCTTCGTAGTGGATGAATATGGCTTACGTGCTGATCCTGATAAAATCAAGGCTATTGTGGACTACCCAATTCCTACCTGCAGAAAAGAAGTTCGTAGATTCATTGGCACCTGCAGCTGGTTTCGAAGATTTATTCCAAATTTCAGCACTATTGCTACGCCACTCAACAAACTAACCTGCTCCGGGAAAAATGCTCCGAAATTCGGATGGAATACAGAAGTGGATGCAGCCTTTCAGAAGCTTAAGGATGCTTTAATAACTACTCCTGTTCTGGCCTGTCCAAACTTCGACCTTCCTTTTTCAGTTCATTGTGATGCATCTAACTACGGTACTGGCGCAATGCTCACTCAACATCAGGAAGGCAAAGAAGTTGTGATTGCCTATATGAGCAAAGCTTTCAACAAGAACCAACAGAACTACTCAACTACTGAAAGAGAAACACTTGCCGTGATAACTGCTTTAGAACACTGGCGTTGCTATCTCGATAATGGGAAGGAATTCACAATCTACACCGACCACGCTGCACTCAAATGGTTTCAGAATTTATCCAATCCTTCAGGAAGACTTGCACGTTGGACTTTACGCTTATCTTGCTTCAACTTCGTTCTAAAACATAAGAAAGGAAAAGATAATGTAGTACCGGACCTTCTATCAAGAGCCAAGTCACAAGAACTCCCTGAAATACAAGAAAATAGTAATGTACCACAAGGTGTACATCCTATTTCTATGAATGATACTACTAGAGAACTGGAACACTACAATAAAATATTTCTGGGCTGTTCGAATAATCCTGATTCTTACCCAAATTATACGATAAGAGAGAATAAACTCTATCGTTGTATTCACACGCCTGACCGCCTGAACGACGACTTCATTTGGAAAGAAGTTCCATTACCTCAAGAAAGACGTTTAATAATTGAAACAAATCATGGCTCTAGTCAAGAACCTCACCTAGGAATTTTTAAAACATATAAAAAATATCTTTACTATACTATTGGCCCGGCATGTTTAGAGACATTGCTAGGATAATTTCTAACTGTGAAACCTGTCTTGCTTATAAACATCCTAATCATTCTCCATATGGCCTAATGGGCAAACCTAAGATTTGCTCTAGACCTTTTCAAACTATATCTCTAGACTTAATGGGTCCACTTCCTATGACTAGAAAACGTAATAGGTTCATTTTAGTAATTAATTGTATCTTTACTAAATATACTTTGATTTTCCCTCTAAAACAGGCGACTGCATCTAATATAATTAATATTATGGAAAATTCTGTCTTTCTAGTTCATGGAGTTCCACAGACTTGTATAATGGATAACGGTCCACAATTCCAGTCACGTGAATTCCATTCTTTTCTTAATAGATACAAAGTTCCTTTCATATTCCATTCGGCCTAATATTGCCCACAATTTAACCCGACTGAAAGTTATAACAAAACAATAATTACGGCTTTAGCTTCACTAGTAGAGGACGACCATAGATCCTGGGACAAACATCTTAGTAAAATTCAATTTTCTATGAACAATACTACTAACGTTGTAACGGGCTATACTCCATCCTTTCTAGTCTTTGGGAGGGAAACAATTCCTTGTGGTTCCTTTTACTCTCCGTGTCAGAACCTCGAAGAATTAATCTTTATGCCCCGTGATATTTACGCAACAAATGCTGGGTTCCTCACGTCTATATTTCACAAAGTTCAGTCTAACTTACATATAGCTTACGTTAAAAACAGCGCTCGTTATAATCTTCGGAGGTCGTTCAAAGAATTCAACGTCGGGGATACGGTTTGGCGAAAGAATCATGCATTAAGCGATGCTGGTTCATATTTCAATGCTAAACTAGCCCCTAAATTTATCAAATCTAAAATTTTAAATAAACTATCACCTTTAGTGTACATATTAGAAGACCCAGATGGTGCCGTAGGTAAATGGCACATAAAAGATATAAAATGTTGAATTCTTTCTAAACAACTCTAAATTATTAATGTCAATTAAATCACCTACTAATTATGTAAATATTACTTATTTCTTTTGTTTACAGCTGCACATCTTATTTATTTTTTATATTATATATAAACATCACTCACTACACAAACATTACATTACATTTGCTCGACCCTACTCTTCAGTCTCACTCTTTTACCGTATGGAGCGGATTGCAACTCATTAAATAAGCCTATGCAGGAGCGGTTGGTTACTCCTAAAATAAGCCTAAACCAAATGCTAACTCTTTCGCTCTTCTAGGAGCTTAAATTTCTAATTACATTATCTAATGTTTCCTTTTTTTTTTTTTTTTCCTTCCAGTCTGGAGCGGCTGACAACTCCAAAAATAAGCCTTGTCGTCATTCTAAAACACACTTCTATGAGTGGCAGTCATCAACTGTGAACTCCACCCATGCCTGTATGAAGAAGATTGCTTGAAAGAGATAGGTGGTATGAATGGATGAATGGAGATGGATGAATGTGTGAAGTGTTGTTTTACAGTCCCTACTTGAAATCTTATTAGAAAATTTTCTACAGTTGAAAATTTTTCCAGGGTCGGGGGGAAAATGTAATGTTATGTACATATTCAGATATACTTACACTTATTATTTATACTCATATTCATACTTATATATGTATCATTCATTTTCACGGTCCATAATATGCATTCCATTATTATGAGGCTCTGTTTTGATCATATTCCACTACACCAGGACTCATTTTTCTGTTTACAGACTCAGTCCTCAACTTTACGCCTAAGTTTCGGCGACTTATTGACCCCTTAGCGTAGGAAGCCGTACCTATGCAGGACTGTATCACTTTTTCCTATCAAACATTGCACTTTTTAATTTAATACCATTTATATTTACATTGTTACAGAACATTTTCATTATTTTGACATTTTTTTGACAACATTGTTGATGATGTATCTATGACAACCTTCTAATCAAAATTCTTGTTGGTCTGCTATTTTTATTTCATAATTGTTATTCGAACTCTTTTATGGTAAAATTATTTACCGTTCCTCGTCCATATTTTCGAATATTTTAAATTTCGACCGCCAACCGTTCTGCGAGGTTTCTTTAGGAATCATCGCAGAGCAGTGGTCAGTCGAGCTCTGGCTTCCAAACAAGCCTCTTAAAAGTAGGTCTCCAGTAAACGCTGCCTCGAGAGCCCTTCTAGGGTGCTTCCTGCTGTGCCAGTCTCTATATAACTGGTGCGCCTGGAGCTGCCTGGCCCTTTGCCGCCGGAGCCCTCGACTGCTGCCGGCCTTGTGACGCCGGGGCAGTCCCTCTTCCGTAGCTGCCGCCGGTCCACCAGGGCCGCTCCTCTGTAGCTGCCGCCGGTCCACCAGGGCCGTTCTTCTGTAGCTGCCGCCGGTCCACCGGGGCCGTTCTTCTGTAGCTGCCGCCGGTCCACCAGGGCCGCTCCTCGTAGCTGCCGCCGGTCCACCAGGGCCGCTCCTCCGTAGCTGCCGCCGGTCCACCAGGGCCGCTCCTCTGTAGCTGCCGCCGGTCCGCCAGGGCCGCTCGTCCGTTGCTGTCGCCGGTCCACCAGGGCCGCTCGTCCGTTGCTGTCGCCGGTCCACCAGGGCCGCTCGTCCGTTGCTGTCGCCGGTCCACCAGGGCCGCTCGTCCGTTACTGTCGCCGGTCCACCAGGGCCGCTCGTCTGTTGCTGTCGCCGGTCCGCCAGGGCCGCTCGTCTGTTGCTGTCGCCGGTCCGCCAGGGCCGCTTCTCCGTAACTGCCGCCGGTCCACCAGGGGCCGCCCTTCACCATCACCCATCAATCATTCATCTACATTATTCATTTTTATACTTCCATCTTGTCTTTTCTGTATATTTAATAAATACTGTCTCCCTCTAAAGTCTTTTCTTGTCGTTACACGACACCATTTTAACTGAATCTATAGTAAATAACAAAAGACGTTAAAATAGGATGCGAGACTGCTCCATTTTAACTTAATCTATAGTAAATAACTAAAGACGTTAAAATAGGATGCGAGATTGCTCCATTTTAACTGAATCTATAGTAAATAACTAAAGACGTTAAAAACAACAACGATTTTAAAACAAGATGATCTGATTATTTTATTAAACAAATGTAGGTCGAATTCTCGCGCTAAACGTAGTGAACGCTGTGATTAATGACCGCAAGCTTTTTAACGACGAAAAAATAGTGTTTTGTTTTAAGATAATGAGCGTTAAGTTGATAAATAATTAATGGATTCGGGCTCAAGATGTAACGGCCAACACACTGTTTTTGATAAATTAATAACGAGTGTTGCTTGTAATTTTGTTAAAAATTAATAGAAGCAGCACGTGGGGCGTTGATTTTCGAAACAATAGCTATATTAAAACAACTTAGTCTACACTTATATTGTAAAAAAAATGTGTGAAATTTAAAAGGTACCACTTAAAGGCAAATGTTTATTTATTTATTTATAAAAACTCTTACCTCCAACTACCCTTACAGATCTGCAGATACTTAAATAAATACATGATACTAAAATATATAAATATGTATAAATAATAAACAAATGCTCACAATATAGAGGAAAGGTAATGCTCTTTTATTTCACCAATGAGTTCTCAATTTTTTTTCCGTCGATGCACAAAATCACTAAACTAATCTACGAAAGTTATATATAGGCTAAAAGAACTAGCCCTACAAGTATAGTACGTGGTAGTAAGTAGGTTACTACTATTGTAGACTACTAGTGTAGTAGTGCAGTTTAAAGCGCTTGGCTATGGATAGACATTTCTAGGCATGCCATGCAACATACTCTCAACATCGCGCCGTAGAAAGGTTCGGGCTTTGTAACAGTTTTCTGTATTAACTTACTTTACATGCGACTGATCATGTTGTCGTGCATTATTGTGTATTCCTACAGGCTTTCTAGTTGTACGACTCTCACCGCTCAAATGGAAATACTTTCTGCCACGCAGGTGCTTTAAGTTCTAACATGTCATAACACGGAAGTTGACTAAAAGAAACTAATTAGTCCGTCAGTAAGATTTAAAAAAAATCATTAAGCAATAAATTAAGACGATACAGTGCGTTGAAAACTCGTGTGACGTCACTCCTCGCTACAGTCCTGATCTTTAAGCGTTTTACAATTGTAAATTTTGATTGATTTGATAAAACAAAATATACGTATCCAATATTTTTCTATAATCTGAATGACGGACTAAATAGATTTTTTTTTACCACACACACACACCCTTATTGACAAAAGAAATAATACCCTCAGGGTGTCCTCTAAAGATAGAGACATTCTGTGACGCCCAGGGTTAAGAAATATAGGTATATTTCTTCAAATGTGTCCATGTAATTCAATTCAGATAAAAGTCTTAGGAAATGGAGTTTGAGTAAACTATGCTCGGGATGGTGAGCATTCGCTAATAATTGTGGAATTTTGCACAATACCTAAGCGTAAGAAGGGGAGTTTATAATTATGGCATTTTACACCAATTCCAAGAGAGTATGCTTTTCTTTGAATCATGATGCAGAAATTCATATGATAGAACTCTGATGACCTACTAAATGAACCGGACTCTCTCGCTGATACATCAAGACCTAATGCATAAAGTGCTGCTCAAGTGTAGGATGCCTTTTTTTTTCTTAGATAATGATAGTCTACAAAGACTGTCTTATCATATCGTTTAGATTTAATGATTAAGCGTTTTGTATATAGAAGCAACATTCTTTAAATGTGTGAAAATAGACTCGTTTAATCGCTTTATCTAAATTATTGTATTTCTTTTTAATTCAGCTTCGTTTTGGTTTAAATTACCAGATTAGCCAAAGAAATATTGAATTTTTCTATCAGAAATATCTCCGTAGGACATAAATCTCTGCGAGTTAGGATTTGAGTCCAATTGTTGGCAACAGACTCGTTCCTATTAAATGGCAGTTTAACAAAACTGGCGGGGTTCTAACTAACTATCGCTACGGGTATTGTAGGCGTGGTGTTACGATTTTATTAGATGAGGTTTCATAAAGTGCCCTATGAAACTGCGCATAACTAACTTTTTTTTTTAATAATTATAAACTAGTGCTTCACTGCAATCCCGCCTGATGGCAAGCAGTGATGCAATCGTTGATGGTAAAGCGCACTAGTTTATTAAGCCTATTCACTTAAAAAACTTAGGAATAGGAAGAATGACGGCAGTTGAGCGAGGTGATGCAATGTTAAACCCAAGACCAACACGACCAAATGATGCTGCGCTAGAGGGAGATTGATCTGGAGACTCTCCACGACCAAACTCCCGACACAACAACATTTGGCGCATCGTACCCGCCACACATCGCAACACAACTGCACAGACCCGTCCTCACCGCAACTACTTAGCTAACAAAATAGTACCAAGGCTAGGTATTTCAATATCTAATTGATATTGAAGTAATCTTCCTAATAATCCTTAATAATGAGTAATGAATAGTACCAAGAGTATTTTTGTATTATAAGCTTGGTACTAGTATTATGAAATATAATACTAGTACCGTGCTTATACAATAACACAAAATACTTTACTGTTACTGTTAGCTAGGAGCTAATACTACAAACCAATGCACCACCTGTTAATGGTTTGCTCGCTTCCGTTCTGGTAATTTTGACCTGAAGAATGAACCTCGCGGTCGTCCGAAGACTTTGGTCTACAACGACGAATTAAAAGCGAGATTGTGGAAGCTGGTGATACCCAATCCAGTCGCACCCGAATCTTTTTCAGCTTTGTAGTCTGGGGTCCGCTTTATCAGTCTAACTGCTGATTTTGGCTTAATTCGATATTTTCCGTGAAGCGACTGCCGTCTGACCTCCACATCCCGAAGGCGATTTTGAAGCAGTGCAGCTAGACCAATTGTTGGACTTTTGAGGGCTCCAACAACCCGTAACGACTGTCATTAGACGTTCGTATGGCAACCTGGACCAACGGCTTAACGTGCTTTCTGGGACACGACCAGACCAGTACAAATATTCATATTCATGCATACAAATATTTGCACTGCACGGGGATCGAATCCGCGCCTCCTTGTGCAGCGGCCGCGTTCGCTATCGCTACGCCACGGAGACTGACTTACTGATTAGTGTTCTCACTAAAAGTAACCATACTATAATGAATCACCCTTCTTAATTTTATTCACGAACAACTTTGTTACATATTTTATTTCTTTATGTAATTCTTTAACTTAATATGTAACATCTTAAGTAGGTGACTACATTGATGACCAAAAATGGCGTACCTACTTATTTTTCATTTTCGGATAATCGGTAGCTACATATCAAACTTTTGGATTTTCTTCTAAATATGGATGAAAATCCAACAATAAATAATTAAATCTGTATTTAAATCTGATTTTACTAACAAACGACAAGGTCTATTATCAACAAAAATGGCGTCGCTTTGCGTCGGACCACGCACTGGGAAGACACGATAAACGGTCGGCGGGCAATTCAGCTCGTGCCTATTCTGCAGGCGAATTCAATTAACTGTACAAGGCACGGGAGTAATAAATTCTCTAAACAATCAGAATTCGAGCCCTGGTAATATGTCCGTCCGGTTGCATACGCATTGCGGCCGTGGATATGTTTAATCAACGAATAAACACGATGTACCAGCGACGGTTCCATGCCGACACATGTATCTATGTGCGCGCACCCTTTTTTTTGACCGCCCGTAAAAAGGTTTATGTGCCCATTGTTGCTGGAAAGATTACTTTTTGGCATTTATTCAGGGAGAGTTAATTAATGCGAATTACAAATGGCTGGTTATAGCTTTTGTTTTTTTTTTACGAAATACCTACCTATTCCCTGCTGTGGGTATGTATGTGGTGGATAGGGGTCGTTATTGATATTTACGGTATTTTTTGGTTAATCTGTTTTTTTTTGTAACTTTGGGCAGTTTTGAAACTCGTCAATCTGTGATTCCAATTTATTTTTTACGTTTTAAAACAGAGTTATTTTATGAGACAGCTATCACTTTATTTTAAAAACAAGCGAGTGTTAATTAACCCGATAAATAAACATTATACGCTACACTAAGAAGTTTGTAAGCGCCCGCTACGAAAGGGTGTCATGTTCATTGCGGGGGTGGGACGCAAAGCGCATCTTCACAAAAACGAAATATCTCTAAACAAACCGTACGCGCGAGCAATACATTACCACTACACAGAGCCCTTTATCTATACCAACGTTCGTACGTAGTATCAAATTGTAACAAAAGGATTATTCACGTAAGCGGATTTAACCCGTTCTCCTAATTTATATCCGTGACTGGAACACCAACAAAGCGAGTTTCCTTGTTTTTCTATTGAAACTAATCCATTTTTTAAGTGCTTTCTATGGAAATGTGTATTGTGAGTGAACGATGTTAACAATTCAGCGGCGGGCGACGTGTGGCGGGCTATTGTTCGTGCGTGGCGGGGTCGCGAACCGCAGCCTCTCATCGCCTTTAATTCTTAACCAATCGATCCGCGGAAAAACCTCCTTAGCCGCTAATTCAAGTTTAATTAACCTTTATACGAGTCGCGGCCGAGACGCCGACGCCGCGACAAGCGTATCGCTCCACCGATTCCGTTATCTGATCCATCGTAAAAATTAATTACGTACACATGTTCATAAATATCTAAACTGTTAGCATTTACGGCCAACGTTCGCCTCGACGGTTCACGCGAACGCTCACGCACCTACTGTTGCGCCCGCGTAATTAGTGAGCCGGGGCAAAAACTAAACATGTCAACCACTACTTTATTTAGTGTTACTTTTTGTATTACTTCCTGCCGTGAGATCGAGACGCCTGGGCGCTCTCCGTTATTCTAAAAATGCAAAATTGGCTCAAATTGCTTGTTATTAACGATGACAGATGTCTTGGCGCCAGCCCCTGCTGTGTTTTGATTTAAAATGCAACCTTGCACCGTCGGTTTAGGGACGTATTTGGAGTAGAGTGGTCTCTTAAATCTCGAGGCGACTGATCGGATGTGTTGATACTAGAGCTATGGATATGCAATTAGTGACACAAACTTTAGTTTTTTGTTGAAAGCGAAGAAAAGTGAGATGTTTAGATGTCGAACGTATTATAATTTTGTGGACAAGACATTTTGGTCTGGTAGGTTGGTAGATTTTGTGATAATCTGATGTGATATGACAACAACTTTACTCTCTTATAACTACTTACTTACCTTTCTTCTTCTTCTTCCTCAGCCTATAGATGTCCACTGCTGGACAAAGGCCTCCCCCAAGGCTTTCCACGATGACCGGTCTTGTGCTGCCCGCATCCATCGGTTTCCCGCGACCTTCACCAGGTCATCGGTCCACCTTGTTGGGGGTCTCCCTACGCTGCGTCTTCCAGTACGTGGCCGCCACTCCAGAACCTTGCTGCCCCATCGGCCATCGGTTCTACGAGCAATGTGCCCTGCCCACTGCCACTTGAGTTTAGCTACTCGCAGAGCTATGTCGGTGACTTTGGTTCTTCTGCGGATCTCCTCATTTCTGATTCGATCACGCAGAGAAACTCCTAGCATAGCTCTTTCCATTGCCCTTTGTGTGACTCTGAGCCTTCGTATGAGGCCCATTGTGAGCGACCACGTTTCTGTTCCGTAAGTCATCACTGGCAACACACACTGGTCAAAGACTTTCGTCTTGAGACACTGTGGTATCTTGGACGACGAGAAGACTTACTTACCTATTATTATATAATTCATGAATTTAATGGGATCTTCTTCTTACAAAGAATAGAAACTATTCTATTCTTTGTAAGAAGAAGATCCTCTTAATTTTTTTTTTTTTTATATTGGTTTTATAAACTAGCGCTTGACCGCAATCCTGCCTGATGCACACTAGTTTATTAAGAGCCTATTCACTCTAGCCTTGAAGACACTCAAATTGTAGTCCGACGGAAACACCGCCGCTGGCAAACTATTCCAGTCCCTCGATGTACGCGGTATAAAGGAGGAGGCGAAACGCTTCGTCCGGATCGTAGTGGTGTTAACAACGTAGGGTGGAAACCAGCCGTACGACGGATCGTCCGCTGGTGGAACGGAGATGGGGGAATTAAATCATGCAATTCCATCGCACACTCCCCGAAATGCATCCTATAGAACACCGAAAGGCTGGCTACTCTACGCCTGTGACTGTGTGTGTGTGTGGCTTTGGAGACCGACTCGAGTTAGGGTCACCAATCAGCCTCGTTGCACGTCTCTCCACTGAATCCAAAGTGGCCAGGTGACACTTGGCAGCACCAGCCCAAATGTGGCTGCAGTACTCCACACACGAACGGACCTGTGCTTTGTATAACATTAGAAGCTGCCTAGGTGTGAAGCACTGCCGGACCTTTGCGATAACGCCAAGTTTTCTGGCAGCCACCTTAGCCTTGGACTCAATGAACCGCCCAAAGTTAAGGTCCGAGGAAATCTCAACTCCCAAAAGCTGAAGGCGGTCGGAACACTCCAAGGACACATTCCGAAAAGTAGGGGCCAAGGTGAACGGGCTCCTTTTGGCGGTGAAAAGACACGCCTGTGTTTTGGCGGCATTGAATGCTACAAGATTGGCATTGCCCCATTCGGAGACTGTCTGCAGTGCAACACTCGTTCGCTCAACCATGGCCTCTCTTTCGGACCGGATTGATTCCCTACTAGCCTATTATAGCCTAGCTAAATTATTATGATCATGCTTCGTTAAATTTGTGATTGATATGTTGTTAAAATATGTTTTAGTTATCTTTATCATTTGTTCGGTTAGTTTCAGTTGAATATAATTAAGTTCTTAATTCAACACTATTCATTACAGTGTGTTTTTAGCTGTAGAATTGAAATTCCTCGTTGTTTTCACATATTTTCCAATATAACTAGGTATATTGCTTCATAATTGACTGAAATAAAACCAAACAGTATCAAATTTAAAAATAAAAGCAACAAACAAATCTTATTCAATTTTGACAGAAATGTGGGTAAGATTTGTTGTGTTGCCTATATTTTCAGATTTGTAACTGTTTGGTTTTACAAATTCAATAGAATCAATTTCTAATAAAATCAGATTGATCTAAGGATAATTCCTACGTTAACGTAGCAATATTATATACCAATAACTTTATGATTAAGAGGAGTTATCAACTTTTTACTTTCTGCTTCTCCAGAAGCTTGGTCGTCAGTCCAAGAAAAAGTTACAAGTCTGAATGCCATAGGTTAAAATAGGTAAATTACTTACATTCAAGCAGGAATGCCACCTTTGATTGGCGTCTTTATGAACCAGTAGGTCTTTTAGGCTTGAGACGGCAATTTTTTATATCCCAATTGTTTGAAAGGAGACTCATTAGCTGGCCCTTGGTTTTAGTTATACCAACAAATTGACATGTTGAATATTAATTACATTTAAATAGTGAAGATTTATTATATACCTACCATAACTTTTTATAACTAGCTATTTAATTTATTTTTAAATAAAAATATAGTAGTCGTGGAGAACCTATCGCGTTTTTGTCTGTTGTAAGCCCAGCTTGAAGTAAGTAGGAATAAAGCTTAAAACTACCTTATCAAAGGTCCGCAAACATTCGCATTCATTTAATTCCAGTGCAGCATACACGTAATTCTATCTGTTTATTTATTAATCATTCATACCACTTTCCTTTATTGTGAAGAATTTACTGCTATTTGATCTTCAGAAAGTAAAAATGTCTTTGTCTTTTTATTACCCACTTGTCCATTTAGACTTTCTTGCTTCTCATTTTGACGCATATTTGGACATCATCTCTTGTTATCTAAGTAGTTAACGGGTAGTGTGAATACTAACCCTGTAACACCACTCCTGTGCCTATTTCAACTTAGTCCTAATGTAATTTTAAATTCCTTAAATTACATACTTTTAGAGTGTCTACACCTAAACCTAAAAGTTAACTGATATTGTAGGCAAGTAGGATGAATATGATAATCAAACTTCTATCTAGTATGAATTTACAAAGCTCATTAGGTTTGCAAAGTGGCAAATAATATAATATTTCATTACATTTTATTATAGGACGTATATTCTTTGATAAATTAGGAACCCTTCCATTAAGTGCATCTCTTACTTTTTATAAAGGTAAGTATACTTTATAAACAGCTTATAAATGTTTGTATAAAACTTTACTCGGCTTCCAAGGTTTTCATGTTTTCCGACGTAGAGATTAAAAAAGAAAATGAGCAGGTAGATGCAGTTTTTCCATCAATTGGTCTTGTTACAAACTCTGTTCTGATCTAGATCCAGTTGACATAGGTATGTAATTAATTTTACCCTTTTTGTGGTGCCTGGAGTGAACTCACACCCTAGTTCGAATACTAACCTACCAATTATAAATCGTGCACTGAGTTCAGTATTCAGTAGTAATACTTAATAGAACATTAGTACATAGTATTAAATAAAAAACGTTGTTTTTTATCCATTAGTAGTATTAGAACTTTAGTAGTAATAAACAGAGTGGTGCTGATATTAATACGACAATAAATGAAAACACGGACCATGCTGGTTCATAGGAAAAATCATAAACCATAGAAAAAACTTAGGATCAAAAATAAAAAAAAGAAAATTTCAAAGAAACTAAATCGTATAAAATTGTAAACGGACTAGAACATCCTTTAAAATATTGGTTCACTGACCTCCGATCGGCGCCAGCGCGGTCTTGTATCGACTTGCTTATTTCGCGCCATTTTTATTAAAGTTTAGTATCTACCGCAGCGTACCGCTGGATATGGCGGTCATTAATCTGTAAGCGCTTCCTTATCAACATATACATCATGTAGAAAATGTGAAAAATTAAAAATAATTTCCTGTTGCTAAACTAATGGATATATTTATATGATTTTTTTATGGGTAGATTGAGAATTTGTTGAGGTGCACGATGTTTAATTTATTGTCGTATTGTCATCACCACTTTGTATAAAAAACGTTGTTTTTTTATCCTATAGTTCTACTGATTATCGTTACGGGTCGTCAGAAACCCGAAAGTCTGACCACCAGTCTTACCAAGGCGTATTGTATTACCAAGTAACTAGGTTGTGAAAGTAGGTACATGGGCAGTCAATCCGTGAAAAAATCGCTCTTTAACAGAATCCATTCAGATTGGTAAGTAGCTGCCCCCAACAAAGTTGGGAAAAGGCTAGGCAGATATGATGCAGTGATTCTGACTGTGGATAAAAATTCAAATCTGTGTCCTAATGTACACACGCACGCATCTAGTTTATTGGCTATTTCACGTACTTTGGTTTATTTTGACTGTACAGCGGAAGTGTGACAGTAATTTAAGAAGTTTTAATTATATTTCGGACTAGCGGCCGCCAGCGACTTCGTTCGCGTGGAGTTAGTTATGCTCCGCTTCTATTGGTCGCAGCGTGATTATATATAGTCTAAAGTCTTCCTGGATTAATGGGCTATCGATCGCAAAAAGAATTTTTCAAATGGGATCCGTATTTCTTGAGATTAGCGCGTTCAAACAAACAAACAAACTCTTCAGCTTTATAAATTAGTATAGATAGGTAGATAAACCATTAAGCCTCCGTGAAGCAGCGGTCAACACGCCTGCCTGCGACGTGGAGGCGCCGGGTTCGATCCCCGGCCAGGTCATTATGGAAAACGATCTTTTCCTGATTGGCCTGGGTCTTGTATGTTTATCTATATATGTATCTATTATAAAATATAGTATCGTTGAGTTAGTATCCTTTAACACAAGTCTCTCTTGCTTTGGGGCTAGCTTAAACTGTGTGATTTGTCCGTATATTTTTATTTATGTTTTATTTATTAAAAAATATAGAAATCGATCCAGTAAGCGATTCTGAATACTTTCATTAAGTTACATATTGTTCAGAGTCAGCTTAGAATTTGGCTGCTAGCTAGCGTCCGTAGCGTCAGTAGGTATTGTGGACAACAGGACACACTCGACACGATACTAAGTGCTCCATTGTTGCTACTCTTACATTATACAAGTAAGTATGTATGTATATCCGAGTCGCTTTAACATAACCATAACGGTCATTGCCCTTTTCTTTATATATCTTTATATATCCTAAGAACCCAAATAATAAACTATGTATTTGTAATATATCTTTGTTTATAGTAGGTAGATAATCTTCATCATCATTCATAAGTTCATGTACAACTCCATTTTTGTTCCGCGAAATGCGGAAGTCCATAAATGATTCGTATACCTCTGCCACCTTTCAAAATTACTTGTTGTACCTTATGTATCTGCAACACCCAGTGTAGGTAAACAATTGCTGTTGAACCAAAATAAATAAAAAAATAAAATAGATTCAGTTATCTTTTCATGCTTAATTCTTTCTAATAACTACTTATGTACACTTAGTATAAGATATTCATCATAGTCCAGAATTGTAAATTAACGTCTTCAATGTTGTATTTTAAATTACTGTTAAGAGCCATAAAAATGGTCGAATGACGGTCATAAGTTGTGCCGCAAAGTTATGATATCCTTTAATGTAAACGAGCTGTTTATTAGTCTATTGAATTTGTTCGTTCAATTGTTCACAGCATAAAGAATACCTACTTATAGATAATTAAGACTTATTCATAATATTTTATACGGGTGTGTATTGCAGTGCTTTTAACAAAGAAGATAGTTTTTAAGTACGCTGATAAATCTTATACTTAGAATAAATTTTGAATTTTTGAGTAGTGTTATATCGTACCTACTAGTAGGTACCTACTGTTAAATATATTTTTTTTTTCAAAAAGTTATTTTATTTTGGTGAAATAAGCAAGCAATCAATAAAAGATTATTATCGTCAAAAACTCACCTTTTGTAGGTACCTACTTACCTATACGTAAGAGAGACGTTTGACAATGCATTTTTTGTATTGGCAGTGTCTTGAATACGATTTCAGAGTGGGGTAAAATTATATGGTTTTTTCTATTAGGAATTTCTGAGTAACTAGTAGAAAACAAAAGATGGGATGAGTACGTACCCGTTTACTGCGATTTTACCTCTTACCAGGTAAGAGGCGAAAACTTTTACAGTCTAATTAAGAACCTTTCTATCTGTAGTTATCTGGTTCCAGAACTTTCTCAGTCTGATCTCAGTCTCAATCTGCCACAAATACGTATAGTTTATGTACTTATTGACATTTATTTGTCACCGAAATAAGACTGCGACTTAGAGATTAGTTGGTTAAATGTGAGTGATATCAACTAAGTATTCATACTATGTAGATACCTAGATACCTAATATAGGAGACCGGAGACCTCGTAAGGATTTGTGAATAAAACATCTTCTTCTTCTGCAGCCGATAGAGGCCCACTGCTGGACAAAGGCCTCCCCCAAGGCTTTGATAAAAAAATATTATTTTGCTCGAATAAAACATACTTGAAAGATATTAAGATTAGCTGCTTACACATTACACGCATCACAGTACATCGGTATTGTTTATTCGGGGTATGTTCGCTATACCTACGAGCTAACTCGCGAAACTTTTGCTTATAGTGATATCGGTTGAAGTTGGATGGGAAACCTAGAATTAAGAAAATAACCAATAGTAACGGTGTACTTAGCTAGCTTCAAGCCGTTTAGCATTTCATAAGTCCGTCTATTTTTTCTGATTTCATAAAACCTGCTATGCTTATCATAAATCTGTGAGTAGGTACTTAAGTGACTGAACCTAAATAGATCAAATTTATCATTTAGAGAAATATTCGAAAGTAGACCATGGTTGTAGATAAGTACCTAGGTATGTACCTACATGTCTCAATGAGATTTCCCGATAAATAACCTTTTTATCCTCTAATCAAAATTAAATACCTACTAATATTGTTGGTTTGCAGTTTTGATGAAGTCAGATTCAACAATAGGTAAAACGTAGGCATATTTTGCGGTTGCGTAATGATATGATGTGTGGTAAGTATTGATTCTTTACAATCATCATTAAACACACATGTCATATTGACGTGTTGCTAAACAGTAAATTGACAAATGTCTGATTATGTGTATGTGTATGAAGTACTTTTTTATTAATAGGTATAATAAATGATGGAGGTAAGTAGATGTAGGCTTTAAGATTAGGGTCGTGACAAGCACATTGATTTATTGATGTGTCGAAAATTAAAAAGCCAGATTAAAAAGGCTTTGATATTCATCGCAACTATTACACACAATCATGAAAAATTAAGATTTTAAGAAGAAAAAAATATTTTTGTACAACATTTTAATCGGTCGGTGACTGCTATGTGAGTACCTATCTATATCTGAGACATCACTGGCTTTAGGATTTAGAATATCCGATTTAGAAACTAAAGTACTTTGCACCATACCAACCAGTTTCTCCCAATATATATTGTTGCTTATCTGAATACAATTTAATTATCTACCAAATTGCAAATAAAAATCATTATCAACACTGCTTAATACTTACTTACTAAGTTTAGTTATAATTCAGCTGGATGTGTAGCTATGTAAGATATTAGAACAATGCTTAAAATAAAAAATTGATCTATGATCATCGTTGAAGATTTGACAGTTTAAAATAAAAATGACTCTGATACCTCCCTGAGTAACGTTGAATATAAATTATGTTTTATTCGGGATTTGTTCTAGACTAGTACAGCTCTTAAATATTAATGAAGATTTATACACAGTCAACAATAAAGTAAGTTGAATAAAAATACAAAGGCTTAAAATAATACTTGGACGCGTTTGTATCTGATTGGACAGAGAAGGCACAGCGAAAAAAGTGGAAAAATACGGAATAGACCTTTGCACAGCTGTGGAACAATAAACATATCTTAAACTAGCAGCCGCCAGCGACTTCGTTCGCGTGGAATTAATTATACTCCGCTCTTATTGGTCGCAGCGTGATGTTATATAGCCTAAAGCCTTCCTGGATTAATGGGCTATCCAACGCAAAAAGATTTTTTTAAATCGGACCAGTACTTTCCGAGATTAGCGCGAACAAACAAACAAACAAACTCTTCAGCTTTATATATTAGTATAGATGTAAAGTACAGAACTGGATTCTAATACCTAACTAAATTAGACGTCCAACAGATCACATACCTAATGACAAGATTAAGAGGTAAATGTAGGTTCCGTGTGGTACTGGGCATTGACTACTACCAACCCATATCCTCCCGTGGGTGTCGGAAGAGTTCACTAAGGGAACTCTCACCGGAGAAGCGGGCAGCAGCGCTTCTCCTGTGGGATAACAAATTACTGTGATCCTTTACCCACCTGCCAAGCATGGGGATTACCTATGCTTGCCTTGGAGCTTGGCCTTGGAAGAGGTCTTTGTCCACCAGTGAACCTCTATAGGCTGAGAAGAAGAAGAAGAAATGTAGGGAAATATTTGTCACCAATCACATAAGCTAAACACTTATGACTACACAATAGTCCGCTATTAGTCTAAATACGTTTGTGTTTCTGTATGTTCATCATCATCATCATCAGCCTTTACTCGTCCACTGCTGGACATAGGCCTCTTTCATGGCACGCCAACAAGCTCGATCCTGAGCAGTTCTCCGCCAGCCACTACCAGCCACCTTTTTGATGTCGTCGTTCGACCTTTTCTGTATGTTACCAGGTTCTTATTTGACCAAAAGGTGTGCAGTCAGGCCTGATCAACTTTTATTGTGATAACTTTAGGGGGCTTTGGTTCAGAGAAACAGGTTCCTATAGTTCGAGCTTCATTGTACCTATTGTTTACGATAAAGCGGTACAGCTAGATGACCATATAATTAATCTAACATAGCCTTTGCTCCAACTAGGAAACTCTCAATGGCTTGTACATGAGAAAGATCGCTCTAGGAAAGCTATTCTACGTAAAACTATTATTTTATTTCAGAGAAAACGATCTAGGTTTTAGTTAAAAGTTGGTACCAATGTAATAGCTTGCAGTGGTAAATTTATTCTTAATGCTCTGTCTAAACAGAGAGACATTTATGTGTTTTTATAGAAAAGATACTCTCAATGGCTTGTACATGAGAAAGATCGCTCTAGGAAAGCTATTCTACGTAAAACTATTATTTTATTTCAGAGAAAACGATCTAGGTTTTAGATATAAGTTGGTACCAATGTAATAGCTTGCAGTGGTAAATTTATTCTTAATGCTCTGTCTAAACAGAGAGACATTTATGTGTTTTTATAGAAAAGTTTTTAAACTACTTACCACCTACCAAACACTTTTATTTACCTGCGAAAGTATGAAAGGAACTAAGTATTTTTATACTTCGATTTTCGAAGTATAATTAAAAGAACAAAGCAAACAGCTAGCCGCAATTTAAAGTTAAAATATTTTATTGCTATTTTGATTAGATTAAAAGTTAGAATTGTAATCTTTACTCGGTGGTAGGCCACAACATCGGCCGCCGGCATAAGTTACCACCCACCAGACAAAGTCATGTCGCCAAGTGATTCGTCGTGTTCCGGCATGATGTCTGGTGAAGCCGTACGGAGGACGGGTCTGAGCAGTTGTGTTGCGATGTGTGCCGGGTATGATGCGTCAAATGTTGTTGTGTCGGGAGTTTGGTCGTGGAGGGTCTCCACATCTACCTATCTCTCTCTTTTTAAAAAAATATTTTAATATTTTTAGTTTTTATTTTTTAAAAGCATGTTTTTTAGTTTTTTAAACTATATTTATTTACAACTTTTTAGATCTATATTCTTTTAAGAAAAAAACGAACGAACGAACGTATTGAAAACGGTGGAACATTTTACAGTAATGAGCCGCTCACTCGTAGTCCAAAGAGTTAGAGACGGACAAACAAACAAGCAAGCAAGCAAACAAGCAAAAATACTAATGAAGCTAATAAAAAGCATGTAAAAATAAATAATTTACCTATCTATCATTTATTAAATAAAATAAAATAAAATAAAATAAAATAAATAAATAAATTTATTAGAATTTAATTCTGTTTTGAGTATTGATTTAGTTGTCAGAGTCTCCGTCAGACTTCAAACAAGCTTAGTATCTCTATTCGAAATAAGCTTAGATCCAAGGCTTACTATCAAAACATGTACACCTATTTAGGTAAACTTATAATGTAATTATAACTACCTACGTTGAAATAACCTTTACTGACGCGTACCTAGTTCGAGAATATTTGTAAATTTCAAGCTGCTAAATGCAAACCACCTACTCATGACTGATAGCAGACCATACACTAACCCCTTTATTCATAAATGTTGCTTTTTTTATAATTATGAACTAGCGCTTGACTGAAATCGCGCCTGATGGTAAGCAGTGATGCAATCGTTGATGGTAAAGCGCGCTAGTTTATTAACCCTATTCACTTAAAAAAAACCTTAGTGAATAGGAAGGAAGACGGCAGTTGAGCGAGGTGGTGCAATGTTAGACCTAATAACACGACCAACGATGCTGCGCCAGAGGGAGAGTGATGTGGAGACCCTCCACGACCAAACTCCCGGCACAACAACATTTGACACATCATACCCGGCACACATCGCAACACAACTGCGCAGACCCGTCCTCCGTACGGCTTCACCAGACATCATGCCGGAACACGACGAATCGCTTAAAGTTAATTAGTGATTAGTGAATGTTTAACCAAACATTTTTGACGTTCGCACGTCACTTAACTTTAATATTTGTTTATGAATAAACATCTTAAACACTATGCTATATATTCATATCATGCTAATCTCTAGTTAACTTTAAGCATCGTTCATGAATAGGTAAAGGGGTTAGTGCCTAACTATAAAAAACTAGGCTACTATTTTGAATAGTTCCCGAGCGATCAGTTAAAATATGACATCTCTCGTCAGTTCTTGGAATGAATAGCGCCACCTATGTAGCGACCCCTAAATCACTTCTTCAACGTATCCGCGAAACCTCTCGTGTTTCAGTTAGTACCGCCATATTCCGGCGGTTCTTTCAGTAAATGTAGGTATCGGTACATACCTATCTCCCTATTTGCCAAGGCTTTCATTGTAGATGCGCTGTAGTTCTAATGTATGATAAGTGTGTTTTAGTGTTGCTCTACTTAGCTATTAGTATTATCGATATTATTACGCAGGTAGGCAAAGTCGGCTGTAAAAAAATAGTAGGTCAAAGTAAGCAATATTAAAGAAGGATTTTTTCTCTTATTTTGGGGAAGCTATGAATAGGTATCTGTCTATTACTGCAATTTTTTTTAAGATTCTTAGCATAATGGTTTCTCGAATTTTTATTTTATTTTATATCTAATTTTTTATGGCATAGGTACTTACTTTTTAATGTGTCTTTCGATATCGCATAATATTAAACTAGAATTACGTAGAGAAGTAGTACCTACCTAAGCAACTAAATACGCCCCTTTGAATCCGAAGTATTTATAGAGCACCCAACCTACATTTTCTGCAATAAGATAGAATTAATATTTTTATATTCTACCTTTGTAAAATATTTTACGGCAATTGATGATGTTTATTTGTCTAATGGTGATATCATCTTGTCTTGACCGAAAACGTCATAACGATGTCTCCAACCCAATTACCTACATTTATCCATATTTATATCTGAGCATCAAAGACAACATAAAACTCTAGGTACCTAATCGACACAGGTGGTAGTCCATAAAGTCGATTCGTAACTTCGCGTCGCCTTGTTCGTAAATCTGACGAGGTGAAACAACTTGTCCTCGGCCGAGCCATTTTTTGCCACTAGAGATTTGTTTGCCCGTGGTACAGGGCTAGCGGACTGTCTCGACGGAAACCCATAAACATGATCAAGTCGGGCCGACTCTGCCGCTTTTTTCCAGCGCCCCACCCGGACGTGGGCGGTAAAGAACGAGTGGGCGGTTTCGTTTACTGGAGGGGATAATAAACGCCAATCCGAAGCCGCGTTTCCGTCCGTTGTTTTGAAAAGGACAGAAAATTGAGCTCGCGGTTGGCGGTCGATACGCAGGGCCGCCTTCAAGGCGGGGCCAAATTGGCCGTCTCCTACGGCGGAGGGGCGTCAGGCGTCGTACGCGCGCCAGTCGGTGTTTAGCCTCGATCGCGTAAGGAAGGTATAGGCCGGTCGCACACGAGCACGAGGGCCCGGCATGCGAAGCGCGCGCGCACCGGCCTGACGCGCAGGAATGGCAGCGCGCCGCGCAGTCGCCGCGCACACAACCAACTGTGATACAATTAATTAACTTAATTTCATACTAGCAGAAGTAGAAATATTTATAGGAAACTAATACGTCCGTGCTAGACTTCGAGAGACAGTGTTTAGTGTGAAGCCGCCCATATGATCGTCCCGATGGCAGCGTATGCGCAATTTGGCTATTCATACCCGCCCGCCTCGCAGGTTAGTAAAGAATTGTGTATCATAAATTTTTCGGTAAATCTTTCCTTCCTCTTTCATTTTAACTGCTCTTTGTCTAAACATCTGCAAACATATCAACTTAGTGGCAACATTCTTTGCAGTAGCCTTACTTGAGCTGAAAATAAACAGTTTGTAATCAGCTCTAGCTTCTCACAGTGCAAGGATCTTTTTCAACATAAGACATACTTGCAGAACACAAAGAATGTTACTTTGGAGCCAACCTACTTAGGTATTATCTTTTAGCTTCGTAGAGTTGCCTACATGATTCATAAAGTTATTTTAGTAGCAAAAGTGTAGAAAGTCTAGGTACTATAATTTTCGTTTTGGTTGTTGTAGTTGTAATGTGTCCATTTAAACACAAACAGGGAAGTGATCATAGTTTTTAACCTATCAATGACACTTGTCACGTAACTGCAATCTGATAGATCTAAGTATGGTGTTAAAACAACTGATGTATGATAAAAATAATGTAGATCTGTATATTGATTACGTCATTCTTACGAAACCTATCATAATTGAGTATAAAAATGAATCGCAAAATGTGTTGGTAAGCGCATAACTCAACAACGCCTGGACCAATTTGGCCAATTCTTTTTTTAAAATGTTCGTTAAAGTCCAAGGATGGTTCTTACGGCGAGAAAAAATCGAATAATTGCCGGGAAAACCCTTAAACAGCTCTTTTCTTTTTACATACATACGTTTTCTAACTGATCAATCGTCATTTAATTAGTTTTACTTCTGAGGGAATCTAAAAAACGCGATATAACCGAATTCCACGCGGGCGAAGCCGCGGGCGGAAAGCTAGTTTTTAAATAAAATAAACGTAGGTACATAAGTACTTGTACAGTCTAATTTATGTACTTACATAAAATATTACCTGATGCTTTATCACCTATGGCTAATTGATTGTAAAACATGTAGGTAGGTACTACAGCTATAAACAAGTATTTAAAGTGTAAAATTTGGTTCTTTACAACTAAGTACCTACATATGTAGGTAGGTACCAATCTGATTATGAATAATTAATTTAGTTGAATATTCAATAATAGTAGGTAAATCTTATTTTATACTTACCTATTACTAATACAAAAACTTAATGTTTTTGTATTTTATTTCCAGTACATATGTTAGCTGTTACTTAATTCCGACATGTAATGATGCTTTCCGGTAGGTATATTTATGTAAACTATAGTTTTTTTTTTCTATAGGTATTAAAAAAATGGTGTCTTCCTATTTGTACATAGCTAATTATAACCTACACAATCGCAACCTCTAAATTCATCACAAGACTACATAGAAAGTTTAGGCCTACCTATAGGTACCTAACTACAAAGTTATTATCAGAACAGATTTTTTTTTATTCTTTCACCTTATTTGTCTTATTAAAACAATGAAAAGGACTTAAAAACATTTACATTTACAATTAGTAAAGGGTTGTTAGGGTTTTGATTAAGAATATTCAAACCTTCAAAACAAAATAAAACTGTTATACCTACCTAATATCTATTTAATTTATATTACAAATAAGAATACAATTAATATCATGTTAACAGAAAAACAATAATTATTGATCGGCTACACAACGAAACTTGAGTCTACTTACTTAATCCCAACTTAACTAAATGAAACTTTAACCACTTACGTAATCTTACTTAAAATAAATTAATGGCCGCCTACTTACTTTGTGGGCCCCGCTTGTTACTACGTAGTATTTATTTTATTGGTGATCTATTTTTATGTTAATCTTTCACTATTATTGTTCTATTAAATGTTGTTTATGAGATTGTATTTGCCAATGAAGATATTGTATACAAGTTAAACCTACTATTAGGTACATTATATTAGGTGTAGATATAAGGTAGGTAAATGAAGCCAATCTACCTACTTACCTAAGTATGTATTTTAAACTGTTTCTCTGAATAACATACCTAATATAAGACTTTACATTTCAACCTCGTTTCCACTTAAGTAGTGGCAAAGGGTAGGTAATTTTAATGTCTTTGCGTAGTGGTCAAGTCATGAAATTAAGCTTTGTACCTATGTAGAATATTGCTGATTTTGATTCTGTATAAGATATTTTTCAGTTCATGTATACAGTTCTCCCTTAGACATCGTTTTTTAACTCTTGCAGTTAACAATTGGCCTTCTTTTATACGAGTGTGGTCCCGACTATGAACGTTTGTCTTTTATTTATACAAAACAAGTTACTAGCTCCCTACTAGAAACTAGTAGCCTACTAGATGTTATTGCTTACTAAATCATAATAAATCTCAAAGTTTGCGTACATTTACTTGTCGTAAATTGCGCTACACATAAACAAAATAAAATGCAACGAGACAGGGTAGGTATAGGTTTTACTTACGGGTTTATTTATAAACGTTGCTTAAACTAAGGACCGGACAAGTGTCCGGTTGAATTGGGGTGAAGCTTCAAGAAGAATAAGTTTCATTAGATAGGTACCTACTTCATTTTAAATACCTAATGTTTAAAAAACACCGAAACCTGTAATGTGTTATTATTATTTTACAAGGTAGATATTTCAAAAGGTTTTGGTTTGTTTTGTTTTGGCTAAATTAGTGTATACGATATCAACATCAGTGATTGTGTTACGATCTATTGTAGTGACTGAGAGGTAGGCACTCAAATATTTTGCATTTAAGTTAAATCTTTAAAATAAATACAAATATAATAAAATTCATTAATATGTATAACAATTATTGCAGAAAAATAATGTATTAAGTTCATAAAAAGTGTGTGTCTTGACTTCAGTTTAAAACATTTGTTATTATAAGTAGGTAGGTAGGTATAATGCGCATTAAACTTATTTTAAGTATAAAATAACGAAAAATTTTAAACAGATAATTGAGTGTCCTATTACTATAGGGCTTCGTTAATATTACCAGTCAATAAATAACACACGTTCCGTTATTATCTCCTGACATTTTCATCAGCTGTTGACGATATAAGCCGACGGACGCCCTTAAGTAGGTACTGAGCCTCAGTAGGCTCAATTAAAATTGTACTTAAAAAGAATATTATCTCTAAAATTAAACAGACTACGTGTTGATAGTGCTTAACTTTCTGAAGTCAACTTAATGAAAAACGATTATGTGGTCGCGTTAAATGTAGATGTGCCTAAACGTAGATAAGCAGAGAGTTTTAAAAGGGCATTGAAGAATCAGAAGTTACTGCTTTGTGAGAACTGTACTGCATTGTTGCTTACATTTTTATATTGGGTTGTATTTCATCTAAAATTGTTAAAGAAAGAAATGAGTAGATATGTTAGCTTAGCCATGTTATTTACTTACTTTGTCATATCTGTTACCTACTCTTTCACGCAAAAACTTCTAAATGCATTTGTTTGAAATTTGGCACACGGGTGGTTTAACATGTCTATTTTACCTGGATACTCCCATGGGGTCAAAACATTTTCGGTTAAAACCGTAGGACGCGACTTCTTCCTTCTTCTTCTTCAGCCTAAAAAGGTCCACTGCTGGAGAAAGACCTCCCGCAAGGCTTTCATTACATTGGGGGACATTGTCATAATCCCCACGCTTGGAAGGCGGGTTGGAGGTCGCAGTAGTTTGATATTCCACAGGAGAAGCGCTGCTGTCCGCTTCCCGGCTGGTGAGAGTTTCCTTAGTCGCCTCTTACGACACCCACTGAAGGATAGGGGTTAGCACTTACTATTCTAAGCCCGGTACCACACGGGACGCAACTATACCACAGTAGGCAACTAGTCTTGAATAATTAGGTACTCCACATTAAAAGATACCTACACTTAAGTATTTAAATAATGAATAAGTTTAAAGCAGCCGCAAACACATAATATCTCTAGTCTAAGAATTGGGCCTTAATCAGTTCTTGATGTTGTTACCTTATTTAATTGTACTGATAAGTTAAAATACATAATTTGGGTACTCCATTATCGCGGCATACAATAAAGAAAAATATACTTAATCTTATATATGTATCTGCCAAAATTAATTATCTATATCTAAGTATAACATAAATGTAAAATTAAATTATCAGTTTTACCTTAATGAACTTATTAAGTATATTTTACAGATTTTTATCAGTTTTTATTTTTTTATGAAAACATCATTAAAGGCTGTAATATACTTAAGGATTGAGAAATGTCACATGAGAAATAACACAAAATCATAACCCTTACTGAAGAATAATTAGGTACTAAGTTAAAAAAAAAAACCTATTTAAGTGAATGCCTACTGAACGAAGAACGGATAAAATATCGAAGCTTCTGAAAATTTACATGTTTTAATGCATTTAATTTCATGGGTTCCGTACCAAAAATAAATAGATCTTATTTGAATACTTCGATACCTACATAGGTACCTATATGTAGATGCTTTTTTGAATACTTATTACTTGTAATCTACAATGCTGAAAGACGTAATTATAACAAACAATCCATACTAATATTATATAAATGCGAAAGTAACTCTGTCTGTCTGTCTGTCTGTTACGCTTTCCCGCTTAAACCTCTCAACCGATTTTGATGAAATTTGGTACAGACAATCTTTAGACCAGAGAAAGAACATAGGCTACTTTTTATCCCGGAAAAATTTGATGTTCCCGAGGGAAATCTAAAAAGCGCGATATAACCGCACTCCACGCGGGCGAAGCCGCGGGCGGAGAGCTAGTTTTGAAATAATTTGGAAATAATAATATCAGCACAGTGTCTACTTACGTTACTGTTATTTATTTCGTACCTACATCCAATAGCCACATCTAATTTTACATTGTAATATTTAATGAACACGCATTCATGACAGCTGACATGTATTTCTTGTTGAATGTACCTATAAAACGTAGGGTTACTAAATAATGTTATATACCTAGTACTATCCGACGTAAATATGTGCATAATTTCTTAACCTATGCATTCATGATTAGGTAGGTACATAAAAAGCCGAATTTTATTATTTAAATGGTAGGTAATTAAAAGTTTGCTTTCTTTAAAATAACACAAGATATAATCTTAAGAAGTTGACGCAACATACATATTGACGTTAATAGAAAATTGTAAATATTAAACTAATAATTAATTACAACAATCCCAAAAAGGTGGTGACTTCGATCGCCCAGATAGATAGGATTAAAAGCTATTAACATCTGTTTTATAGAGCATACGAATCTCAACTTTATACCCTATGTAATATTGTGTATATTTGCATGAATTTGTATGCTTATAAGATTGTCTATGGTATATTTAATAAGAATGTCGAGCAAATACTTTACTACGTTGAACTTACGAAACGTTAATATTTGACACATGCATCAACTGATAGAATAATATCAAGCTGTAAATTTTAATATTAGATCAAGGTTCTGTACTTATTTTTAATATGCTCATGATGCTTTTGATTTCTCCAAAACTTGAAATTAACTTTAATTTAACTTGTAAAATGGTTTATCAATTCACTTTCAAACAGCCTTAATCTTATAAATTCGACTAAGGATAACTAAACAAGATACTAAAATAATGAAACATAAACGAAAAAGGATAAAAAGGCACAACAACAAAAAAACCTCCCGATTGTAAATAGACGACTCGGTGACAGATGAATGGCCGGACGGGTTGATAAACGAGTAATCCCATACGAGGTTCCGTTGTTACCTTTACGGGACTCCAAATAATATCAAGATGGCGCCTCTGTGAACAAATAAGATCTGATAATGTTTAGGAGCAGGTAAACTTGACCCTTGTGTTAAATTTCGGGTTTTATTCCTCACACATTTAGGAAAAAAAAATACCCTAATAAAAAATCAATTTTAAGTGCTACGTATTTAGCGCTTTGGCAACAATTTACATGTGTTGGGCACGAAGGCGATCTAAACTCCCAACGGACGATGGATTAAACATATTTAATCTTTTTATCGTTGAGGATCTGTGTGCCAGTCAGCTGTTCCATGGGTTTCCTTATTGCGATCTGACGATAAGCATATCAAACGAAATTAGAATTTCGTTATGTTTTTCTGACTAATCTGGTAACTTGCGAGTTCATTGCTGCCGTTTTTTTTTTATTATAAATCGTAACAATATGAGCAACCTAGAATACTGGAAACCATATAAGTTAACGAAACAGTCACAATTTACTTACCTATTACCGATGGTAGTATTGTAGCTAACACTTCTTATACGTATTCAATAAGTATTTTTGTATCTGTAAGCCGTAATTATTACATTTATAAATAACATGAAATGTATTTATTTTCAGGCACGTCGAAAATACGGTGTGACAGAAAGTTGAATGTCAAGCAATCTACGATCTGTTTCGATATCACGCACATTTGTTAATTTGAATGCCATCTTTTATGTATGTAGTGTACTCATTGGTTAATCTGCAGTTGATATGAATTAAAAGCGGATTTGTTCGCAGGTAGAAAGCACCAACAGCCTGTTGGCTCGATCGTCACGGGAACAGAAAGGCACATGTGCAATACTCACAACAATTTAACAATTTTCCGTCTAATTGACCGAGTGCAATTGAGCATTCAAGTTGATTCGATAGCAGTTAATAGTTAATAGCCTTCTGATACGGACCCTTTGCTAGAAAATTAAACAAACCTGAAAGAAAATTGCATTGGGTAACCTGCCATTTGTAAACACTTCAGCTTTTTAAAATACGCGCTGGTATTCTACTTTATTCTTTGTAATCCCTTTCTTTTAATTAAATCTGTGCTGTTTCATTTGTTTAAATCAAATTGTACTTGAGCGAGATTTTTGAACCATGGGATCTTTTATAAAACAGAAAACGAGAATCATGTTCGATACTGATTTTGATATTATTGCTACTACAGCAGCAAACATTTAAAGTTGTGATGCAAGAATTGGTTTTTCCGTCATAATAGTTATTGCTTCACCGACCTACATTTCTACGAAACTTAGTCGCAGACTCCTTTTCAATGATTTTCATGAAATTAAATTGATTAAATTGAAAAATAAACATTTGTACCTATTGTTTTAATATTTCACATTTATATATAAAATAACCTTATAGTACCTATAGTACTAGGACGGTTCAAGTCGCCGTTCAGATTTGTTTGTTGTTGAACAGTGGGTGATTCTGTTTTCCTTTATTCCGTTTCTCCTTTGTATGTAAATTAGTCCTTTAATTTAAAACTTCACGACACCAGTTATTTGGTGATTACGATTTGGACGTTGACCATTTAATTGTTAAAATACATATTAACAAAAATAACTAATGTAATATTCAGAATTAATGAGGCAGAGCTTGATTTTTAGAGTTAGTTTGATTTTACATAGAAATTGTGATATTTGGAGTGAGTTTAACAGTAGCTATACACACTTATGAAAACATTGTAGTTTGACTGATCTATACTTGTGGAAGACCAAAATTGTCCTCACCATTACTATGTAGGTAAGTATATCAATCACTAGCGGCCGCCGGCGACTTAATTCGCGTGGTTTAGCTATGCTCCGTTCCTATTGGTCGCAGCGTGACGTTATATAGCTTGAAGCCTTCCTGGATTAATGGGCAATCCTACGCAAAAAAAAAAGACTTTTACAAATTGGACCAGAAGTTCCTGAGATTAGCGCGATTACCTAGTAAAGATTTAATCATCATCAACCTTTTTATCGTCCCACTGTTGGGCACAGGTCTCCACTCATACAGAGAAGGATTGATCGTAATCGCCACGCTTGCTCAATGTGGGTTGGCGATTTCAGACTTGAAAGTCCAGGTTTCAAGATGTTTTCCTTCACCTTCAGTCATTGGTGTCCAATATATAATTAGAAAGTACATATAATAAATAAATAAAATAAAAATAAAAAGAAAGTACATATAACTTTAGAAAAGTTACATTGGTACTTGCCTGACCTGGAATCGAACCCGCGCACTCATACTTGAGAGACTGGTGTTTTAACCTCTAGGCCACCACGACATAAACGAATAAAAAAGAAAGATTTAATATCAGGTCTTTAAAAAAAGAAAACTTTGTGAAACATGTGTGGGGCAATTTTCTTTAATGCAATAGGTACGATATACCACAATAAAACCCTAAAATAGAGTTCAAACTTTAGTATAATGTAAGAAAATATTAGTGAAAATTCGCTATTGTCAAATCAAGTTACACTACTGCAAGTTACGTTTTTCTATGAAAGCTAAGAATTGTAAATCAGTTCACTGTCACCTGGAAAAAGTATTAAGAACGCAGAATATCCAAGTACGTGTGGTTTCAAACCATGTAAGTAAAAGCGAATTGAGCGTAACAACATAACGCATATTTTTGGGCCGACCGACTAATGTATCAAATGTAAGAGAGAATTTATTACATAAATATGCATCTCACAAGTGCACATTTTAGTACCGTGGCAGTGATCTCACTTATCAAACACTGTGTTTACGAGTTTTGGAGAATCAGTACTATCAATAATAATCAATAATATTATCTGTGAATCCCCGTTCCATTAGTTCCTTGGTAACAGGAAGGATTAAACATTCTCGAAAAATTTATAAGTAATTTAAAATCTGTCCCCTGTTCGCGTTTAATTCACTTGTTAGTTTTAACTTGTTATTTAAATTTCTTATTAGATTCTTGTAGGTAAAAAACATGTAAAGCATATCTACCTACTAAACATTTTAATTTAATGATTTAGAAGAATCCGAATCTGAAACACGTGTCCAGTATTTTTAAGTAAAGAATCTATGTACAGGATTTCAAAAAGATATAATGAAAAACCACAAAGTTATGAGCTTGTTATCTTACTTGGTTGTCCCAACAACAATATGGCGCGGTGCGGGATTCCCTGTCTCACTGTGTTAGTACTATGATCTACCGTCAGCTGTGTTGTACGCTCGGTAACCACACTGCAACAATTTCTAAAAGTATTTAGGAAAAAATATAACATGGTGTAAAAATGATGGAATCGATTCATTTGCTTATTCTGAACATATTCAGGTTTCGTTTAAAGTAAAATTAACGTTGTATAGAAATATATTGAAAGCAAAGTTTAAACGTTTGCACTAAAACAGCCATGTCATAGCGATGCAATAAAGTTTTGATAAATTGTTATTGAGAGCATTTCAGGCGGACGGCCGATAACAAGGATATCACGCGTTTTATCAATCATATGAATTTGAGAGATACGGCATGGACACAAATACAGGTAATCAAAAGTGAAAAAATTAATATAGTTGAATGTCAAGTATGATTCGTTACGTTTTACATTTACAACTGTAATTATAATTTTATAAAAAGTAGTCTGCAAGTATTGTCTATCTTTATGTGCAGCAAATGTACCTATACCTATCATTAAAAAAGACTTGCTCAAGCTTGTAATTGGAACAAAAACACCATCAAACCAAATATTGAACCCTGAGGCACCCCAATTACAACAAAGATAAAAAACTTGCATCCATCTTAGTCGTTTTTGGTCAAAAACAAACCTTGTCATAATGTTAGTAAGCAAGAAACATACTTACTCGTAGTATGCTATCTCTACTTTAATTCGGGATCGTTCGCTAAAATTATCAAAGAATATTTTTGGTAGGTACAGTCGTACCTAGTTTTGTGTTATCAATAACTGTGTTAAGCAATCTGATTAGGTTTCTTTTACTTATTGGAATAGGGGCATTAGTGGTCTCACACCCAGTGTTCACAGTTCTCTAGGTAGGCACCGACTTGAAACTTCATTAGGTACTTGAAATAATGTACCTACCTAATAGTGATTGCAGTGAGAATTATATCGTAGTAGAGTGCATTATAAGTAGTTATGCTCAGATTTTTAGGCATAGCTATGTGAATCTTCCCCCTCTCTACATGGCATTTTTTGGAAAAACACGTCTAAGGTTTCTAATCTTTACCTGCGTTTAAGAGATCCATTTTCACCAGTAACCCATGTCTTGGTCAAACAGACGGGTTGTTTTCTAGGTGTTTGTTTTATAACCTGTATAATGTATTATGCAGGAAAAGTAATTAAATAGGTTTTTTTAATAAGCATTTTGTCCCATATAGCTACGCAAAATAGCTCTACGCTTTTTTGCTTACGATGAATGCGGTATTGAATTATTTATGTGTAATGTAATTACTGCACACTTCATACAAGGAATATACAACATGAGTTACTAACACATTTTTTACTATTTATACTTTAAATACAGATGGAACAAATTGCTAATTGTTTAAGACAGTCCTTGTATACATTCATCTTTATATGCTGGTAATTAATCATGATACGGGTTATAAATAATGCCGCTTGGGTACAACAATAGGTTTTTATTCTTTGATTGTTAGACCTAGCTATTGCTAGCTGAAAGAAATTTTCAAGGGGACCTTCATTGGCCTGCGTTTGTTATTCCCAAGATCGACCTAAGTATACTTTTACTAGTACATCCAAGTACCTATAACTGTCTCGCTTTACATTTTGAATGACCGTGGTCACCACTGCATTCACTAAGCAGCATTAGTACATTTATTTATCTTTTAGAGGTCGTATGCAGGCCGCTTGTGGTAAAATCATAATCATTAATTCACCGGAATTTTGTGCGAACGCCAACGTCGTGCGTAAAGTGGATCCATTTATTTGGAAATCCGGTGGGAGGTCACTGCAAAAGTCCACAATAAAAGCCGGGTCCGGTAGCACAGTTTAATTGAGTCCTCCGACCTCATAATCCGCGCCTCTCGCCCCACCCGCTAAATGTTATTTATAAGCGGAACTCCAAACAGCCGCCGGCCGCCGCACCTACGCCGTGTATAAATTTTAGCCTATTGCACCCCGTACTGGCCGCCAGGCGTGTTTCAGCAACGCGTCATTACTTTTACTGATTTTCTTCGCGCTCGCTCTAAGCTGGTAATTAATTTGCAGCGATTATTGCTATTGCCTTTACGCTTGTTATTAAACTTGTCGATAATTTAAGATGGAACACGAATCTCAAATTGCGGCGTCTCGGCCGATTGCTCTTTCGCATACGTTTAGATTGTGTTTTGTCGGGAATAATTACTCGACGCATTTCCATTTGATTTGTTAGCGATGTACAGTGCGCACAACGGACACCCACGTCTCCATATCCGTGTGAGTTGTTCCATAATATTTTATAAATGCGCAATTGTAAATTACCTGAAAATATAACCTGACCTGTATATCCTGTTTTTCACTACTACCTAGTTGGTACCTTTGTAGATCAATTCGCAGTTTTTTTGTAAATAATAAAATAATATTTACTCATAGAATGTAACATTTTTGTACTTTTGCCTTTATTTTGTATTAATAAATTATGCTAGTAGCGATATGCGCCCACCGGTTTGAAGTTATTTCGTAAAGGTTAATTTGTGCAAAACTATTTTGTTCAGTAATTGCTGTCGGCTATAAAATATCTAATAACAGACCTGATGTTATTATTTATTTTTGTAACAAATTACCTAGGCCTTTTTATTATTTGGCTATTAATCGTAGTGTTATCGCAATTTCATCAGGTGGACGGGCAATTAAACGAAATACCTAAGTACCTAGCAGATGACATTTTTATCCGTTACTTTAAGTTGTAAAGTAACATTAACATACTTTTACGCTCTGTCGGCTTCGAACGTTGCAGAATTAATGCCCAATGGACGCCGATTGAACATGTGGCGAGTCCATTGCTCGCATGGCAAGAGCCATAAATGAAGTACCCGCCGAGTATTAACTACTGGGAATTTGGCCATCGGAATTATCGGCGCAATCCGCTTGACGATAATTGAATGGAAGCGCGTTAAATAACCATTAATTGTTGTCGCGCGCGATTGATATTTATCGCCTGTGCGATCTGTGGGCCCCAAGGTGCGGCCGGTGCATCTCTAATGGCGGCTCGCACACGTCCGCGCGTGTGTCACAGCCGACGCGTCATTTCGTCGTGTTCCGATAGCCACGCACGCCGCGAACCCGTTTTTCGTGACAACGTGCGTCACGCACACACCTCATTTCAATTTTACTACAAGAATCGAGCCGTTTTATCGCGCCCTAGTCATATCGTTGTTTTCGCTAGCGCTCATATTCCAACTTAGTATACTTCGCTCGACATTCCGACGCCTAGTGTGACACTAGACATTAATACCCACATGACATATTGTATATTACAATGTAGACACATTATACGACGCTATGCTCCGCACAGCGCACCGAGCTCTGGTACATAACAATATTATGTCAGTGCAGTGTAATGTACTTTCGACGACACATTATCGTGATGTAGAAAGGTATTCGTGCCTTAAAATAAAGGTATATTTCAGTGGGACTATTACTTTTAGAGTTTGCCTGGCTTGTAGGTGTCCTATACTAGCAGAAATAAAGCATGAATTTGTGGTTACTAACCCTTTTTCGAAAAGAAAGCGAACTTTGTGCTCGACTATACTTAGGTGGACGGACACTCAGTGTGAAACGATTTTTCCGCCGCATCGCTGCAAAGCGCCACATAATATTTCCAAGGAATGGCGCTTGAAGATTTATGTTTATGATACGCATAATAGTGGCGTCAATTGAATGCTGGCGGCGAAGGAGACGACCCCTTTTGTGTTCCGTCTCGATGCGTGGATGTTTTGTGATGTCTCCACCCATTACGGTGATATTTAAATAGCGCTTAGGGCCATTATGACTGACCATTCAGAAAAAATGTTTCGAAACATTATGGTTATACGTTGCTACTGCGTTTACGCTTTACGAGCGGGATGAGCTTAAGATATTACGGCCACATGTAGGTAAGCATATTTAATTATGATGTTGAGGCGTTGAAGAGGAGCTAGTAATTCCTACTTGAGTAGCGACTGTTAAGAATGAGAAAATTTGTTATTTAATGGTTCGACCTCGCCGAATGGTCAGGTGGAGGGAGCACGCATGAAGTGTGCGCCCGCGCATCCCGCAAACGCCCCTCGCGCTCCCTTGCTCAAATTAAAATACGACTCCTGTTCGTCAAGCGTCTCAAAAGAAACAAGAGTGGCGTTTACAGCCCAATCATTATAATGATCGGTTATCGATTTGCTGTATAGCGTGTTTTTTAAAGGACCAAAATTTTGTGCGTCCGATTACGCGCCGCTGTGCTGCCCGCCGGCTATTCCGTAATCTATTCCTACCGTCGTCACGATATCGTCGACTTATCTTCGTCGTTCACTCTTATAATTTTGGAAAATTCATATAATAACATCTGATAACAATCTAATTATTATAATGTCCTCTTTAACATATCCCGTTGGCCGGGGCGAAATTGGAACGAGAGACGGACCTTCGGGACGAGATAATGCCTTCGCTAATGTAATGGAAATTATGAGATCATCTTTATGCCTTTCAACTGTGCTTTTAAAATAAACACATTACTTTGAGTTTAGCGTCGCTCCGGCGAGTTTATAGCGGGGTATTCCGTGTGAAACTCGCTTTATATTCAAATGCACAGTCCTCACTGGTAGGCGGTAGCTAATGATTTTCAATAGGGTATTTGACTAAAAAACTAATTAATCCGTCAGTCAGATTTCCAAAAAAATTCTAGACTCGTATTTTTTCTTTTTTCATATAAACAAAAAATGAAGACGACACAGCGCGTTGAAAACTCGTGTGACGTCACTGCACGCTACACTTTTTAGCGGCCAGTAACGTCACTAGCCACCACTCCTGATCTTTGATGCCTTTTATATTTGTCAATTTTTATTGATTTGTTAAAACAAAATATACGTACTTATCCAATATTTTTCTCTAATCTGAATGATGGACTAAATAGAAACAATTTTTTTTTTTACCCAGGAATTACCCTATTAAAATAATTTGAGAATGATGTATGTAGGTATGTAGTTCGCTTTTACTTGGTTATGATTGGTCTATGAATAGACTGCCAATAGTTGGATTCTTCCAGATAATAAAAATTAACACTAAATAATTATACCTGTGGTCTATGGTGCTAAAGCCTTTTCGGAAGCCTGCTTGTTCGGGAGGCTGGGCACGTTCGGGAAGCTACGCTACATCTTCTCGTCGTCCAAGATACCACAGTGTCTCAAGACTAAAGTCTTTGACCAGTGTGTGCTGCCAGTGATGACTTACGGAACTGAAACGTGGTCGCTCACAATGGGTCTCATACGAAGGCTCAGAGTCACACAAAGGGCAATGGAAAGAGCTATGCTAGGGGTTTCTCTGCGTGATCGAATCAGAAATGAGGAGATCCGCAGAAGAACCAAAGTCACCGACATAGCTCTGCGAGTCGCTAAACTTAAGTGGCAGTGGGCAGGGCACATTGCTCGTAGAACCGATGGCCGATGGGGCAGTAAGGTTCTGGAGTGGCGACCACGTACTGGAAGACGCAGCGTAGGGAGGCCCCCAACAAGGTGGACTGATGACCTGGTGAAGGTCGCAGGAAGCCGATGGATGCGGGCAGCACAAGACCGGTCAGCGTGGAAAGCCTTGGGGGAGGCCTTTGTCCAGCAGTGGACATCTATAGGCTGAAGAAGAGTTATACCTACCTACTCCAGATAATAGATATAAATATCTATTTATATAAATAACTAAAAAAAAAGTAAGTATTAAAAATATATAATTATCATAACTTTACTAAAACTATTTAATGATTAGCTAATAGAGGATGACTTATCAAATATGTATAAGGTAGCTAACTTAGGAAATACTAAGTTAGCTACCTTGGGTTTAGCACAAAGTGGTTTAGTATGTTGCTCGTCAGACTGCAGCGTGCTTACTTAACCCACACCACTATTTTATTTTTATAACAACACGGTCATCGTATTAGAAGCACTAGAAAGAATATCCTTACTCTGATATGATCACTATTTTGTTACGATAGCTCTATATTTAGAGATCAATTACAATAGGTACCTACAGTTTTTTGCCTTTTACAGTTGCCCATTAAGTAAACTAAAAAAAAGTACATAAAATGTGCCCTAACTTGAAGTCCTAAATGAGGCACCTTTTTTCAACTCCTATTCTGTTTTCCTAAAGTAGGTTCTGTATTTCTAGGTATTTACCGAAGTATATGTATATGTAGTATATGTACTTATATGTAGTATATGTAACGAAGACATGTAATCCATATTATGATTTTAAAAGAGTGTCCATGAAGTTTCTTGCACGTTCTTCTCCATAGAGATCTACGCTTTGGAACGTGCAATTTAGCTTCACTTTTCTTGGACTGACCGACATTGACTATTCAAAAGCACCAACTGTTGGTTAATTTGAAATAAACAATTTTGATTTGATTACCTAAATATCTTAAATCAATGGTTCCATCTTGCTGGGCTTTGTAAAACCATTCTAAGGTGCGTGTATTTGGAACTGAATAGAACAGATTAATTTGAAGATTAAGAAACGACATTGACAGATTTTGAAAAGTCTACAACAATTATGATTTTTTTTTCATAATTACACTACCCAGAGGTATTATTTACTATACGGAATGAAAACATTCGTTCCTTTCAGCTCAAATCATAACTTTAGGTACCTAATAGGTAGTTTTGTCCGTCGTACTCGAATAATCTTGGCTAACCATCATCAATATGTATGAAGACTGACAACGAATCGCTATGAAGGACAAGCGGTCGACACGGACACTGTCGAATCCGCCCTCGTCCGAATCTCATCAAATATTGACGGGAGACTGAAAGCTTCCTATCAGTTATATAGGTATACATCTATTTAGGCATCTATGTACCCACCGTCATCTCTAGTTCTGCGTACATGACGAGGCGCATACAATATGAGACCACGCCTCCGTCCAATTTGGGTACACACATAATCAATAATAGTGATTCTAATGAAACTGATCATTTCTATTCGGGATCAAGTTTAGCCAAAATAACAACAATGTAAATGAAAGGGTCAATCATTTTATAAATGCATACAATTTTGGACAGATTTTCCTTTATCTAGTTTAATTTATTCGCCCGGATTAACAAATGATATTATGAGACTGTTTATTAGTTTGGGTAATGAATGAAATTACAAATTTTGAAGTAAGGGAGGTTGTTGCTTTTAGAATTGAATGATGTAGGTTTGTCATAGAATATACTTATATATGGTTTTTAAGGTTTGTAAATTGACTCTGCTGTCCTTTTAAGCACTGATGATACTCACATCATGACTAATTAAAAGTGGCAATATTAATGAATATCCCAGTTACAAATAAAAACCTATAAAAAAGTAACACTTATATTTTGCAAAATATTTTATGTATCGCTGTTGGTTACCTTAATAAATAAATAAATAGACATAAATCGAGGTAATAACCAAATGCAACTTAACTAAATACTAATTTTCATTTGAGTTTTTTTTCTATAATGATAAAATCAAAGCATTATAGTTGTTACTGGTTATGTTTACCTAATACCTAACAAGTTGTTAAACTAGCGTGCTATGTATTTAAATGAAAATTCGAAGGAAAAAGCAACGATTAATATAAATAAAGATTAAATTAATCCAATGCTTTTTGCGTGAATAGATTCAATGAAACTGGCAATGACGATAATCAATACGAAATTTAAATTTACCTTAATAAACCAGTCTTTCTAGCGTTTCAAATAACGATAAAAGAAATTTGAACAATAAACTCGTAGTAATCCGGAAAATCAATAATTTTTCACAACATTAGCGCACGTACCTATTCGATTCAATAATATGAAGTTAACTCTGCATTTAATTCTAATCACGGATTTCAATTGCTAGAATACCTAACCATTTTTGTTTAATATGAGATATGAACCCTTAGAAATTCAATGCGGGGCCTATTAGGCGAAGGTATAAAAATTGTTAAGATATTATTATTCGGGAAATTTCCGACAGGCACGCGATGGCTGACGAGTTTGCAATAAGGACTTTTGACTAGTTAGTTATGTCTTAGTCTTTTGACGCATGCAACCATTGAGTTCAACTCATAACTTCTGTCCATTCTAGAACCAATTTTTTTTAATAAGTTTTGGTTTTTGAGGTATTAGTTAACTTATAACTGAAATCTACGCAGATTCCGGCGCACTCCCTCTCAACAAAAGAACAGCAAAACAGCAGAACAGAAAGGACAGCCTCCGTGGCGTAGCGGTAGCGGACGCGGCCGCTGCGCAAGGTGGCGCGGGCTCGATCCCCGCACAGTGCAAGTATTTGTATGCATGAATATGAATATTTGCACTGGTCTGGTCGTGCCTCGGAAAGCACGTTAAGCGGTTGGTCCCGGTTGCCATACTAACATCTAGTGGCAGTCGTTACGGGTTGTTGGAGCCCTCAAAAGTCCAACAATTGGTCTAACTGCAATGCTTCGATGTCGCCTTCGGGTTGTGGAGGTCGGACGGCAGTCGCTTCACGGAAAATGTCGAAGTTTAGCCATATCAGCAGTTGGACTGGTAAAGCGGACCCCAGACTCCAAAGCTGAAAAAGGCTTCGGATGCGACTGGGATTAACGCTGGGATGATGATGATGTGTTAACTTATAACTGAAATAGGCTTTTTAAGGAAATAACCGAGTTTAACAATTACGCAGCTGGCAGAAAGAGATGGTGGGTCGGGCTAGACTCCTTCTTGAAAAATTGGCCCATAGTCGCAGTGGATGCGCGGATAACTGGAACCAGGGTAGGGGCATAGAATAAAGAGGGAGGGGTGGCCTTTAACCTGCAGTAGGATAACAAGGGCTTATAAAAAAATATGTTCAACTTGTATGGGTTTCGATGAAATAGATAGAGTAGTAAATAAATTATGTCAACATTTAAGTTTTAGGTACATATATCCTGGGTCCCAACTCCTAATAGTTTTTAAATGTAGTGCGAAATTAGAAATTGATTTGAACTAAGTAGCCGAAAAGCAAACTAGACTATAAATGGACGTATTTTTTGCTGTCCCACCGATATGTAAAAGTCTTTCTCAATATTCTTGTGGGGCCAAATCGATGGCAATATTGGCGATTAAGGCTGCAAGGCTAAAATGGAACAGGGCGGGTCACACGTATAGGATGCAGCCAGACAGATGGGATTCATTATTGTGAGCGAGGTCTTTTTTTATTTCGCGGTGAAAACTTTCATGGGGTCTCCCTCTATCGTGGGGGTGACAAAGGGATATGAGTGACTGGGAAGAGTCCCCTTTGTCTGAAAAAAATCCATGTCGTGAAACCATTTTAGCGGGGACTTAACAATGTACAGAATGATTAAACAAAAAATACATTTATTTAATGATCCGTATTTTTATTTAGGTATTGGCCGAGTGTTAATGAAATATAATTTCTAGCTATGTAAAAATAATTTAAGTGAAATGTGCAGATCGTATTGATCTAAAACAAAAGACAACTTTACACTATTAAATTTTTGAAAATAATATAACATTAATAGTCAATGCCATTACGCTGTTTTATAACAGCATTTCGCTTAAAAAGTCCCTTAATTGTTTTTCAGAATGTAAGTAGTGGACAGGTAAGATAACCGATGTCAAGCCGAGCCTTATTAACAACTGGATACGTTACTTGCAACCCCCCTCTTGATACCATCTGATATCACCCACATAAAACATTAATCCGAAACCCTCTCTTTGCTCAACACTCTTCATTTGACAGATTGGACTAAATTACTGAAGCTTTTTTATTTAATTTAAGGGTAACAGCAATCGTAGGAGTATTTCTATTTGAAAGCTTGTTTGCTCTGTCTCACTGAGATGGCTCTCGACCAAGTAGTTTTTATTGGAACTTTGTTGACCAAAGCAGTCAAGCGTCGGCGGAGCTTTGCCCCCTTTTGTACACAGCGACATAATATTGCTTATATTTGATTTGATCAGCCCTCCGGAGGGCACAGGAAGCCCTGTTATTGCTCTTACCCTAGCCTTTTTATTAGCTTATAAACGCTCGTTACTTTTCTTAACGAGTGTCTAATTTATTGCTGGATTTAATTAGCAATGCTCGTCAAAATTCAATGATAACGTTGCAAAGGAAAGTGATAAAAGGCATCAATTTAGGTAGGTACTTAATTAATTAAAGGTTAATAAAAAAATCACCGGGCTTAGTTAACCAGCTAAACATTAGGGTTTATTCATAAACGATGATTAGAGTTAAGTGACGTTGAAACGTCAAAAATCTATTATATAAATAGTCACTCGCTTCAAAGAGATATCAGCACATAGTAACGGGGTCCACGAAGACCGATACTTCCTGAGTCTGGGTTACGGGTTGTTTAAAAAAGAAACCGTGGTCCTGGCGCACAGGCAAGTGAAGAAAAACATGTGGGTTTTAGTCAGTAAAAGTCTGACATGCCCTTCCGCTCCGCCCAGAGCGGGAGAGGTCATTTGATGATTTCCCATCCCAAATAAAAAGTAAAAAACCTAAAACCCAACTACGACAAAAAACGACGCTGAAAAAGTATAAAACAAAATTTTCAGAATACTGAACTGAACAAAGTTGGTAATGTAGTTGCAAGTAAATGGACACAGTAGACTCTACCAAGATGCCTTCGTTGTAAATTGACAATAATGTCATACAATATTATTCTGAAGTATGCAATATTCACTATGTAGAGATAAATTTTCATGTTTGGAAAGGCGTAGTCACACGTCAAGGTGCTACGGTAGGTAGGTATATGTAACGTGTGACTACGCCTTTCCAAACATGAACATTTATCTCTACATAGTGAATACTGCATACTTCAGAATAGTATTGTATGACATTATTGTCAATTTACAAGAAAGCATCTTGGTAGAGTCTACTGTGTCCATTTACTTGCAACTACATTAGCAACTTTGTTCAGTTCAGTATTCTGAAAATCTTGTTTTATACTTTTTCAGCGTCGTTTTTGTCGTAGTTGGGTTTTGGGTTTTTTACTTTTTATTATTTGAACTATTTTGGTGTTAAAGTGTATTTGTGGCGCATAATATTAACAAAAGTTACACTGATGAACTATAAACTAGGTACTTGGCATATTACATCTACACGCACATATATTACAACATAAGCCCGAAGGCATATAGTGCAGAGGACTTTTTTATGGGAACTTTAGCCAGTTATCAAACTGTTTCCGCCTTCACTTTTCCGCGTGGAGTTACTCCCAGCTTATGTCGTTTTCATTAGTGCATTACATATTCTATTAATGTTCACACTGCTGTACGTTGCTTAAAGCGATTCACAGTTCCCGTGATCCGCGCTTTACTCTTATCGCTTATATTTAACATCATTAAAGCATTCTTGTAATTATGTACAAGCATAAAGTACTCGTGAAGCTCTTTCACGTGATACCAAACACGGTATATTTATTTTAATTTTATATTAATATAGAACTTTTTGTCCGCTAGAGGGCGCTATACTAAATTTGGTGACAAGCTTTATAGCTCATAACTAACAGAATATCAAGGCCCTTCTAATGGTACTGCAGTGGTCTTATTCTGATAAGTAGTAAAGAAGCTATGAACGAAAAGATGTGAATTATATGCAGCCAGCCCATGAATACAGGTAAAGTCACAAGCAAATGCTAGCAATATACATATATTCAAAATGTGTAAAGCGCTTTGAAATGACACCATTTATCTTAACTTTATTTTTTTACTCTGTATGTTATGCCCGCTAGAGGGCGCCACATTAGATTTTGTGAAACCTCATATAGCCTATAACCAGCGGACAATTAAGACGCTTCTAATGATATGTCATTTGTCGAATTCTGATAAGTAGTATAGAAGTTACAAGGGAACAGATGAACATACATACATACATACATACATACCCTCCTTTTCTTTTGCCGTATCGGGTAAAAAAAAAAAATATTCAGTTGTCATTCTACGTCATATTACTTAATTTGTTTCTAAATTGAAAAGTACAACTGTAACGTAGCATGATAAGTGAAGTTACTGATTTAGGCAGTTAATTAAGTCACGTGATTTTTTTGTTTACCTTAATTTAACTACCTAAACCGATGGAGAATACCTCCCACCAACTAGTTAGTGTACCTACTGAATGTTCTTGTTAATCACAGAATTTAGTTTAGCTAGATAGTTATAATTTATGAACTTACAAGCCGTTTGCCCGAGGGGATTCCCTGTCTCCAAAATGACTTCTTCATTATAAAACAAATTTTCATGCAAAATTTCATTAGTAAGTATTTCTAGACCCAGGTTTAGATTGTAGGTGTTTAATTGTTTACGTTATTTATTTCTAATAAACAGAACATAGGCCTTTCGTGTTCACTTTTTCCTGCTGTTTAACAAAATCAAGGAATTTGTGAAACAACATTTATTTATAACTAGCTTTCCGACCGCGGCTTCGCCCAAGTGGAGTTGGTTATATCGCGTCTCCAAGAGAACTCTTCAAATGTCCGGAATTAAAACTATCCTATGTTATTTCTCAAGGTCAACTCTAACTTTGTACCCAATTTCAATAAAATCAGTTTAGTGGTTTAGACGTGAAAGCGTAACAGACAGACAGACAGAGTTACTTTCGCATTTATAATATTAGTAGTTATTTTGTACGATTGCGAATATATAAACGTGTTGAACACAATGCCATTAAATTTTATTATTTGAGTACTATAAATTAAATATTTTGCGTGAAATACCTACGTGTTAACAATGAGTTTTTTTAAATGGCGGTTATAGCCAGTGCTGGTTTTAACTGTACCAGCACCCTGGGCGAGATTTCTACGGCGCCCTCCAATTGTAATTCAAACCGAAGCGAAAAAAGGGTTAGCATATACCTAATGAATTAACCATTTATTACAAAAAAATGATTGTAAAAAATAACCGTTTAGTAGAAAAAAACTAATAATATTTTACTTTTGTGGCTTTTCTATCAGCGAACCCTTTTATAAATATATCAAAGTCGATGTTTTCAGCAATTTCGTTTTCAATTGACAAAGTTGCTAAGTTTGTCAATATAGATTGTGATACTGTTGATCTCTGTGGATAGGTTTTCTTCAGGTCAGCTTCAGCACTGAGAAGCTCCCCACTACCAACCGTTGCAGGTATAGTCAATAATATTCGCAATGCTATCCATACTATCCATACAGTATACAGTTCTTGTAAGTTGCGATCCTTGATCAAATTTAAAACAGAAATGGGAGTAAACCACATTCTGATCAGGAAAAAAGGATATCAGACTTACAAGTTCAGTCAGATAGAGGCTTCGCTGCCGATACATTCATTTGTGTTGTTTTTGTGAAGAATTCGTCAAAAAACAAATACATTTTTTCTTTTTTTAAATGAACCCCGATCGAACAGATTGATTGATTTTCGCTTAATTTAGGGAATTCACTACTAAGTAGACCTCGAACTATAACGAAGGTCTGGGGAGACTGGGCACGTCACAATAGCGGCAGTAATTCTCCTCTTTGAGGAGTGGCTATAGAGGAGCCACGGCGCTCTCACCTTCCGCTTGACGCAGGTCCTCACCGGACACGCCGGTTCCTGTTCCGGATAAGGAGGGAGGAACCGCCAAGGTGTCATCACTGTGGGGTTCGCACTGAGGACACGGTGGAGCTTACTATCAGTTTTAGTCAGTAAAAGTCTCACACGCCCTTCCGCTCTGCCCAGAACGGGAGAGATAATTTTTTACTGATTTCACATCCAGAACAAAAAACAAAAGGGCTGGCGAGGCGCTTGCGGCGCCCCTTTTTGTCCGGCGCCCTGGTCGATCACCCAACCGCGCCCTGCCCTGACGCCGCTATTGGTTATAGCACATGTAGGTACATCAAATACTAGTAATATTCACATTCTTAAAACGTATTCAAGCATAGTACACACACATACATACATAAGTTTAATTACATTCAGGTATTCTCTACATCGTATTAATAATAATAAGTTCTCTAGTACCTTTGTTTCTAACTATCCTAGTTGCACATATTACTGCAACAATGGCATATGCTATATCAGAGCTTACTAAAAACTGACCCCCCGAGGAAGTGCTGGAGTATAACATAGCAAATATCATGCCAGCAAGTGGGCCAATACGTTCAGAGATGGGATTAAAGAGAGCATTTCCCAAACTTTGTTCTACTGTGACTCGGTAAATTTCATACTCCCTCCTTCGTGACCAAGTTTTTGGACCCCACTAAAATCGGTATTAGGTAAAATAAAACACAAATGTTGCTAATCATCATCAACCTTTTATCGTCCCACTGCTGGGCACAGGTCTCCTCTCATACAGAGAAGGAAGGCCTACGTTATTTATTGCTAATATGTATGTATTATAATACACGCGCGGGTGTAGGAAGTGCTGCAAAGTGCGACTGAAACAAACGCTACCTACAACGTATGCGCAAGAGTGCACCCCTTCCGACCCCGCGCGTGCCTTTTATTACAATACCAACGATCGTCCCTTTGAGGAATCATCATTGTCTCATTAGTCAAAAAATAAAATCGATAATTTTCTATTACTTATTTAAATAATGGGTCGCAGCAGCATTATGGAGGGAATGCTGCGACTTCAATTTTATTTCTTGACTAACGAGAGAGGGGTGCACTCATGCACATGATTTGTAGCTAGATTTTGTGTCAGTCGCCTTTGCAGCCCTTTCTACACCCGCGCGCGTATTATTGTATTATAATTACCAATATTTGTGTTGTATTTTACCTAATAACTATTTTAGCTGGATCCAAAAACTTAAGTGGGTCACGAAGGAGGGGTATGCAATTTACCGGGTCAAAGTAAAATAAAGTTTGGGAAACGCTGCTCTAGAGAATATAGCCCCACATAATGGAGTTATCTAGTATCATAATCAATTGCCTTGATGAAAATATGCATTGCCAACATCCCTGTTTGCTTAAATTATATGACAGTCTTAATTGAGTCTTATCTTCACCTACTATTTTAGAATAACGGAAGTGGCATTTTATCTCCATTCGTCTTCTTTTTATTCCTTAAATTAAGTTAGGAAAAAGAATCTTGAAGCAAAATTGTAATGGGAGATTGCTTTCCTTTCTCTGGTATAGGTATGGTGATCTGTGTGATTAAAAAGATGACTTAATAACATCATCAGTAGTCTCTGCATTTACGTACCTTATCATCATCATCTCAGCGTTAATCCCAATCGCATCCAAAGCCTTTTCAGCTTTGGAGTCTGGGGTCCGCTTTTACCAGTCTAACTGCTGATTTTGGCTAAACTTCGATAATTTTCCTTGAAGCGACTGCCGTCTGACCTCCACAACCCGAAAGCGACATCGAAGCATTGCAGTTAGACCAATTGTTGGACTTTTGAAGGCTCCAACAACCCGTAACGACTGCTACTAGACGTTTGTATGGCAACCGGGACCAACAGCTTAACTTGCTCTCCGAGGCACGACCAGACCAGTGCTAATATTCATATTCATACATACAAATATTTGCACTGCGCGGGGAACGAACCTGCGCCTCCTTGCGCAGCGGCCGCGTTCGCTACCTATTGGTACATTAGTTTTCTCCATCATCATCATCAACCTTATTATCCTTACCTTATTATTAAGCTTTTACTTATTACCCACTGCTGGGTACCGGTTTCCTCTCATACAGAGAAGGATTGAGCGTAATCCACGCTTGCTCAATGCGGGTTGGCGATTTCAGACAGTCCAGGTTTTCTCAAGATATTTTCCTTAGTTACTATTGGTTGTGTGTTTAACACACCTCAGTGGCAGAGTTCAACTGTTGCTTGACAAGACAATATATATTTTCAATCTCTTTTATTTTATAACATTGATTTTTTCATATACAATTATAAACTAGTGCTGAACCGTACAAACTAGTTCGCCTGATGGTAAGCAGTGATGCGATAGTTGATGGTAAAGCACGTTAGTTTATTAAGAGCCTATTCACTATACCCTTCAAGACACTTAAATTGTAGTCCGACAGAAACACCGGCGCTGGCAAATTGTTCCAGTCCCTCGATGTACGCGGTATAAAACACGGAGCAGAACACTGCGTCCGGATCGTAGTGGTGTCAACAACGTAAGGATGGAAACTCGCCGTACGACGGGTTGTCCGATGATGTAACGAAGATGGGGGAATTAAATCATGTAATTCCCTCGCACACTCTCCAAAAAGCATACCATAGAACCCCAATATAGACTGGCTACTCTTCGCCTGTACTTTCTTTTTTTTTGGTTTGGTAATCATCAAATGAATTCTCCCGCCAGACTTTTACTGACTAAAACCCACCCGTGTTTCTTCACTTGCCTGTGCGACGGCCAGGGCCACGGTTTCTTGTTTAATCAACCCGCAACCCTGACCAATTGCCTGTACTTCAGGCTTTGAAGAGCTTCGATTAAAATTTCGAGCTAAATCTAGGTCTATGAAAAATAATTCTGGGCCGATTGTTCACTACGTGCTGCTGAAATATGCATGACTAATAAATAGCATTGTAATTCATAGTACAGTACAGTTTTATACATATCAACGGTTTATTTAATGTTCCTCGTATGTATTATGTACAAATTAATATGCTTCGTAGACAATCAGGGTAGGTTATCGAGCGGCGTGCGATTGATATCGAAATCACAATTTCATACCTAAATATCGTCGTTATCCATAATGACATAGTGTAGTACGTGTGTTATCTTCGACTATTACTAATTACACGTATGCACGCAAGCAGTGATAGCGCTGTTTATACAAATATGGCGGTCCAATAAGCGGTTGGCTCTTTGTAATTGTGGCTCAGATTAATCGCGATGTGTTCGCCTCGACGACTGCCTACTCTAATTTCACGTGTTCATAACGTCGGAGGATACCACTTTTACGACTTTTTTTTTTAAAACTGTGAATACTCTTTTGACTATCGATTCATCATCATCATCAACATCAACCTTTTATCGACCTGCTGGGCGCAGGTCTCCTCTCATACAGAGAAGGATTGAGCATAATATACCACGCTTGCTCAATGCGGGTTGGCGATTTCAGACTTATAAAGTCCAGGTTTCCACAAGATGTTTTCCTTCACCTTCAGTCATTGGTGTCCAAAATATACTTAGAAAGTACATATAACTTTAGAAAAGTTACATTGGTACTTGCCTGACCTGGAATCGTACGCGCACACTCATACTTGAGAGACTGGTGTTTTAAACACTGGGCCACCACGACGACTATCGATTAATGAAACATGATTGTAAGGACCTCCTTCTTTTTTTGTTGGGATGGGAAATCATCAAATTACTTCTCCCGCTCTGGGCGGAGCGGCAGGGCGTAACAGACTTTTACTAACTAAAACCCACCCGTGTTTCTTCACTTGCCTGTGGCACGGCCAGGGCCACGGTTTCACCAACCCGCAACCCTGGCCCAGTAGGCATTAGTCTTCGTGTTCGTGGACCCCGTCACGATGTGCTGACATCTCTATGAGGCGCGCGTGAAGGATTAATTAAGATTAAGATTATTATAAGGACCTCCTAAGACGTTATTCCTACCGTAAGAAATATACTGTAAAAGGGCAACTCTTGACGATATCGTGAATTACATATAATTATAATTTTTATTAGGACTGTTAAAATTTTCTACATTGTCATAATTATTATCAGCCATTGGACTAACCAGTCATTCCGTATCTTTATTTACACAACCTTTAAAATGATAGTTAACAGTTTACACGCGTGAGTCAAAGCTTTCAGCTTGCAACCTACAATTCCCATGTAAAATTGAAGGTCAACAAAGGTACAAGACATGTCTCTTTGAAGACCTCGCTCTGTTTAAAGAAAACAAGTTGGTGCACTCAAACGGAGCGTCATAGGTGAAGTGGGGTCCAGTGTGTGCACAGTATCTTATGCTATATTATTTCTAAGTCAACCCGGCCCCAATGTTTAACCAAATCTGTTTACGTCCCCGCTCCCTTTAGTCTTTCGCCGCCTAAACTACACTCATATTTATTAAATAAAGAAATTCATATTTGTTATATCAAGAAGATTGAAGTGCCTTGTCTGAGCCCACTCTTTCATCTCTATTCAATGGGCCTACGTCGTGTTTACTCTTTATGCGAGTAGGTATATGTATACACAGTGCTTACTTTTGCGTGCGGTTTATTCGTTTATTGATCCGATCGGTATACGTTCCAATGATGTCATTATGGCTGGTGGTGACTGGTGCGGTTACATTCAAAATTTTAAAATTTTGTTTCGTTTTTTACCCTGCTCCTCCTAATTAATACTATTATATTATATTATTTATAATTTCGTAGTGCATGTGTTATCAGAGCTTTACCTCGGACTGTAAATTAAATTAGTTATATAATAATATAACTAATTTAATTTACAGTCCGAGGTAAAGCTCTGATAACACATGCACTACGAAATTCGTCTTTATTTACTGCTATTCCTATATATTTCTCCCTTTCTCTGTCTCTATATCAGAAAATATTCTGTATGTGAACTTAGGCTATCTCTAATAGAATATAGAAAGAGAAGCAACAGTTTTACTCTTTTCTTTAGATATAAATTACGCATCATTAACGCTAAAGTAATAAGTAGCCAGAATGAGAGAAAGTAAACGGGACTCATGTATTCATAACATCAACACAAAATTACAATGATTTAAACAAGACGTTACGATTAACAAATTGTGCCGATCACGTCGTTACTTTGATCAACGGAGCGTGAAGTCGACTCTTCATAATATGTTTACTAATTATTTCCACGAAGTAATTCGAGAGTATCTCCAGTCGGACGGGACGATGGGCGCGTCACAGAGATGCTTAGATTAAGCGGATGCCCCTGATATTATCTTACCGCTCTGCCCTAGAAATGGAATTAATTTGCATTCGTTTAAAAATAAACGCACAAGAAAGCGCTCCACTTGTTAGGTGTGCTCTCAAATCGACCGACTAAATATATTTTAAGCTGATAATTAGATTATGGTTGTCTTTGAGTTCAACAAATCTAAAGATCGGCCTCTTCATCATCAGCACCCTATAGGTAGAAGTCTACTGCTGCAAACAGGTTTTCCTTTTAAATGCCTTTCCACTCGACTTTCCGCAACTCTCATCCAGCTGCTATCAGCCATCCTGCTAAGATCGTCACTCCACTGAACCTGAGGGCGTCACACCTTCTTTTTACCGATCCGAGGTCTCCACTCAAAACAGCACATCTCCCCCAAAGTTAATTAGTTCTACGGCTAACATGGCGGGCCCGTTGCCACTTAAATTAGTTTTTTTCGCGAGCTAAGTCGACAACCTTGGATCAATATCGTTCTAATATTTGTCCGTCCGTAAACAGATACCAAAATATAGGTCATCAAAGTTCAGGTCCAGAACCTTCTAGTGAAGGAACTACTCTAACGAACCAATAAATAAAACCTACTTCACACCATTGGGCCGATGGTTAATCAGTCGTCAGTGACAACTTTGTAAGTAGTTTCAAATGTCACTAAGTATAGGTCGCCAAAGTGTTCTAGTACCTACTAATGAAATCAAAATGAAGAACACAATAAGTAGGTAATCAATTTAAAAAAATACTTATAGTGGTAACACCAAGGCGACCAGGCTTCAGGAAAACTTTTATCCAACTGACAAATATCACAGTGACTTGACTTCATAGTATCTTGACAAAGTTGGGTACACACTACTGTTAGCTGTACATACAGACAATTTAAAATGGAGGCTATTTTTGTAAAAGTCCAGTTATTGTGCAAGATATATTATGAATTTACACTACCGGCCAAAAGTTTTTGCCCACCCCATATTCCATTCATTACGTATCAAAAATAATACACTTTGGGCAAATTTCTCTTTCATATTGTCAAGCGAAGGTTGAAACGGTGTTTTACAAACCAAAAATTATAGTGGCCGTTATTTATTTACTTTATAGGAACGCATGTTTATGTTTTGTCGGTAAGTGCGATAAGTTTAAACTTGCAAGTACCTACTGGCTCATTTGTGTATTATTATTTCTTCTTCTTCAGCCTATAGATGTTCACTTCTGGACAAAGGCCTCCCCCAAGAAGGGGGTTGCGATAATCCCCACGCTTGGCAGGCGGGTTGGGGATCGCAGTGATTTGATATTCCACAGGAGAAGCGCTGACGCTTAGGCGCTTACGACACCCCCAGGAGGACATGGGTTGGTACTATTCTAAGCCCGGCACCACACGGGGCATTATTCTTTAACTGTGAATTATTTCTTCGGTAAAACTAAGGAATTATCGGTTGAAACTCGTGCATTAGTCGCAAGTCTTCATAGTCTAGGCAAAACTAACCGTACTATTGCCACCGAATTAAAAATACCTCGACGTAACGTGGACGTGAAAAATATGCATCCACCAGGAGCTTTGGCGATAGAAAACGTACAGGGCCCCCTCGAAAAATTACAACCACTAAAGATGAATGTACTGTATTGATCAGTAAACGTGATGGACGACTCACGGGCCCAGAGATAGCAGCTCAGATCAATGAATCTAGGGATCTGCCTTTGTGTACTTCTACAGCGGAAAGGAGATTGAGAGAATCCGGCCTTTTTGGGAGAGTAGCAATGAAGAAACCTTTTTTATGACGTCAAAATAAAATGTAGAAGTCGCAGTGGGCTAATGAACATAAAAATTGGACGCATGAAGAGTGGGAGAGAGGTTTATGGAGTGATGAGTCAAAGTTGAGGTTTTTGAATCTAAGAGAAGAGTATTTGTGCTCAGGTCAAAGGAAGAACGGAAATTAGATCCATGTGTAATCCCGACTATTAAACACGGCAGAGGCTCGGTGATGGTTTGGGGATGTTTTGGAGGAAAGACGACTGGAGACCTGGTAAAAATTTAAGGCATTTTAATGAAAAATATATCAAAGGAAAATGTAGTACGTTCTGGCCACGCAGCGCCTGGTCGACCGTAAATTTATATTCCAGCAAGACAACCATCCTAAGCATTCTTCGAAGCTGTGCAAAGAGTATTTGAAAGAATTGGAAAGGAGAATGTACTGAAAGTAATGATTTGGCCGTCACAGTCACCCGACCTCAGCTCGATTGAGTTGTTGTGGGACAAATTGGACAAGGAATTCAGAAAGCAGTGTCCTACTTCCACTACACATCTTTGGAATGTCCTGTAAAACTAATTGAACCAAAATAACGATGATTATCTGTCGACATTGCTACAGAGAATGCCAAAATTGTGCACCGAATAATAAAAGCAAAAGAGGGTTCCATCGATGAATCAAAAATTTAAATATGTAACAATTACAGACTGTAGTTTCAATATTACTATAGTCTTATCTATATTATGTTCCTTAAAAAATAAATATCAAAATCGATCGTGTTCTTCTTATTTGTTGTGTATCACGCAAACTATAGGGTGAGCAAAAACTTTTGACCGGTAGTGTATGTCTGAATACATTATTACATTTCTACTAAGTATTACAGAAGAGTAGCTTACGTGAAGCAGCTATGTAATAATATGATATGTTATTGCAGTTGCTCGTGGGCAGCAGCGGGGCGGGCACCGGCGGCGCGGCCACCTCGCCGGACGGCGGGTCGAGCTCGGCGCCTCCGCTGTCGCCGGGTGGCTCAGCCGTCGCCGGCGGCGCGCTGTCGCCCGGCGCCGGCAGCCACGCCAGCACCCCCGCCGCCTCCTGCTGCGATACGCCGCGCCCCATCATCACGGACCCTGTCTCTGGCCAGACCGTCTGCTCCTGCCAGTACGACGGGGCAAGACTCGCCCTCACCTCATATCCTCGCCTCTCCAGCGCTGCTGTCGGTGTCTATGGAACACCGTATCCATCGACAGATCAAAACCCCTACCCCAGCATTGGTGTAGACAGCTCTGCGTTCTACTCACCGCTGGTATGTATTTTTTACTCAATTACACACATTCTAGGATGTTTTTAAATGCCTATTATTGAATCTCAAGTCATGACGCGCAGATTCAATACTTAATCAAATGAACAAATTGCTGTCGATATTTATCTTAGCTAATTGAGAAATATATGGCGCCTCGTGATAATACCGCTTGAAAAGTCACAATTGAAAATATCATTAATTATGATACAGTTTATTTCAAAGTCGCCATTAGTTAAGTCAAGCTGCTTACCTCCTAAAATAGATAGAACAGACTGCAAATTGGTACGAATAGGTCGTTTGCCGTTTGCCCGTATACGAAGCAAGGTTTATCGCTCTCGACTGCGATACAACGTGTTTGGCTTTTCTGGCGTGGCGTGCGAGCCACCGGCGAACCGGTCCGGGCGCGCTGGGCCAGAAAACCACCGACACCTCGCAGACCCCGCCGCCGCCGCTGCCCTGTCACGAAATATTAATATTTAAACTTAAAAAACGACCGCCATTATTATACCAAAAACACTTTATTCTGGGTATAATACATACTTTCTAGTTTGAAATTCATCCTATTTTCAAATCATGACATATGGCGAATCATCATCAACCTTTTTTTATCGTCCCACTGCTGGACCCAGGCCTCCTCTAATACAGAGAAGGATTGAGCGTAATCACCACGCTTGCTCCATGCGGGTTGGCGATTTCAGACTTAAAGTCCAGGTTTCCTCAAGTTGTTTTCCTTCACCTTATAATCAGTCATTGGTGTTCAAGATATACTTAGAAAGATGGCGAATGCGTTTTTCATAAATTGCAATAAGTATCCAATTTGTGGTCGGCCGAAGAATGGTTGGAACTGGTGCTCGGTTAACACCTTGTCCGAGCAAAGGGGACAAATGGGCGGTCGGTTTGTGTGGCACCCATACCCTTATAAGGTACTATAGTCGCCAAAGAATCGAATATACTCGAGCTACCACATGCTTGGAACAGGCTTAGCAGCTTAAGCTTTCAGAATAATCACGATACGTAAAGCATTACTTTCTTTCCATTATTGTATTATTTCTTTTACTGCGTTAAGTTTTACCGAATCTTCGATTTAAGCAATTCCCGTGAAACACATGTGAAATCCGCTAAGCCCAGAAAATCCTATTGAACGAATCAACCGTTCTTTTTTTTCGAGAGGTAGTTTAAAAAGCTTAATCGTGAACCATTGAAACATTTTTATAGGAAGTTTTCACCTAAGATATGAGTGGCGTGGCGCTTGGCAAGATTATGACATTATAATGTCTTTTGAGTGTCTTTCGTCACGGCTGTGCAGCATAAATGGGTGTTTTTGTAGAACATTTTAATTTTATAGCTCGTAGACATCTTTAGTTTCTCATTTTAGGTACCTAGCAAATATTTCTATTGAAAAAAAAATGTGTTAAAAGAAGATTATGTTCTCGAATATAGAATCGAATTTCTTATTTTGGACTTACTTAGTTAAAATCAAATTACTCAACTAATCGCATGCTCGTAATTTCAACTCCATAAATCTTGTTAGAAAGGGTTTTAACGAAGCCTTAATCGTTACCATAATACAGCGTTGAACGAAAATTCGGTCAGAATTGCACAATACTTTATTGAAACAAGATTTTTAGGATGATGCAAAAACAAAAACAAATAAAGTTCGTTCAACTCGTAATTATCCTTTAATGTGGTAACTTTGTTGTTTGTTGGTAATTGTGGATGCATCCTAAACCGCCGGCAGAGAGATCTCTATCTGTCATTTATTTAACGACGCTGGTACGTAGGTGTACGCTCTGTGACCCTGCATGTTTAATAACAGGTGTTTAAATGTATGTATACTGTCATTGTGTGTCCCTGTTCATACCTAACTCACGACAAGCCCGGCCGGTTCCATGCAAGCGACGATTTAGCGAACAATGACGACGCTCCACCGCAAATACACTTGTGTCTGTTTCTGGCTATGTAAGTCTTCACCTACCTACAGACCAAATACAGCCGTAACGTCAACTCTACAGAGTGTATTATGGTTTGGCCCTTTTTGAAACCGTTGTGGGGGAAAATATTCAACTGCCATTTTTGTACACGAGCAACTCCGGTGGCGGCGTCTGTTCGACTTGCGACTTACAATACAAGCAGCGCCATCTATTGTATGCGTTTGATAATCAATAAAAGGGGTTTGTTTGTGTAACCGCTTTTAATAACATCACGACAATTCTTGTATTATGATTTTTTAGTTTCATGTTGAAAACATTTATTGTTACTTTTAGTGAATCTCATAATATTTTGATTGCAGTGCAACAAGAAAGAATGCTTCCTCACTACAGTTCCAATAGATTCCGACTAAACTTAGAAAACTTAAAATTCTATTTATTAAGTTCTTTCAAAGGCAGACATAATAAATAAAACAGAATAACATAAAATAGGCATCTAAGTTGGGTCATGAAGGACTTAAATAAACGCAAACCGATCTGACCATTCGGTTAAAGTACAGAGCTAAAATAATCTAAAACTGCGTAATGGATCCCTCGGATTAGTAAAATATAAAGAATCGGTAATTCGGCTAACTTCAATTTTATTAATTTCGAGCAGCTATTTCAATAGCAAGTTAATATTAATGTTGTTTTATTACTAGATTATAAGCATCGGGCGCTACGCAATTAATTTTTATGTAGACACAATAAAACGAATAGTGTTTCTGCTTTGAAGATAAAAACATAAATACTTCATAAAACGTGATAAAAATGTTAATTAATATTTAAGAAACTGATGGCGAATCGTGAAGGCAAGCAATAAAATCTCTCGTCAGCCGTTCAATAGCATGTGCAGCAGCATGTGTCCTGCTACATATACGTTTATCACTCGTTTATTGCAAACGGAAACCTCAGGCCAACCCTTCTACCATACAGCATTATAGCCCAATGATAGACATATGACGCGACGTCCCAAATTAACGAGCGGGGAACAAACTAACCGCGCCATATCTCTCACATCAATAAGAACTGTATCAAACATTCACGCCATGTTATTTGTTCAAAATAACAGTTCAATCAAATTAAAATATCGATAAGAAATCAGGAGAAATGCAAATCGACGAAACGAACCTTCGGCTTGCTCGGTTATATAAACGTAACAAAATGCCAATTTAAATACATTACTAATCTTAAGTCAAAGAGAATAAGTTTAGAAAAAGAGACCAGAAATTCAATTAAAGGAGGGTATCTGAGCAGGATGCAAGATGCGCAGGAACCGCGTGGGACCAAGAGGGAAAAATAAATAAAAGTCAAGAGAAATCAGGCGAATTGAGAATAGCCATTAAGGTGTTAATGAGGGTCGTATTAAGCCGTCTCCTCCCCGTGGGTGGTCTGCCTGTAGTGCTTGCTTTGTTCATTAATCACTGCAGATTAAATTTCGACTTAATTATCAAATGTGTATCACGAGCAACAATGGAAGATGAAGTTTTGATAATGTCATCGTTTTTGTTCGTGAGTTAGCTTGCTTATATCGATGTTCACAGTGGGCCACAATTTGCACAAATTCTAAAAGAAGTCCACTTTTGCGTAACAAATTTTTGTATGGAGAATATTGAGATCGCTAAGTTAGGTATATATTGGTATCTGCTTTCTAATATGTTAAATATATGTGTATGCCAATTACATTTAATAAAAAGAGCAATTTTTAAAAGTCACGGAATTATCTGTAACTTACAAATCAAATATTGCTCGAAGGTGGTGTTTTGAGCGTTAAAAATACCTTCTGTTTGTACAATTGCCACAATGTATAATAAACAGAAAGGACACTATAATGTCCTAGATAATGTTGCTTTGATGTTATTATTTTTTTAGGCTTATTTGATGCTTATGTTAATGCGCTAAGTTTTTTACAATTTATTTCTGCCTGTGCCTTCCAAATTAGTTTAGGCCACATTTTCAGTATCACAATTTATACAGGGTGTTCGGTACTCCACTCGCACCTGACCAGAGAAGTATATACTAGCGCTTGTCTGCAATACCGCCTGAAAGCGTTGCAAAAATAGTATTAACATCTAGACATGTTTTTACAATCTCTCATATTTCAAATTACTTTCTTCGGCCTCCTCAAATTTTAAAAATCGTTTCTATTAGAAAATTTAAATATCAATTTTTGCAAACATACAAATATCAAAATCTTATCAATATAACGTTACCAAGTACTCTTACATACAGAGCTTGGTACAATGGTTATTGCAATAACGGTTGAAAGTCATTCACGAAAAATAGGACCGGTAAAAGACAGTTAACACATGAAAGGTATCCAATTAAACAATAGCTTAATGGAGCATGTAAGGTTAAGTACAATGGATATGTAACTTATCTAATTTAATTTTGCTGTCAATTCACAAGTACCTACACACTTGATAGCTAAAAGAGTTCTAGAAATCACGAATCCTTCGAAGTAAAAGACATTTAATTTTAATTAGACCATGTTTTCCACTAGTGTGTTCTCAGAATTCTTGATGTCGTATTAATGTGACATGGAACAATAAAATGCGACTGAAACTGGCCACTTAATCTGCATGTAAGTGTTAATACTGAATGTTCAGCGTTTTAATACCTAATTGAGTTTGCACATTCATCTGTATTAGAGGAAAAGAGTATTGTCGAATCTCGTTTTATTATGCTGTATAGCTAAGTTACTACATAAATAAATCATCATCATCATCTCAGCGTTAATCCCAGTCGCATCCGAAGCTTTTTCAGCTTTAGAGTCTGGGGTCCGCTTTACCAGTCCAACTTGCTGATATGGCTAAACTTCGACATTTTCCGTGAAGCGACTGCCGTCTGACCTCCACAACCCGAAGGCGACATCGAAGCATTGCAGTTAGACCAATTGTTGGACTTTTGATGGCTCCAACAATCCGTAACGACTGCCACTAGATGTTCGTATGGCAACCGGGACCAACGGCTTAACGTGCTTTCCGAGGCACGACCAGACCAGTGCAAAGATTCATATTCATGCATACAAATATTTGCACTGTGCGGGGATCGAACCCGCGCCACCTTGCGCAGCGGCCGCGTCCGCTACCGCTACGCCACGGAGGCTGTCTCATAAATAAATAATTATATACGGACAAATCACACAGATTGACAAAAGAACTTACTTTAGGGCTACCAAAGTAAGTTCGAGACTTGTGTTATGGGATACCAACTCAACTACACTATATTTATAATAGATACATATATAGATAAACATCCAAGACCCAGGGTTATCCAGGCCAATCAGGAAAAGATCGTTTTCCATCATGTCCTGGCGGGGGATCGAACCCGGGGCCTCCACGTCGCAGGCAGGCGTGTTGACCGCTGCGCCACGGAGCTCGAGACATACTTTTAAAGCATTTTGTAGGGGCCGAGTAGTGAGTCAAATAATTTACATCTCTCTTGTGACGTGTGTGTTTTATGGTCAAAAAGTATCTATCAACACACAATCAAAATGTGTAAGAAGGATATTCTGCGGTATATTCTAGAATTAAATAAAAAGATGTAACACATATGACATCAGCTGGGCAGCGTTTGGGAAGCTACGCTATATCTTCTCGTCGTCCAAGATACTACAGTGTCTCAGACTAAAGTCTTTGACCAGTGTGTGTTGCCAGTGATGACTTACGGAACTGAAACGTGGTCGCTCACAATGGGCCTCATACGAAGGCTCAGAGTCACACAAAGGGCAATGGAAAGAGCTATGCTCTGAGTTTCTCTGCGTGATCGAATCAGAAATGATGAGATCCGCAGAAGACGCAGAGTCACCGACATAGCTCTGCGAGTCGCTAAACTTAAGTAGCAGTGGGCAGGGCACGTTGCTCGTAGAACCGATGACCGTTGGGGCAGTAAGGTTCTGGACTGGCGGCCACGCACTGGAAGACGCAACGTAGGGCGGCCCCCAACAAGGTGGACCGATGACCTGGCGAAGGTCGCGGGAAGCCGATGGATGCGGGCAGCACAAGACCGGTCGGCGTGGACAGCCTTGGTGGAGGCCTTTGTCCAGCAGTGGACATCTTTAGGCTGAAGCAGATGTGACATCTACCAACCCGCACAGGCCCCGCGTGGAGGAATACGGCATAGGTACCTCTCACTGTGAGAAAGTCTGTATCCCAACTACCTACCTATAGGAACATGATAGGAAAACTTTGTATATATATATATACACACACACACACATACACAGTACACTCTACGTTATATAACGTAGAGTGTACTGAACCAGTCATTCGAATTTTTAAATGGTCACCAATGGTTATTTTTTAATTAATTTGACCATTAGCAACGATATTAGATCATTAAGAAACAAAAAACTGGTCAAAAAGAGTTTTATTACGGATCAAAATAATGTCGGCCCTGGAAAGATTACCTATTTGCCTGTGCCTAATATCATCATCATCCTCATCAACCTTTTTATCGTCCCACAGCTGGGCCCAGATCTCCTCTCATATAGAGAAGGATTGAACGTAATCACCACGCTTGCTCAATGTAGGTTGACGATTTCAGGCTCAAAGTCCAGGTTTCCTCAAGATGTTTTCCTTCACCTTTTAATCAGTCATTGGTATCCAAGATATACAATAACTTAGAAAAGTTACATTGGTACTTGCATATTTGAGAGGCTGGTGTTTTAACTAGGGTTGTAACGGAGGCTTGTTAGCGGAGGCGGAGGCGGATGCGGAGGCGACGAGTCTCACCTCCGCGGATGCGGAGGTTAACGGAGGCGGAGGCGGAGGCGGAGGTGAAAGTACATATAGAAAAATGGAAATTTATGGTTAAATAAAACATTTTTTTATTTTAAATACGTACATTAATAGTAGTATACTTGGTAAAAAAACTATTACCTTCTTGTAATGAAACAAATTGTGTTTGCCGCATTCCCACCTCGCACTAGTTGATTCTTGACCATTTCGCGCTCAAACGCGGCCGGACGGTTGTCGAGCGTCGCAGCTTGCGCGTTATTTATTTTATAAATACGTAAATAAACCTCCGTTATAACTCCGCAATAAATTGTGCGGAGGCGGAGGCGGAAGCGAAGATACGATTTCTTGCGGAACTTCCGCAGTAACGGAAGCGGAGGCGAAGCTCCGTTACAACCCTAGTTTTAACCACTAGGCCGCCACGACTTCCTATTGTACCTATAGTGCCTATAGTGGTAATATAGTCAATCTTTGATTAATTCATTTTTATATACTTTTGGTGTGCTTTCTTGTTGCAAGTTATTCCTTTAGGCACCTATATGCCATCTCAAAAAAAAAAAACATTGTTACCACTCAAAAACACAACATTTTCTTGAGCGACAATCTGAGCTAGAAGGTACTGGATACATTTAGATATCTATAAATTCACGAATAGGTATATTTACATGTAGGTATAGGTACACAAAAAGAGAACATTCAATTCTGAAGGTCTACTAGCTTGCCTGCGTTTTGCTCTGTTAACGTAGGCTCTTAAAGCCTTAAATCAAATAATATACAGGTTAGTACTCAGTTAGGTACTTTGGGTATGTCATAAATATCTTAGTTGACGTCCATTACCACCATTACTCTTTCGCCAATTAATTAGTCACAAGCGACCTTGCTTCTGAGTAATGACCACACTTCATTTTATTTTCTTTTTAATTAGCTTCACCGGGAAAAGAGCACTCGATCACAGCCCAAATAAAATTACACTGTATAACATCGCCATAAGGTTTCTAATCACTCAATCTTCAACATCCAAAACATACCTATGTGATTATGTAAACATGTGTGCGTCAATCTGTACACAAGTAGGAGTATTCTGGATAAGCTATCTTTAGATTGGGCGGTGAACTTAGATAGATAATATGTAGCATAATGGCTGTTTTATTTTGATAGAAGAGCGCCATACATTCATTTTTATCACACGTCGAACGTTCTTGTTTATTAACTATTACTCTTGTTGATTGTCAAGGAAAAGAACGAAGAATGTCTATAAGTAGCCGCAAATAAAATACGAAAAAGTACATTTCTCTGACAGTTCGCTAAGTACCTACAATCAAGGGACAAAAGTGCATTACCACTTTTGAACTTTATTGCAACAACAATAAGGGTCAAAAGTGGTACTCCACTTTTGACCCTTACTGTATCTACTTATTTCCACTGACATCTTAGTAAATAAAGTTTTATTTTCAAATATTTTCATTTGTAAAGACGAACATGCATGACATTGCTGTTGCTGTGCTTTCTGTCAGCTAAAACTCCGATACTAGGCCATCATAGGCCAACGTAAATCCAACCAAGTAGATTTGAACTAAATATTTTCTCAACTTGCGATTCAAAGCCCTGATAGCTAAGTTTTCTTATTTCTGGTAGAACAAAACTGGTTTTTAGATTCAAAATGTAATTTTAAACAAAACAAATTCATTAAAAAATCTTAAAGCCTTTGTTAAGAACTACAACTTATTTAGATCGAGATGGCTCTGGAAAACGATGACTAAAATGAGTACGGGACTAGCCTTTGCTCAGCAGTGTATACAACGTGTAACAAAAAGGGTATATACATACCAAGGGCATGGCATCTTTAAATGATATCAAACGATATCGGAAGGGTTTCAACACAAAATAAAATACTCAAATAATTGGTACCAAATTTTCGGTTTCGTGTGTTTCTTAAAATCAAATCCTAACAAACGTGGCAGCACACTACATACGTTAATAACTACTCGTTACCCGCCACGTTATTTGCCAAAATTCGATAAATGTCTTCAATATCTCTGTGCGACTAGTATGATAGTAGCCTATCACAGGCGGTGTTTTTCCTCATTACTTCCTAACATAAAGAGATAGGATTAAAAAACCCTTCCAATATTGTTTGATATCATGTAAAGATGCCATGCCTTTGTTATATATATACCCTTTATGTTACACGTTGTATAAAAAGTACAAGAATAACAAGTACAGTGAATTTTCTCACGTATTTCAGACAGACAGTCGCTAATTGAATAGGTCTCTCAGATTCTTCGTAGCTCTGACCATTGTCATTGGTCATGGTTTACTATCATGTAAGCAAGCATATAGTACATTGAGATCATTGTATACCCGTGAACCTACGAATAGTATTCATGAATACCATTCAGCAAAAGCAGTTCTGTGCCTCTCCGCTCGACCTTTTGCGCTTGCTTCCTCGCAACCCTAACGACAGTGACCTGTTTGAGTAATGCTATTTGGAGTTAATGCTTGTACAATTAATGCTTGCAGTGGTATCAGTATTTGTAGGGTCTAACCTTGACTGACGCTTTATTTCGTGAATTTTCATGTTCAATTTAATTTCAATTATTTCATGAGTCACTCTTGTAGTAGAATAAAAAATTCAAAAGATATTCCAGCAGCATCTTCCATCTCGCACAAGGCCCACCTGCTTTCGGTCCCCGTTATGGGAACATTAAAAGCTGATTTTGCTATGTTGAAGTATAGGTAACTGTACTTATTATTTGGGTGAAAGGAGATGGTTAATGATCCCTTTCAGAAAAGTTAGAGATGTGGCGTTCGAAAACCCATTTCATTTTGGGGCATGTTAGTATTATAGGGAAATTGGATTCAAAGAATAACAATATAGCTACTTACATATTATGTTTAACAGTCATTCTGTTTGCAATACTTATACTCCATACATAGGTTTTACAAAAAACTGTCAGTCATGAGTCGCCGTAGACTTATAAATTATCTACAAAAACAGTTAGTGTCAACTTTAATAAATGCAGCGACATATTCTACGAGCAAATTAGAAATTTTAAAATTTTCTTCACCTGTAAATATCCACAACATATTCATGCAGGCGCGATAAGTAACATATGTCATTTTTTGTATTCGTAATGACAACGTGTCTGTATAAGCGTTACCTACAGTACATAATATCAACCGCCATTGCTTTAATGATGCAACAGAGAGCCGGCGAAACGTGGGTGGGCTTATCAAAAGGTACATCGGCGAATTGACATAAATGCGTTATACTTAGATTACCTATGTGACAACCGATAAAATGTTGTAAAGCGCCGCCTAGCAGTGATTGACACCGCGCATGTTTACACTGCGATATCCTGACGTAGATACACCTTCTGTATCAGCCGCCTTATCTAGCAGACACATAAGCGCTTTAACGATACCATACAAACGAAAGATGGTCGCAGCACCGTCGAAAATACATAATATTCGATAAGTGTGACAGGCCGGGCTGTGGCTATTAGTCCGCTCAAAATAATTCACAAACAATGACCGTTAAGCACCCTGCAACCCTCGTTTCACCTCAAACGCGTTAATTGGTCCGCAAATATACTCATCTTCGCACTAAGCGTTTACTTGCCGACTTTAATGACTGGTCAAACAGAGCGAGAGCGCGGTCGAGCGGTCAGCCGCGATGCGGCTCTACCGCTAATAAATCTTCGGATTTTCCCCGATTTCCCGGCGCCCCGCGGTGGCCGGCGCCCTACGACCACTCTCGTGCCACTCTTATAAATTACCTACACGCTTTCGCTATAAATCACACAATGGTCAGGCTAAATGCATTTACTATTGTTTGAATACACCTCGAACACCACTATCGTGACCGATGTCCGGCTGTCCGTGTGTGTTGATGCATATTTCATTCGGCAATCATTTTCGGTTTGCGTATGTAGCAGACGTTAGTCAGCAATCTTGGACGGCACAGGAAATTTGTAACATCCCTTTGTTAGGTCCGGAACTGAAGGATATTATGACCGTTCCATATGAAGGCGCCCGCGATTAATCTTGTGCGAAAAGTTTGGCCGGTCGCTTGACCTAAGGAAACCGTCTAATGCGCGATAATTGAAAGTTATACGAGGAATCGACGAGGGTTGAGATTAGCTTGAAAATATACAATTATATTGTATGTGCCGTTTACTAAGCGATCTGTGACCACTTAACAATATAAAGGTGCTTATTTCGACCGTTATCTCGACCGGAAGTAAAAAAAACGTGATCCAAACGTAATTTTTGTCCGCGCCGCTTGCTGCGCCCAACGCGCTAAGCATTAGTCGAATAAAAAACAAGGTGTCGATTAAACTTGAGATAGCTTTTAACTACGTTATTATTTAATTTAAAGTTTGTTTTAGGATTCCGTGGTTTCGTGTTTTTAAAGTCATTTGCATAATATGAAAGTTTAAAGAAGCAAATTATACATGACGTTTAAGTAAAATATAGATTTAACAACAACACTCGTATGTTAAGTCGCTTTGAATATCATTTGAAGAATACCTAATTGCTATGTTTATGTTAACATTTGCTCAGTACGTACTTACCTACAGTTAGAAAATTTGCTTATTTTCCTTGGAATTATTAAGTATATAATGCATGAACTACAAATTCAGATTTCACTTTACGTAATACGATAATCTCGTAATGCAATATATTTGACATTTTATATCTTTTGTAATATTTTTGCACATAAAAAATAACAATAACACTGAAAAGACAAAATTTTACGCCATTTATAATATTGTGACACGATAGTGTATACTACTTTGATCGATTTAGGACCACCGAAGAAGGGGGCCCTAATTCAAAACGGAATAAATGATACGTCACTGACAACAATAGCTCAATGAAGACATCTCGGCGTGCAAGCGAAGCTCTACGATAGGTACATTGTATGTTCAGCGGAAAATAATCGCAGAGAAGCGCTTTACAGTTGGTAAATTTGGAGTGAGTTTTTTGCGAGTTATTGTAGCGATTCGGACAGATGTCACGGGCAGGGAATCCGCGACAACAAAAGCGCCCCGGGGGCGCATTGTCCTCTCCTCCCCGACCTCCCCGAGTCAACCATTAACGCTGACACCTCTAACATTTATTCCTGTATCAAAATAATACATATAATTTATTCAATTTATTTATAGCTATATTCTGTGTATGATAGTTATTGCTCTAAATGGTTTTTAATGTCCTTATTTTATAAAGCAATTTATACGTGCAGTCGGGCTTTTACAGCTGCATTGCACCCTTCAATGACGGCTATTAGCAAGACATCAGATAAAATACGATAAACTCGGGGCCCCGGAAACTCTTATGAACCGACGTAGTCCATGTTTCATTGTAATTTAATGCTCACTCAGTTATCATTGAATTAGATGTTTGGAGTTTTAATTTAGGTTGTTGCACGACTTCCTTGTTTTTTGTATGTAACTCATTAAGATCTAGAAGTGTAAACTAATGAGTAAGAACTTTTCTGTACCAAATATTTAATGTATTGTGTCATTCATGATGATTGTACGCAAACATAACTTTGCTGTTGAGGTTGCGGTTTCAGCATGACCCATAAATGGAGACAGTTTTAGAGGAGTTAGAAGTTGAGGCAAACAAGGATTAAGAGTGAGGTGTCGCGAGGTGGCGGAGCGCGCGGTGGACCGCGGCGGCTGCGGAACTCCGGCGAGCCCGAATCAATCACGGAGGCTCAATAATTGATCGCCCTCGGCGGCACCGCGCCAGTCTCCCCCGACCTAATTACCTCTCTCGCCCTCCACACGCGCACGGCTCATTAAGAACCGTCTGTTGTTTGTTCTCCTAATTAAAGTGGAGCTTTATCGGTCTCGGGGCCCCGTCTAATTGATATCATTGCGAGCGTTTACGATCATTGAATTACGCCGGCCGCGATCGGTTACCGTCGGGTTCGGCAGTTAAACGTGACCGCACATTGTCTGTGTCTGAGCTCCAATTGACTTGTTTAATCCCGGTTTATTGTTTATTTATTTATGGGTACGCTTTTCAAGAGCCGTTGCTCCAGATTTTGGCAGAATACTTTATGCACGGAGGTATAAGTAAAATATTAATAAAACATTCAAAGCTGCCTAATTAAAAGATTAAATAAAAACTGACCCAACCCATAAGCTTTATTAATCCGTTTGCAAACCTCCATCAACGAGATTTTATTAACGGCATACAACTCAATTCAAAATTACGAGCCATTGGTCATTTTCATTAATAAAGTGTTGTAAAATGAAATGTTTCTGATTAAGACCACAATATCATGCATAATAAAATAATATTAACTCGATACGAAAAGAAATAACTTTCAGTTCTCGAAGTGGAAAATTACCAATTTCGTTTAAATCACAATATAGCAATTCTTTGATACCCGTGAAATTGCCGTAACGAAATAAATGTTAAATAAAACGTAAAATAAAATTATTGTGCCTCCACAAACAAATAATTGGAACGGGAACGTACCTAAAACGCCCGCGCCCGTCGCCGCTCGTTTTATGGCTTATTTGGGGGAAAGCTTTATTGAAGTTAGCCACGTTGTCTACGCGCCTTACAAATACAGTCCTTATCCCACTCGGACACGGCTCACAATGGAATAGCTCGCGCCTTGCGTCACTGCCGTGCGCCATGAAATGACTTTTTCGTTTGTATTCGCTCTTTATCCACTTAGAGGCATTCTTTTTTTCCACTTGCTACAATTCACTTTTAGATTCTGCTAGTAGTGTTTCCTACCGGTATTATTTTATAGCATGAATAATTTTATTTCTTTTTTGTAGTTACGGTCGAAGGACTTGGTGTATTAAACCATCAATGATATATTGAAATGCCAATTCTTAAGCCTATATTTTGTTTAGACGCACATACTTGGAGTGGTGCAAGCCGCATCATAATACAGTTTATGATGCAGAAAATGTTATCGCCGTACACGATACCAAAGTAAAATCATGCCTTTAACTGGCGCACAGTAGCCAGAAAGCTGAGTCGCGGTATGATGGAGTGTGGTCGATTTGGCAAGGCGGCGGGTCGGCGCGGCGCCTCGGGCGGTGCCGGGGCGCGCGCTAGCTCAATAAGCGGCTCCAACCACCGATGGGGTACGAATTTATGAACCGTCAAATAACTTATCACCAGTTTAATGCAATGAAATAAACGAGCCTTATTTATGAACCGCACAGATCAGTCGAACGTGAACTTTGTCTTTTTTGTTTCTAGGGTCGTGGCCGTAGTTGGCTCTTATTTATGGATCTAGCGGCGCGTGTGAATAACGTTAATAGTGGGGCCAGCCCCTTTTCGCTACTGTTTATATTTATTTGGGGTTGGTGTAATGAGTCTATCTGGCGCGCTGACTCGCGGAGTCTGTGGAGAATTGATTAAAATGTTGTTAGAACCAGTCTTACGGAAAAGGGGGATGAATTGGTGCGGATAAGATTTTTCGAGAGTTAATAAATGAGTTTTATCACCCCAGTTAAAATAAACACGTTTGAGATTTACGAACTGAAACATGTAGGTACAACAGGTACTTATTTTGTATTCGTATGTAGGTATGTAGCGACATGTTTAATACATTTTGCAATAAAAATGGAGCTGAAATTCGATCAAATAACCGATTAATCGAGCACGTCAATCCACAAAGTCTAACTGAATAATTTACAGGAGATATTTTTAAACAGAGGTTCAATAATAATCCATATCCATTAATTTTGCCACCTTTATTTAAAACAAAGTGCCTACGGGTTAAGCAGAATCTTTGAAACACATAGGTAATTACATCTAACTCAAAATGAGCAAATGCCTACATTAAAAACGAACTAGTTAGCAATATTTGTCCTACCCCAATAAAAATGGCGAACTTACAACTCTTTATAGCTCCCTTGTCAACCACAAACAAAAAAGTTCATAAATCCCTAACACGAGGTCGGATATGCATAGTCGTATAACTAATAATAGTGTATAATCATTAATGTTCGGGCAGGCACGTGCGTTCTCGAGTTTGCCACTAATGTCGGGGGCGAGACAATCATCACTCATAGTTAGCGAGCCCCCGACCTCAGAGGGAACCACGCTGCCCTGTCACCGCCAGGAAAAGAAGCAATTTTTATCACAGTTCCACAAAAGAGTTGCGGTCGCGAATTTGTCACTGGCTTATTTGCTGGGGAACGTCGAAAAAGTGTAATGTTTACTTATACAATGATAGATATTAATGATACAGTAATCATTTACAGTTGCTCTCCGGCTCTTTGACTCTCCCTAGTGGCTTTGACGCTCTTATCTTTTTGGAGTACTAATGTGTGGCCCGCGCGCGTTGCCTTATGGGTTTAGCATAGAAACAATGACGCAGGTGAAATCACCTAGTAGCCGTAGGTAAAGGGTTATTTAGACCCGCTGCAATAGTGAGACAATAATTAATGTCAGATTTAAGAACCTGCAAGTCAATCCGACTCAAGCTGTCTAAAATGCCTATAAGTTCGAGTCGAATGATTAATCAAATCATGCGACTCTTACAACATATTTTTAAACACAACATTGTTTTGAGTTGAGATGTTGCATCAACAGCATCTCTAGGTATAGTTCTTTTGTAGCAAACACGTGGCACTTACCTATTGGGGATTCCCAAGGAATAAACACCAATGAATACCAAATCACACAATAATTACTAGGACAGTCTATTATGACTAAAGATTAAGATCTTGAACGTTATCAGACAATGCAGGTAGATAACAGAATAAAACCGAAACTTATTTATCTCTAGATCAAAATTCTAAGAAATTCATTGGGTAAACCTGTTTATCTTAATGTCTTCCTATTAAACGGAGATTGATAAACGATTGAACGTGTATTGCCAATTATAATTATCGAGTTCAATTAAGGTATCAGCGTTGATCTTGTACCGAAACCAATGTTCGTTGCGACATACAATTATAATATACCCGGATTATAAAACAAAAGCTTTAGATAAAAAACAAAAAGAAAAAAAACAAATTGTGTACTTTTCTGGGATAGACGTTACTTAATGGAAGACTAAACTTCTCTAACTAAAAAGTTGTTAAATTTTCTCAATACTTACATTTTTTTATTATAAAACCTTGCCCTACACTAAGAGTCACTCCTGTATCGTGGGTACATTCACAAACTCACATGCACAAAAGTCCAGATTCAGAACAAGTACAACTCTTCTGCTCTATACAATATGTAAAGAAAACCCTGTCGGATCTGTGAAGGTATTGCTAGGTATCGATAACTGATTCTACTAATGGATGCAAAGCCGGGCTAAACTTAAAAAAAATCCCCCTAAAAAAAGTAGGTATTATTTCGCAAAAAGAGGTAACTTAATACATGTGCGGTAAGCAACCCTTCCGCGGGCGGCGGGGGGCAGGGCACGCGGCACGTGGTCGCATCGCTATTCGCTCATAATAATACCGGTGTTGTCACTTTTATAAAAATGACCAAATTTCGGGGAAGTTGGAATTAATTCGCGGGAAAAAAAGATTATTTCAAAATTCATTAGTATTGTTACTATGATGATTACGTAAAATTTTATATTACATTTGATCAAGTGTTTATCTAACCTTTATTATCCTTATGGGTCGGACAGGGTTCTCTTTACATATTGTACATCTGACTTGCTTCTTCCAACGTGAGTTTCAATTTATCTCGCAGTCGCTAAAATCGTACAATATTTACTGTTATCATTGAGTTGGCCCACATTTATTTTTTTTTTCAAATATCTTTACATATTGAAATTATGGTTAATTAAGAGTCTACAGGTTAGTTAAAAAAACAATAAACAACGCTTAGAGGCTTAGAGGCTAAGTTATAATAGACAAACGGGCGGATCGCTGGTCAAGCTAAGCTTGCCTTGGCCAGTCTGTATATGAGTGCCCATCCTTCATATCCATCCAAACAGTCAAATTCAATACATCTCTTTGTCTCGACACGATCCAAGTGTGACATTAACGAGAAACGTGACATCTAACATGCAATAAGGATTTGTAAGTCAGTACTGTCGTGTCCAACATAAATCGAATGACGTCACCAATGACAATAATTACTAATGCAAACAGGTAACTAAGCTGAACAATTTGTCTGCGCAATGAACAAACGAGCTGTTTACTTAGTACAGCTATTTAGCTCTTGAACAATAATTATGCTATTATCTCACAAATACTCATTACCATTCTAATAAGGTATGGTAGGAGGTAGTTGCTTTTTTATCATTTTTTTTTTCTCTGTAATTGCTTATGTTACTTTTTATTGCCTATGTTACAGTCGCGTACATCATTTGGCTTATCTGCGTATACTTTATTCCTACATTTTTAGTTATTATTGCTAACAGTTAATTTTATGACCAGCACTTTATTTAACAAAATTATATTACATCATAATGACTACTTCAAGAGAACTAAGAGAATTTGATTAAAATTGATGATTATGATACTTATGTTTCCTCAATCAATCGGAGTTACCGTATTATCGTATACTTATAGGTTTCTAAGTAAGCAAACTGAAATGACCGTCAACTGACTATATTATTTGGAGGACTAATCTCTGCTAGATACATGCTTTTGCGTAGGACGTCTTTCAATACATGAAAACTCTTATTCAGCTTTTATAAAATTTAGTGTATAAAACCAACATGTGATTTCAAGTAGGTACGCTGCGTAGACACACCCTAAGGGTTGCTACGCGGGGCATACGTGGTTGGTTCGGTACGCCAACGCTCGAACAATGCTTTGTATAAGCACTACACTTACACAAAGCATTTGATGTGGACAAGTACTCTTAAGAGACAACTTAGTTTTTTGCGATTATAACTAATTAACGCAAATTTATATAAACGTGCTTTAGTTTAGTAGAATATTTGTGATCAATCGTTAGCATCTCACCGGATGCCGCGTTTATTTTGCACTTGCAAACGACGACTCGGAAATGTTTAGAATTATGGAGTTCTCTCTCGAAATTTATTTGTGGTTGACCGAAAACTTTACCCTAAGTCCTTCATTGCTATTCATATATACAAATACATCAAAGAGTGATCGTAGTAATTTCATATTCCGCAGCAAATTCGGAACAAGTAATTTACAACAAATAAATAAGTATTCGTTTTGTAAATAAGTCAATCCATACTAATATTATAAATGCGAAAGTAACTCTGTCTGTCTGTCTGTCCGTCTGTCTGTCTGTCTGTCTGTCTGTCTGTTACACTTTCCCGCTTAAACCCCTCAACCGATTTTGGTGAAATTTGGTACAGACAATCTTTAGGCCCTGAGAAAGAACATAGGCTACCTTTTATCACTGAAAAATTTGATGTTCCCGAGGGAACTCTAAAAAGCGCGGTATAACCGAACTCCACGCGGGCGAGCCGCGGGCGGAAAGCTAGTAAAAAATAAATAAATCAAGTTTATTAGTGTCACAACGATGTTACTTACGCGATTTAGTTCGTTCTGATATCTGTGCAACGTTAGCTCAGCGTAAAACCCCTTTAGGCAATGAACGGTGGCGTATATGTAGCACCTACGGCGGAGCTACGCGGACGCTACGCTACTGCAAACGTCTGAATAACGTGTAATCTGTCTAAAAATAAATATAGTTTGAAAAACTAAAAAAGCATGCTTTAAAAAATATGAAACTAAAAAGTTAAAAATAATAAAAAAGCATGAGGCGCTTTGTGCCATTATTTTTGAATATTAAGCGCCTCGCGCTTTTAAAAATATCAAACTAAAAAGTAAAATATACTTTTTAGTTTGATATTTTTAAAAGCATGTTTTTTTTAGTTTTTTAAACTATATTTATTTTCAACTTTTTAGTTCGATATTCTTTTTTAATAAAAAACGAACGAACGAACGTATTGAAAACAGTGGGACATTTTACAGTAATGAGCCGCTCAGTCGTAGTCCAAAGAGTTACAGACGGAAAAACAAACGAGCAAGCAAGCAAACATACAAATGAAACTAATAAAAAGCATGTAAAAACACATCAACAACAACATATTCGTGTCTACGTTTTTAACTGAAGTGTTCAACATAATAGTAGGTAATAAAAGTTTTAAAAAAACATAGCACTCCGCCTCGGTTTTAAAGCTTCGGGATAAATTTCGCTTTTCGCTCACTCGAAGTCCAAAGAGTTAGAGACGGACAAACAAACAAGCAAGCAAGCAAACATACAAATGAAAGTAATAAAAAGCATGTAAAAACACATCAACAACAACATATTCGAGTCTACGTTTTAACTGAAGTGTTCAACATAATAGTAGGTAATAAAAGTTTTAAAAAAACATAGCACTCCGCCTCGGTTTTAATGCTTCGGGATAAATTTCGCTTTTTGCTCACTCGAAGTCCAAAGAGTTAGAGACGGACAAACAAACAAGCAAGCAAGCAAACATACAAATGAAACTAATAAAAAACATGTAAAAACACATCAACAACATCATATTCGTGTCTACGTTTTTAACTGAAGTGTTCAACATAATAGTGATAAAAGTTTTAAAAAAACATAGAACTCTAATAAGCCTCGGTTTTAAAGCTTCGGGATAAATTTAGGCGGAAACTATGTATACATAATAAAGCCATCATATTACGCGTTACTTGGTTTTAACTATGTAAAGCATTCTCACCCTAAGGTAGTAGATAGAATGCCATTTGTCATCTGGTGCCTGACACGACGATTTAGTGACGAACACCCCGAAACTGCCTCCTTACTGTACTCTTTGCTCTAGAATCCGCCACTTGCGATTAACAATAAAATGAACTTAACTGTTAAGTACTGTTTTAGTTTTTGTTGTGTTTTACACCAGTTCCTGACTAGAGCGGAAAATGTCTCCCGAAATATTAATCTGATTTTTCATAGTAGTTAAGCAGCTTACTAATTACCTACTATCAATTTTCGAGACCAGATGCGTCGAACACAGGATTTTTACATTCAAATAAAGAACCTTCTTAAACCTACAGAGTAAAAATAGCTTCTGATTGGATAAATCCTAAAGTCCAAAGATTAGGTAGGTATAGGTTACCTATCTCTAAGAAAAACAGTAACTTCTTAGTGTTGTCGCAAAATGAAAACAAATTACGAAACACACAACGACACACACTTTTCTTACTTAGGGCAGGGGGACAAATAAGCTTGCTCTTTTTATTCAGTTATCGCGTCACAACCAGTGCCATACGTATCATAATGCTTTTCATTTTATTATCAGAAGAGTGAGCTAGGGTGAGACAAGGGACGAGATCCCGAGGCACGATCGAATCGTTCACACTTTTAATTTAGTTGCTCCTAATGTATGCGAATAACTGAGTAAGGAGGGTAGCATCCCCGCTTGCTACCTCACTGTTAAACAACTATCACGCGTAGGGTGCGTTAGGCCTTAATAGTTTTCCCCTCTGCTTCCATACATTATGCAAATTCGCCAGTGATATGTCAGCCAGTACACTTGGGACTTTTATTGTTGTTCGTGAGTTTATTCCCTTTTATTAAGTTAAGTTTAATTAAATTCAAGCCGACGTATTTGTTAGGCCGATTGACTGAAAGGTATTAAGCGCCGAGATTTATCCGCTTACATATGGGCTTAGCGATGCGGAGTGCTAGCGTTAATGGCTAACGGATTTGAAATAATTGGATAACGATAGTGCCTCTAAACGCACTCCGTGTGAATGTTACCGATCAACTGATTGCTTAGTTTTGTTACTGTTAGGACTGGATAGGTGTTGAACAAAACCTTGGTACTTTTGAATGGATATGTTGTAATAAAAATAGATTTAATAATATTTGCTTAAGAACTATTTTATTCACTTTACAAAGTTTTTTCTAAGTAGGAAATTTATTTTTACTACAAAAACTTTTGTATTGATGAATTGTATGTGGTCTAACTGCAATGCTTCGATATCGCCTTCGGGTTGTGGAGGTCAGACGGCAGTCGCTTCACGTAAAATATCGAAGTTTAGTCAAAATCAGTAGTTAGACTGGTAAAGCGGACCCCAGACCCAAAGCTGAAAAACCTTCCGATGCGACAAGGATTAACGCTGAGATGATGATGATCTAATTGTATTCATTTGTTTCAGTTGAAATCCCATGGCATGAGTTAATTGACAATGTGACTGAAATAAACTGTATCTGTATCTAGAGAAGTACCTACAACATGATCATTTGGCCAGAGGCAAGTTTGTTTATTGTGTCGTGCGGTATTTCAGAGCAACCCTTACGCGCTCAAGGAGGGCGGCGGCGAGATGTCTGCATGGACGTCGGCCGGCCTTCAACCCTCCGGCGGCTACTACCCCTACGACCCCACACTCGCAGCCTACGGGTAAGTCCCCAGGGTCCAAGAGACCCCACAGGTCCACAGCGCCCGCGCCACTTTAGATAAAGCCCGCGCCGCGCCGCACCCGGATTAACATAATACCTCCCTATCGAGACTTATCTCTCTAATAGATTGCAATGCGAAAGGCTCATGTTTGTATTTGGCGACTCGTATTGACTTTAATAAATTCTGTTATGTTGTGCATATGTACCCCTAACATGTTTTAGTGTTTATTGGATTCGGACGCGTTTTACTGAGTGATCGTTTTAAACAATGCCCCTTCTGAATACATTAACATACTTGAAGCAAAATTAAACCATTGTCTGTAGAATGTTCCCCGTGACAGCTTTCTCGTTAAGTTGATGTGTTTATAAGGTTTGTTAGATTAGTTTGTCCCCAATTATATTTACTTGTGAAATCGTCATAAAATATTCGTCATTACGATCTGTCATTGTGTTCAGCTGATTATTGGACCGATTTGTGCGTTCTTTGGTTTCATATTACTCATGTGACGTTGTCAAATCACATGTCATTATTAACTTGTTGACATTTTATACGTGATCGTTAAAAGCCAGTAACTACTTATAGCCTGACATGAGATTTACTAAGATTGGATAAATATAGATATTGTGCCGTGTTTTGCAGTTCAGACAAGTAGTATAATATGTGTGGTAAACATGTCCATTAAACAGTTAATACATATGTTGTTTGAGGAATATAGGAATGTGGATAATAGTCAAGTGTTCTCTCTCTAGAAACTTGCTTAGCTACTATAAATTAAAGCCATTTAACGAACTACAATATGAAAGAAGGTGTCTGACATATTTTCTCCCGTAGCTTTATATTAGAGCCAATAATTCGCTCGCCAGCCGTTGGCATTACTAATACTAATACACACACATAACGTAGAGTACAAAACATGCAACTCTTAGACATAACTACTTGTAGGTAATGCTATTTTAGCATAAAAAATTCAAGTGCACCGGTAAGACGTATACACACGTAGTAGTGCGCTAGGCAGTGCGTGTCGGCCGAAAGGGACAAATGACCGAGTAACCACTCCCGGTTGTTCGCCGTCCTGTTTCGACACGTACATACCAGCGCCTCTGACAGAGACGGATGACGCCACATCCATTCGCACTAGTGCTTGATTAATTCACAGTTTTTCTTTGAAACGCGATCGCACGACGCGTTGCGTTGACGTTTTCGGCAAACTTATCAACCCGTCAGACTTGTCGACGAGCAAGGGTGGCCTCTTATTCAATTTTATTTATATCTGATCATCTTCACAAACTTGTCGTCTATAAATCGGCAACGGTCGTCATAACAGTGTCATAACAATGTATTATGCGGACGCATCAATTAAATATTCATTTCACGGCGCACTTGAAATTTATCCGTCCATGAATCACATTGAAACTGTCTGAAAATAAAAACAAATCATGATACATCAAAGCGGAGTTATGCTGACAATTCGGCTGCGCTCGACTTAATATATAGCAGGCGGTGCGTTATAATCTAAAAATAATTAGAGGCGGCATTAGTTTTTATGCGTAAAAAAGACGCGACGTTACGGTATCGTGTCGGGACGAGCACGGAAATACACCGTGATATATAGCGCCCCGATGTTCCAACACAATTGTTCACTACTCCGGCGCACGCATAGGATGATCACTTTACATTTCTCATATCATTATACTTCCGATAAACTTAATTACAACCTCCAAAGGTGTTCAAATAAAACATTTACGAAATACATTGGTGTCGCAAGTTCTATTTCCAAGTGTAATTACAGACAGTTGCCAACGAAATTGTTGTATATTCATTTCAAAAGAAAAACTTCATAAGAGGCTCATAAAACGTTCCGGGGGTCGCAATAAGTTAGCCGGACCGAATAAATAGCCTCACAAAGAAACAACTACGGTGAAAAGCGTACATAAGCAACAAAACTTGGCCGCGAGTGTAGGCGCTCTCGAGTTAAGTACCGTTGGCGTATTATTTGGAACAGCCTGTAATCTGCCACGCCCGCCGCGCGCCGAAATGAAAAATTACTCAGCTATTTTTAACAAAAGTCTCGAGCACAGAAAACGTACAAAAATTAGAGAAAAGAGACGAGGGAGCACTTGTACCGCACCATTGAGATCAAAATGCGCAGGAAATTACAGCGCCCCGAGCACGGAGCTCTGAGGGAATTATTTGTGTGCCAACGATTTGGGTTGTTACTTTTTAAATAACCCAAGTAAGGGCGCTTGTTAACGAGGCACGGTGCTCGAGCGACATTTATGAGCGTTTAGCACATGTTTAGATTTACTAACTCTGGCATTATTGTCCATTCTTTCTCAAAATCAGATGATTCAAGTTAGATACAGTACTTAAGTAACTATTTATGACGACACGAAAAACTAAAGAAAAGCGCCAACACAGATTGCACAGAAAAATATATATAAAAAAATACATCCCAAACCAACAATAATATGGCAAGCTAATATGATTAATAAGTATAGAAAATTAAAAAATAATTGTCCTGTAATGTCTGCAAGCTGCAATTCATAAGAATTTCTCATTATGCCGGACGGTGTTAAGCTAGAATTATTAATTATTTTGTCGCTGTCAAAACCTACAAAAACCGTAAGTTATCGGAAGACAATTACCGGTACGCGTATTGGTCATAATTAATACGTTATACAGCGCGTTCCAATCAGGTGTAAGTTAATAACAAATGTATCAGATAATTGCGTGGGTAGGTGCGGTGCTCGACAGGAGGAAGCCAGCGTAATTAACTAATTACAACAGAATTACAATATGATTGACACATGCACATCCTTTCTGAACAGCTTACACTAAGTACGCATAATAAGAATCTTCGTTCTTCCAATAATTGTCTTTTACGATGTCCTTCTCACCGCACTGGTTTTCTTAAATCTTCATTTCTTGTCCAGGCGGTTTTCCTTTGGAATAATCTTCCTCAGAATATCAGGACGTTGACAAGTCGGTACACATTTAAAGTTAAAGCTCGGGAATATCTACGTAAGAAATTGGCAGATTCATCCCACATATAATTTATTTATTTTTTCTCTATCTATAATTTTTTGATCTCTCTGTACTGTTTATATTTTGTACTAGCTTTCCGCCCGCGGCTTCGCCCGCGTGGAGTTCGGTTATATCGCGCTTTTTAGATTTCCCTCGGGAATATCAAATTTTTCCGGGATAAAATGTAGCCTATGTTTTTTCTCAGGGTCTAAAGATTGTCTGTGCCAAACTTCATCAAAATCGGTTGTGAGGTTTAGGCGGGAAAGGCAGACAGATAGACAGAGTTACTTTCGCATTTATAATATTAGTATGAATATATGTATTTGTTATAATATTTTTAATACTTTTTTTCTCTCTTTTAATTTTAATTTATTTGCACCTACCATGTTTGTCTCTACATCACCTCAAGATAGACTGGTAGAAAATGTCTAAGGCATTAAGTCCGCCATTGTGCAATGTTTGTGCATAAAGTTTAAATAAATAAATAAATAAGTACTTACTGGGTATGTAGTTATTATGTTTATCTTAAAAACCAGGTTTTGCCCACGGCTTTAACTGTAACTACTGTGATAATGTATCCTGTGACCTAACACGGATTTGTCGTGTTCAAAATTTCAAACGTGTTGGTGTGGAAGAGTGACAGATACCTAGAGTTACACTTGCATTTGTAATAGAATAGAAGAGAAAACTTTTAATAGGAGTCCATAAGGTTAGTAACAATTTTATTTAACTTCACACAGATATACATACTTTATCATCAACCTTTTTATCGCCCCACTGCTGGGCACAGGTCTTCTCTCATACAGAGAAGGATTGAGCGTAATCACCACGCTTGCTCAATGCGGGTTGGCGATTTCGGACTTAAAGTCCAGGTTTCCTCAAGAGTTTTCCTTCACCTTGTAATCAGTTATTGGTGACAACCCGCGCAGTGGAAATATTTGTATGCATGAATATGAATATTTGCACAGGTCTGGTCGTGCCACGGAAAGCACGTTAAGCCGTTGGTCCCGGTTGCCATACGAGCATCTAATGGCAGTCGCTACGTGTTGTTGAAGCCCTCAAAAGTCCAACAATTGGTCTAACTGCAATGCTTCGATATCGCCTTCGTGTTGTGGAGATCAGACGGCAGTCGCTTCACGGAAAACATCAAGGCTTAGCCAAAATAAGCAGGATGCGACTGGGATTAACGCTGAGATGATGGTGTCCAAGATATACTTAGAAAGTACATATAACTTAGAAAAGTTACACTGGTAGGTACTTGCCTGATCTGGAATCGAACCCGCACACTCATACTTAAAAGGCAACCACGATTTACCCGACTTACGACGACCTATATACATACATACTTACATAAAATTAATACTTAGCGTGGAGCTGCGTCCATCTCTACAACATGGGAGAATCCAACCAATCTGTAATCAACATATATAATTTCTCCAAGGGTCTGAAACCGTTTTCTCCCTTTTTCTCTCTTTCTATCGAACCAATCTGAACGTCCGACCCACCAATCGACAGATATTCGTCCCTGGTACCATGGAATACTATTTTCAAATTATTCCGCTTCACTGTTTATTTATAAAAACGACTTAAAAATTCTAATTAGTATAGTGCGAATTTTTCGCACGGGTCAGCTAGTACATATTAATATGGATTGTCGAGTAGAGCAGCGGTGGCCTAGTGGTATCGCTCGCGACTTACAAGTTGTAGGTAGTAGGTTCGAACCCCATCAGGTAATTTACTTTGTGTAAATTATTTTACCACCACTCAAAGAACGATGAAGGAAAACGTCGTGAGGGAACCGGCATGTCCTAGAGCCAAAAAATAAACATATCTAATACATGTGACATATACCAACCCGCACGGAGCCAGCATGGTAGAATACGGCCCACTCCCTGTCACCGAGAGGAGGCCTGTCCCATGAGTGGGAACATAGGCTGATTATGATTATGAGTACCTACTATTTTAACTACAACCAAAGTATTAATAGGGGAAATCACTAAGGGTCGGTTTTTAGATCCGTAGTTAATCTTAACTAATTGATAAAAATAGTAAGTAATGGTAAAATATGTTTCTGATCAATCCTTAGTTTATCTAAAAGAGATTATATCTTTGCTAATGGACCAATAATTTACTTAGATACAATGCCAATTATAAACTAAGGACTAAAAAGTCCCAAGAAGAACTTGTAGGTGAATTGTCTCTTTTCTCTATCTGTACGTGGTAAGAACTTATTAGTCGATTTGCGTGCTTGTTGTAAAAATACAAGAACCTAGTATTTTGTTCTGTTTTGCGAGTCCTGCTATTGCAATACCCGAGGGGAACGCACAACATGTGATCTCTGAAAAATAGGTCTCAATCTGTTAAAAATACTTCACATATCTATATTTTTCACATTGATTATCGCTGAGATAAAATTGCGACTAGATTCTTAACTTTTTTTTTTAATAATTATAAAGTAGTGCTTGACCGCAATCCCGCCTGATGGTAAGCAGTGATGCAATCGTCAATGGCAAAGCGCGCTAGTTTATTAAACCTATTCACTTAAAAAACTTACTGAATAGGAAGGAAGACGGCAGTTGAGCGAGTTGATGCAATATTAAACCCAACAACACGGCCAACGATGCTGCGCCAGAAGGAGATTGATGTGGAGAGCCTCCAAGATTGGTCTTGGAGGCTCTCCACATCAATCTCCTTCTGGTGCAGCATCGTTCTGTGCGTTCTGTGTGTTGTTATGTCGGGAGTCCAAACTCCCGACATAAGAACATTTGGTACATCATACCCGGCACAGATCGCAACACAACTGCTGAGACCCGTACTCCGTACGGCTTCAACAGACATCATGCACACTCGAAACTTGCCTATTAAAAGATGTAAAAGCTGTATTAAGACCAAACTTTGCAAAAAGAGGTATTATAGAATCTCAGATTATTTAGAAAACAATAAAACTTGGGATTGAGGTGCTCAACCTGCTAAGCAATGTCATTAAGCAGTATGCGTAATTATGCTACAATTATGACATTTTGAAAGACTCGTTTCTTTTTTTAAATCACGTAAATTGATTGTTACGTACAAAGCAAACACATATTACTATAGTAAACAATTTCATTTTTAATGTCTGGACTTGAAAAAAGATGAACCCTGAGTTTATTTCGGCTTTTCTTCTCAGAGGTAGTCAGTTAGGAAAAGCCGGTTCTAGCTAGTTTAAAAAAATATGAGGTATAAAAGTGATCAGTGATCCTACTTGCATAATAAACGATTTCATTTCATGCCGGAACACAACGAATCGTTTGGCGGCAAGACTTTATCTGGTGGGTGGTAATTTCTGCCGGCGGTTCTGCCTACCATCTAGTAATACAGATAGTAATTGACCTTTTTGATCTGCCAAACAAACCCTTCATCCTTTCAAATCAAATCTAATGAGTAATTGGTATGACTACATTATCATGTGACACTATCGAGTCATTTCAAGTTGTATCGTAACATCTACATGATCTACATCGTATTGTTAATTATATATTATTTTTTACATGAGATCGTATTCGTACCTAATACTTTCGCTGAAAATCACATTGTTAACATACTTATCAGGAACATAGATTGTATGTAGATAAAGTAAATAAATACCTATGAGTAAAGTCCTATATGTGAAATTGTGGACTATAGGTATATCGCACTTTATTATTTTTATCATTCAATAATACACTGAAAAAAGTCGTGGTAGCCTAGTGGTTAACACCATCCTCTCAAGTATGAGTGTGCGGGTACCTTTCCAGGTCAGGCAAATACCAATGTAACTTTTCTAAGTTATATGTACTTTCTAAGTATATCTTGGGCACCAATGACTTATTAAAAAGGTGAAGGAAAACATCTTGAGGAAACCTGGACTTGAAGTCTGAAATCGCCAACCTGCATTGAGCAAGCGTGGTAATTGCACTTCTCTGTATGAGAGGAGACCTGTGCCCAGCAGTGGGACGATAAAAAGGTTGATGGTGATGATGAAAAAGAGCTATTTCCCCTACACACTACACTACAAACACCTCGACAGCCTCCGTGGCGTAGCGGTAGCGGACGCGGCCGCTGCGCAAGGTGGCGCGGGTTCGATCCCCGCACAGTGCAAGTATTTGTATGCATGAATATGAATATTTGCACTGGTCTGGTCGTACCTCGGAAAGCACGTTAAGCCGTTGGTCCCGGTTGCCATACGAACATGTAGTGGCAGTCGTTACGGGTTGTTGGAGCCCTCAAAAGTCCAACAATTGGTCTAACTGCAATGCTTCGATGTCGCCTTCGGGTTGTGAAGGTCAGACGGCAGTCGCTTCACGGAAAATGTCGAAGTTTAGCCATATCAGCAGTTGGACTGCTAAATGCGGACCCCAGACTCCAAAGCTGAAAAAGGCTTCGGATGCGACTGGGATTAACGCTGTGATGATGATGATGGTGATGATGAAAAAGCCGGCTACAAATGTTGATTAACGCTTTTGTTTTCAAAGTCTTAATTCAATCAGACTAAACACAAAAAATAAACACATATACAACCAAAAAGTACATCATGGAATCATATTAGTAACTTAACTAAAGCAAGCAAAGTAGAAAAAACTTTGAAGTAAAGCCATAAAATGTAAAGGATGTCCCAAGGCGGCGCGGCTGGGAGCAGTTGTGTAGTACCTACCTTTATTAGATTAGCAAAAGACAGAGAACCACTAGCATTTCCATCTTAATCTTTCACACAGATACTGATTATTATATGAGATGAAATTATTAAGAAATCAAAAAATATACAAATATGATACCTACCTATACCTATATTATAAAAACAAATCATAAAATTATTTCTTTATAACAGAGTTTTCTTAAAATTTTGTAAAATAAGGTTCGAGGACACTGTTTCAAGCAAAAAACATTTCAAAGAGAGCAATTAAAAAGTAAGCCATTCATTACAATTCAGACAAAAATTAACAATAGATACATAATTCACTCACAGCTTAGTTAGGTACATATCTATTAACATCAATTTGTGTATGTGTATCTTTTCCAGTAGAAGAGAAGAAATATTCTGGTTTAGCTTAGCTCAAAGTTTTATACCAAATTGACCCCTTCGTAATGTATAAATCTGTACTTGATGAATGTCTAAAGACTAACACTACAAGCTGCGAACAGTTCCTGAAACGCCTAAATAGGAGAAGTACTCGACGCGCACTCGAGTTGCGAATCCTAATTCTAATACGAGCCAAACCTCCCCCAAACCGGGGGGTTTTACTTATGTACATTCGTTTTCGTATATAGCTGTACGGTTTACGGGGGAGGGCACGTAGAGGCCGCAATTCCCCCAAGCGGGTAGATCGTAAACCTTCGATACCGCGAATTGAATACCCGGCAAGCGCAAATATGTAGCAACGGTAGTAAGCACCCGCCCAATACTGTGCCGCTCTTCACGAGCACTCGGGGTGACCTGACATTCTCTACGCGTAGTGTTCATTTGAGAACAATTAATTTATCAGGGGTTTAAAGTTAGGTAAATCTATGACATTTACCTAAATAGGTATATGCGAACAACATACCGTATAAAAAATTAAATCCTTTCTAACTTAAATTTAATGGTATTCTAGTGATTAATGCTTTTCCATTGCAACTATTCTAATAACGTACCTAAATAATATTTAAATCAAACCCAGGAAATGTCACAAGGAATTAATCCAAAGATTTGTTCGGCGCTCAAATATGGAACATTATTCAAAGCTCGTCGTAGGTTTTATGCTTTCGTCCCCAAATTAACAAAGATACAAAGTATTTCCGCCCACGAAAGTATTAACATTCTCGGAGCCGAGTGCATGTGTTCTCACAGGGCGGGCGCGCCGAGTAAGTGGACTGTCTAAATTAATTAACAAAAGCTTAAAGGATTCAACCCTCGCAGCAGCTTCAGGGCTATAAACAAAACATGCGAGACTGAATCAATAAAATGTAAAGCAATAAAGCGCTGTTTTTCCTAACCGACGCTGTCGTCACTAACCACCGTAGATTTCTGAAGAGCTTATTCGTGTTCAAACTAATGCGGTTTGGTTTCCAAGGCTTTGTATAGATGCACGTTTGACACGCGTATTAATATGGCGCGACGCGTGTTTCATATGGGAATACATACGTACCGGTATGGCGTGTAGGTACTTTACGGCGTCATGAATTTTCACAAAAAAAGACGAATCAGAATTTCAAAGTATGGGTCGTTCCTTCAGTGTTTTTACAATAAAACCACCGGCACGGTCGGCGCGTGAGGCCGGTGTCGCCGGCCGGCGGTCGTTCGGCGACTAGCAATACCGGTGATGTCCGGTGAGCAAGATGGCGTCGCGATCGATTGGTGGTGAGTACGCCCACGTCACCCACGCCTGCGCTGCACCGCCCTGCAATTGCAACCGCGATGCAACGGTCCGCCCTCTACTTTGACAACGACCATAGTACAAGAAAGAGAACTTTAGTTGTAAAGACATGTATTTCTTGTAACTTATGAAACTCTTAATTCAATGTTAAGACATTGCTTGAAAACAGTTATTTTTAAATACTGTCTTCACCATTTATTTTCCTACAAAATAATTTGTGTTGAATATTAAAAAATAACCAAGCCGAGATCAAATCGAGCAATATACATAGTAACAAAAGAACAAATGTTGTCAATTTTGCAAATCTTATTCGCATCATGCAGAACACGTCGTCGGCGGCAAATTCGGCAACCTCCTCGAAATTCGACCCTAAGCGAGACGCTCAACATTGCAATTTGCGTGAATATCAATCGACTGGAGACCATTTTTTAACTATTTTCACGCGCGAAACCTATTTATTGGGCCCCTTAGACCGCGCCTTTGTCATGTCGGTGGGAAAATCGAAGTCAGGTACGAATGTTGGCAGCGCCGGGAGGATGCCACAATTACGCTCAGAATGCGGATGCAAATGGGACCGTAGGCTCTAAAAAGTGAACCGAATGTCGCTCTGTGCCACGATAGCTTTATTTCTGCTGCCGTTACGAGAAATCTATTGCTTCAAATAAAACGCCTATCTGCTACGAATTTAAAAGCCACTTTATTGTTCGCTGTAAATGATTCGACGTATGCACGGTGTAACTAACTGAAATATGTTATAGTGAAACTTCTCGTTATATTACGGATTTATTGGTTTAAACACGTTCATTATAGACACGATCTAAATGTCGAATTTCATCATTAAAAATATTAGATTTCCCTCATTTGAACACGGTCATGCAATAAATTATATTAAATTTGTATCCATATTAGTTAGTAGATTACGCTCAATCCGTCTCTGTATGAGAGGAGACCTGTGCCCAGCAGTGGGACGATAAAAAGTTTGATGATGATGATCCATATTAGTTAAATATGTCCCTCACGAAAACGTAGTCCGAATCAATTATTTGTAATTACGGCATATTATGCGATTGGTTTGTAGCTCTGCTAAGGTCGGAAGCGTACATCACTCACCAGGCACATGTAAGTATATACATGTTTGTCGACAGATACGGAGCGGGGTACGATTTAGCTGCCAGGCGGAAAAACGCAACACGAGAGTCAACGGCGACGCTGAAGGCGTGGCTGAATGAACACAAAAAGAATCCTTACCCAACGAAGGGCGAGAAGATAATGTTGGCGATCATCACCAAGATGACGCTGACACAGGTGTCAACATGGTTCGCGAACGCGCGCCGCCGTCTCAAGAAGGAGAACAAGATGACGTGGGAGCCCAAGAATAAGACGGACGACGATGATGACACGATGCTCTCCGACGAGGAGAAGGATAAAGACGAGCAGGAGGAGAAAATTAAAACTCATAAAGGTTCGTTAAGTTACATAAAACACAATGTCGGATAGTCAACAGTCATCATTCATATGAAAATTATATATGACGCGGGAGAGGGTATATAAAATGTACATGTGAAGAACAATGTTGACTGTCGGATGTTGAATTATTTTTTAGAGCTTACGTTATCTGTCTGTGTTGCAAAATAACTTTTCTATTTTCGATTGCAATGCGAACTGTTGTGTATTGATGTATTGTGTTTGTTCACGATAAGCGCGCCAGCGATTGTTTGATTTACCAATAGTGCACTAATTACCCTTGACCTGTGAGTAGTGCGTGTTGTTTCATGTACGGATTGTGACGACCTTGTGAACCGTTTAAAATTGCTTTAATTTTGTCGGTGTATAAATCGTCTAGTGAATTGGCATAACGCGGCTGCGGGCCGGAGGGTGTGCGGGTCTGTGAGGAGGCGAGAGGTCGGAGGGGCGTGCGGCGGCGGGAGGGGGGAGGTCTCAGGCGTGTAACTGTGCGTAACCGCTCCTCGCTACCGGATTTCCTATTCGTAGTAAAGTGGGCGGCGCCCGGGCCCAAATTTCATATAACGCGTCTTCCGTTCGTCGCTACAACGGGCCGACGCGACGCTCGGAGGTCGCGTTCAGCTTGTCTGACGATCTGCCCTACTTCATGTTCTTGCCAAAGGATTTGTCGAGTTCGTGGATCGTTTCTTTTATGAGGATATTCTGCTGGAACGGAAGTAAGTACGGTTTTGGGGATTTATAATGTTGGTACCTATACCTACTGATCGGATTTAGCTCCAGGGTATTTGTAACAACGTTTTCCTTGACGAGATGTTGGTAAGACATTGTTTATTTATTTCAGTTGTCAGTTTTTAGTAGGGAAGAATGGAATTTGAATTTCCGCAACATGATATGGCTAGATCAACTTAGTATCCGACCCAAAAGTAACAAGTAGTATTATTGTAAGTGTTTGAAAAGCGTAAGTGCCATAATAAAATCCAGATACGTATTCGACACGCTACGTGAGAACTGCTAGGGTGGAAGTTAGGCCCTCTTGTCAACAACATAAATTATAAGTAGGCATTGTTACAATAAAGATGCCTTCTAACTGAGTGTTTTCATAGCGAAGTTCGCGTCGCTAATGGAGGCGCGAGGGCGTCACGCATAACGCCCGGCATACGCTCGCGTAATGAAGCTCACTATTGTTGCGACAGAAGTGTACTTAATTCGCTATGTACGCCTCGTGAATGGGCCACTCGCAGTCATCTCACACGATTCATAAAAAGTAAGATCTATGGCAGGAGCGTGTGCGGATCTGGAACTGATGGAACGAATTTCAAATTTGTGGTTTATTGTCCTTACGTGTTAAATTGATTGGAGTCCAATAAAAGTTGAAATAAACAGTCCATAATAATAATCACTCTCCAATATGATCATCGTCTGCCTAGCCATTTCCCGACTATACTTGCACCAAGCTCGATAAAGAAAAGAGGTAAACAAACCAATTTAGGGTAACCACAGCTCACGTTTTACAAATCTCCTATAATTTACATGATTGTCGACTTTTACATCCTAACCATTTATTAACAATTTCTATTGCGGCATATTTCAATAGAATCACTAAAATAACATGCATATTAAGCCGACATTAATTTTACGTGAAAGCCCTACAAAAACAGAAACATAGATGAAATCCAGGTATTAAACACATTTTGTGGAATTTAGACTATGAAGAAAGTTGAGATATTTAATAATAGATAATAATAATAATTTATTTCGGACAGTATCCATATTCGGTTAATACTACAAAAGTCTAAAGCTTATGTTAATAAAAAAACTTTTTACGAAAGAATCGAAACAGACTTGAAAAAAAAAAAACACATACCTAAAAGGAAAAAATAATTTTACTTTTGTCATGGCTCTAGAAGTCTGTGGCGAGCTAAACAACAGAAGCCTCGAGACACCTGAAATTACTTTTCCTTTTCTGTGTGTTTTTTTTTGAAGTCGGTTGCTATTTTTTTGTAAAAAGTTTTTATTTCATGATTTTCAGTGTCTTAGTCGAAATTCGAAAATTACATTTTTTTTCACCCCATAACAATAGTGGCAACCATAACCCATGTTTCAATAAGTTCTCATCAATACGAAAAAAAACCCTATCTCAAAAACTACTGAATTGATATTGATGAAACTTGTAGTAATCCCTAAGTGGAACAACAAAAAAAGAATTACTTAAATCGGACTAACGAACTGACGGAAATATGCGCGCACAAGCATAAAAACATACATACACTTGAAATTTGGCTTACATATGTACATACGGGTCGAATTTAAAACCTCCTTTTTTGAAATCAGTTAAAAAAGAAAAGAATATTTGTGACTTCAGCCAGACACTCCGTACTGTCTAACTAGGACCAACACAATTTAGCGCATTTTAACTACTTTTCAAATCAACTGCATAATACGTGCATTATAATACTTTTAAGTATGGACTACGTATGTACATAAATGTATCAAAATTTAAACCTATTAGGAACCAGCTTACATGTTTCTTCATAATTCATTCAAATCGGTTAAGGGTTATGTGCAATCATAAATATCTAATCATAAATAAACTGTTTACATCTATCTAGAAAAGGTAATTAACATCTTCCTTTTGGGTGTAAACAAGTCGTTGCCTAGCAACGGTTTGTTTACCTCTATTCTTTATCGAATTTGGCCCAGGTATAGGTCGGTATTTGGCAGTCTAATCGGATTCAGCTGAGTACCAATATTTTCAATTGACTACCTGTGTGACCTGCATAACCCAGTAGTACCTAATACGATACCCTTTAGTAAGACTGTTTGTCAGCCTGGACCAACGGCTTAACGTGCTTTCCGAGGGTCAGAGGGGTGCAAAGATGGTCACCAATACTACTCTTGCCAAGGTTGGTACAGATCACCCCGTGGAAGAATTTAGGCTCCCGCGGCCCCACGCGCGCTTGTGATTGAAGAGACACCTGGGTGGTTTTAGGCAGTAAAAGTCTGACAGAACCCGTCGCTCACCCCAGGGCGGCGGACATCTATTGAAGATTTTCCACCCCAGAACAAAAAAAAAAAAAGAAAGACCACCCGCGGCAACCATAGCTTAACTTAACCTGATCTCAAATCATTTTATTTGCTAACACAGTTAAATAGGTACAGTTCTTTATAACAGGGCGCTGTGTTATGACCATAGATCGGAATAGGTAGAGTGAATTGGGGACATTGTTCGGAAACGTAAATTCCGTAAATCCGGAGGAATGTCCATATTAATATATAATTAATACGGACATTCCTCCGGATTTACGGAATTTGTTGATTATTTAAAAAAAATATGTATAAATTATTTATTAAGTCGTAAAACCGTTTGATTTGGCCATACTCTTCATTAGAGGCTAAAAATAAAATATTGAAATGTATTAATGCTTCGCTCGGAATTTGATTGTTTTTGATTTTTCAACAAGTAAATAATAAATTTGTTTAGTTTTGTTACCTTTCTTTAAATGAATTGAGTAGTTATAATGTCACTACTAATATTAACAACATTTACTTGGATCCGGAATTACATATCGGGGAAAATGGCTTATCCACGTTATTCTTTCTGTGAACATTTATGATACAAGTACCAAAAGTCACTCTACCTATTCCGACCTATGGTTATGACCGATCACTGTCCAATATGATAATTTCAATATTTAGGTACCTAATTTGATCAGAATTGATCGTATGTATGTAGACCTACATCCAATAGGATTCTAGGTATGCACTAATTGAAGTACTAAATATATAGATGCTAACTGTCCTACTTATAACTTAGCGACGTTTTGAAAGTCTGCTTTAGTTTACCGTCAGTCTAATCATGGATGTAATCTAAGCCCTTTTAGGGGTGTTGATAATGATTGCGAGATAATACCTACGTTAGACGCTGCATATTGTCGACAATATTTTACACACGTGTTCCGCAGTCACTGCGGCGTGACGACGCCAATGTCCGAGTGTCAAGAGATTTTTATAGCATTCAATATTTTTCTTTCGACTCAACTAAATGGAATTATATCGAATTGGACATTGTATTTGTACCTACGTATGCGTGGTGCCGTCTAATCTAAAGTAGATTAGTTTTAAAATTATGGAAATTGAAACTGAACCTACACGGTTAAAGTTGTAGCAAAATTCTCCTAAAAATGCCCTTCTATGCTAAAAATCGCGTGACTGATACTAAACTCAAAAGCTCATCATCATAAATATGTATGACGTTCGTGACCACAAAGCAAAATCGTGAGAAAGATTCTGTAATCAAAATCTGGGCATCACTAGATTAAAGTGAACTAAACAGCTTTCCGATTAAACTAATCCCGGAGTCAGTTCGCAAACAAACCATAACATTTCTCACTAACGTGCATAACCATTCTTTTACAAAAACGTCAATGTTAGCGACGTGTAATATATCATTTTAAGTCACGGTAAACAAAGCCAATATAAAAGCTTTCACACGCGATCCCTAGACCGTCGTCGTCGGCAAACAAACACACAGAACTATCCGGAGCTAAGCCACTCATGAATAAAAGCTTCATTTTCGGACCCTACCAATAAATGTTAATTTTTGTCGTGAGCGCACGCATTGTAAACAAAATATTAATCCGGCGCGCGTTAATGGAAAACGAGTAGACGTTACACAAACAAGTGAACGTCGTCCGCCCGTGCTCGCCGCGTCGGGGAGGAACACGACGACCAATAAATTGCACTGACCTCAGCTGTTAAGTGCAGGGCTGCAGCGGGGGTGCAACCACTTATCGCCAACCGCTCTCACACACTTCACATGACACACTGCATACTTTTATAATGCATCACCCGTGTCATTTGCATAAAACGCCAAGTTGGTACGCACTCGTAGGTATCTGAACGCATATAGCAGAAAAAATCCAATCAATGTATATCTACTAATTAAATTAATAAAATGTGAAACTATAACTCAATAATAATATAAATAAACAAATCTTAGACAGATTATTTCACCCCAAACAAGGGGTTTTTGTATAGTGGATACACTACATAGCGAAAGAGGGGCTGTGAGCGCCTAGAGCTACCGAGATGGGTCTTTATTATGTCTCACTTTTGCTTGGTTTGTGACTTAGGTAAGCATACTGAGAGTAAACTCAATGCGCAGTGAGCACGTTGCGATTTTCCGCACGCGCCTGCCGTCTAGCGCGTTTCTAAACATTGCATATGTACCTAAACATTAAGCATACCTAGGTTACAGATCATTTTGAGAATGGATAAAAAAGTATGCCAAGACCGATGATATACCTTTTAGAAATAATTTTAATCTAAAGGAACTGATGAATTATCGAGAATTATACGTGTATAATGTATGTATCCGAAAATACAAATTGTAGGTCATAGGTTCGAACCCCCATCAGGCGTTTTACTTTGTATAAATTATTTCACCACCACTGCTCTCAAAACGGTGAAGGAAAACATTGTCAGAAAACCAGCACGTCCTAGAGCCAAAAACTTAGATGATATGTGACATCTACCCACCCGCACTAGGCGAGCGTGGTAGATTACGGCCCATGCCCTCTCATCAAAGCCTGTGTCCCGACAGGGGGAACGATATAGGCTTATTATGGCGACAGTTTCGTAAGGAAATATTCGGTAATACATACTTACTTATGTTTTAATCTCATTAATCTCGTACAGCACAGCTCTAGTGACGCCGGAGAACTACTCAAGTGTTTATCCTTAAACAAACGTACCCCTTGTAGTAAATGAAAGTGGCGGATTTCCTTCATTACATTAATTAAATTACTCCTTGTTTATGGTTTAGTTATTTAATTAAAGCAGCTAACGTATACTCAATTAAGTAAAATTCGACGATAAAAGCACTGTTAATGTTATAAGCAGACATTGGCGGCGATTCTGTTGTTCTCAAACTAAACTTATTTTAAGTTATATGCATTTTTTCTGTCTATTTAAATAATAAAAAGACAAAAGATAAAATGTCAGTTGAGACCTGTCAAATTAGTTCGCTCCTGACGTAAACTGGCGTATTTTTAGTCGCCATGTTTATAATCGCATCTAAAATGTCTATGGAGTATCTTAATTTGACAGGATTAAATTAAAATGGCAGTCGTGGTGGCCTAGTGGTAAAACACCAGCCTCTCAAGTATGAGTGCGCGGGTTCGATTCCAGATCAGGCAAGTAGGTACCGGTGTAACTTTTCTAAAGTTATATGTACTTTCTAAGTATATCTTGGACACCAGTGACTGAAGGTGAAGGAAAACACCTTGAGGAAACCTGGACTTTAAGTCTGAAATCGCCAACCCGCATTGAGCAAGCGTGGTGATTACGCTCAAACGTTCTCTGTATGAGAGCAGACCAGTTTATGATGAAATTAAAGTTGAATAGTTTGTGCAAATAAACGTTTATAAAAATTCTAGCTGCGTCCAACGGTACTTATCACCCACTAAGTTTCGATCCTGGTGGAAGGTTCAGATAAAAATATCCTATATATCAATTCTGGTTATAAATCACCTGTGTACCAAACTGCATCTAAATCCGCTCATTAGAAGAAACATAAGAAAAAGTATTAGGGCGTGCAGTCATCATCATCATCCCAGTCGCATCCGAAGCCTTTTCAGCTTTGGAGTCTGGGGTCCGCTTTACCAGTCCAACTGCTGATATGGCTAAACTTCGACATTTTCCGTGAAGCGACTGCCGTCTGACCTCCACAACCCGAAGGCGACATCGAAGCATTGCAGTTAGACCAATTGTTGGACTTTTGAGGGCTCCAACAACCCGTAACGACTGCCACTAGATGTTCGTATGGCAATCGGGACTTAACGTGCTTTCCGAGGCACGACCAGACCAGTGCAAATATTCATATTCATGCATACAAATACTTGCACTGTGCGGGGATCGAACCCGCGCCACCTTGCGCAGCGGCCGCGTCCGCTACCGCTACGCCACGGAGGCTGTCGATTAGGGCGTACAGTATCAAACGTAAAATATACATACAAACTTTCACGTTTTTATAAGTAGGATAAACAGCTTTTTATTGTAACTGTAATCATAAAAAAGTCAATATTATTGTACCCATACTCCAGCAATTTGTAAAGAAATTAATTTGACTGATAAGTGCCTTAAATGTATTGCCAAAATAAAACATTACTAAATCGTCCATAGCGCGCTTATCTCCCGCCGTTGTGGGCCTTTATTAGATTAATACAATGAAAATTAAAACAATTTGCCGGATAAATATCTTCGCGCGGAGTATCAGTGGCGTCCCTATATTTATCCCTAGTGAAGGGCAACGCGGATAACCCCTCTTAAAAGCTAGGAGCAGTCAGCATTAAATGGAATGAAGTCGAGCGGTCGCGTCGCCCTGCACCGCGCCTCGCCCCCGCGCGCTTCCTCACCACGTCCGCGGGGCCTCTGAATTTCATTAGCGGCCCGGGGCCCGCCTCCGCACCCACCGAAAGCCACTTTACAACGGAAAATGGCATTATGATAATACTTAGAGCCTTATAAAATTCGCTGAATAAACATTTTTGTGTAATTGTACAATAACATCAAATTTTTTCAAGCGAGGTAGTTACTCTTTGATATTTATTTCATTGCACTTTTACCGTCCGACTTTATGGATGAAACTGATGTATGTGTTTTATTTTACGATGTCATTCCGTATACATCTAAAAAATCTATTGCAAACAAACTCATTTGGATAAGTAAGAAAAATTAAGAGAAGGTTAAGAAAAACGGCAACCGTGGTTGACCGTTAATTGTATCGCTCGCACATTCCGCGGTGTAGAGAGCGGTGCCGCGGGGCGCGCCGGGAAATGCGAAATAAATGCTCGGCTTAATACGAAAGGGATCGGTAGCAGCGCCCGCGGCGAGGGAATCGCGCCCCAAAGTGGTATTTTCACTTCGCTAATCGGATAACCACTTAACGAATGGGTCACTGCACGCCTAACGTATTTTCACACGACTTTTCTGGAGGGGCCCGCAAAATCCCGCTTCTTACTAGCTAAAACTTACGTACTGCTTGTAACGGTCACGTCGACGATTCAATCCGCAACATATCGATTTTTTTGGAACATTTTAAGCCCTCTTTATTGTTGTCGCGTTAGTTATGGCCTCGGCTATTGCGACTAATCTGATTGCAATAACGTGCGCTCACGCGTTTATTGCCAGTCGGACGTAAAATATGATCGATGAATATTATTATCTTTACAGATGAGGAGCGGAAGGGGGACGAGATGCTTCAGGGTATGCACCACCAAATGCTGGGCTACGGAATAAAGGAAGAGACGAAGCGAGGCACATCCGATTGTGGCGTGCCGATTCCTGCCTCCAAACCGAAAATATGGTCCTTAGCTGATACTGCGGCATGTAAAACTCCACCGCCAGCAGCTCAACCATGGCCACAGCATGCTTACGGTCCGCCAGAACGAGCGGCGCCTTCTGATGGTGGCTCAAATGGCTTTGCATTGCCGGCGACAGCCGCTGCGAGTCCAGCCAGTGGCTCATACGGGCGGTACGGCGGATTCGCCGGCGGGCAGTATGGAGGGCAGCACCCCTGTGTGCATCCAGCGTCGTTTCCCGACGTGCAGACCGATACGCCACCTCAGACGCCTCCCAACATGAAGGTGCCCAGCGTCGCCAACCCACTCGGCAGCGGCGGCGGCTCCGGCTACTGCTTCCCTCGACATCAGCAGTCACCCCAGCGCGATCCCTACCATAACCCTCACCACGCCGCCAACAGTCACCAGCCTAATCAACCACACCACAACGAGGGATCTGCGGCCTTCAAGCCTTTCTATAAAAGGTTATTATAACTTCCTTTCTATCTCAAGTGCTTACATTTATAGGAACGCACAAATCAACCCGCTCGTGAAAGTGAATACGCTTTCGGTATAGGTTTGTCAGACATTGGTAACGTCACGTGAAAATAGTAAATGTTTCCTATTCCAGCTCGCTCCAATACTCCAACGGTTTCGTGTCGGCCGTCTGAAAGCGGACCGCACACCAATAGCGGTGAGTTACAGATTGATTCAGATTGACGAGCCTGAGCATAATTGCGACGCGCACATGTAAATGAGAGCTGCGCACGTAATGGACGATCGTGGTGAAGATATCGGAGGCCCATAAACTGAGTTGCGGTTTAGTAGCGAAGCTCGCGCCGGGGTGTCATGTCGGTAATTGAAAACAATGGAGTTGAGTCGAGGCGGAAGGGCGACGCGCGACTCGAGGGCGGCGAGATTGCAATCTTGTGTCATTTGTCATTGTCAGAGCGACGCGTTCCTTGCGCCTACACTCGTACCGCTGACCTGCCTAAATTAGCTCTTTCTAAGAGTATGTAAACTTGTTGGTGACATGGACAACAAAATCAAAGAGAAACTCAAAACCACTTAGGAATTAAATTTATCAGCCTGGTCAAATTACGATGAGCATCATTCATATTATGAATTCTAGTTAGTTATTTATTGTAATCAGAACGTACCTGTGGTCTGATTTCATTAAAGGACCCAAAACTGAGAGGTCAAGTAGTAGAGCGAAGGCAGATCCGCAGTTCCCCGAGTCACATATTTCTTAGATTCTTCAAAGATTTTCTAAGAAGAAGTAGCGGCATCCGCGACTCATTACAATAAATCGCGTCACCGCCGTCGCCGCACAGGACGGCAACGCCAAGAATTTTGTTTTAGCCAAACGCTCACAAATTCACTTCTATAAACCTTTTGTATTATTTTGGTTTTCACGCCTTTTTGTCCATCGAATTCCTTGACGCGAAAATAACTCCTTATCGCGGCATACCTTTAAAGTAGCCCCAAAAAGAACGGATTTAAATTGTCAGTTTTTGTTGTCGCCTTAAATAACATTCCTAAATCGTTCTAACTTATTATTTTTCTAAATAAAATTGCTACTAAATTGGAGTCCAATTCAATTTAAAATTATCTTAACGTCATGCAATGTAGCTTTTCCATTAAGACTGATTTACACGGTGCAATTTAATTGCTTATGGCTTCAATTAAGTTGAAACAACAATAAAAGTTGCATTGTCTAAACATCATTTACACGATGCAAATCATTTGTTGCATCAATTTTATTATACACCATTGGCAATTAAAATTTACCGTATAAATCAGTCTTTAGTCTCGTAATAACATTAGTTAATACGAACTTCCTTAATACCTATACCGCACGACGCGGCCAACGGTGGTGAAGTTTGCGCTCAGCTCTGTCCATTCACTAAGACTAGTTTAAAAGGTCGGCAGGGTCGTAAAATACAAAACGTTAATATACAGTTGTACAATGTGTATTGTTCGTTGTGGAGGGTGCGTGGTGGTGGCTGCGCCGGCGCACGGCAGCTGGGCGGTCCAGCGCGCGCCGATAACACGCGCACCGCGAGAGTGCGTGGGCGCGGGATCTCAATGGATCCTCTTCATTCACAACACTACCTCCGCATTAAAAGCTGCTTTATTTTTTCGACGCCCTAATCTTTTCTCTTATCTCTCGATCCTGACTTGGGTCCTTCTCCGTTTCATTCAGTCGCAGGTCGCTCGGACAACCAGTTTGACTTCTTTTTTCATTGACGCCGTACAAACTTTAGATGACCGCGGCCGAGGTCGAGTTTTTATTTCTTTCACATTTTGGTTTTCCGGTCCAAGCGATTCGTTAATAAATTCTCAGATAATGAGACTGAACGTTTCGTCACCTCATCTCGATTGGTTTAGATTTTTTCTTTTTCGGTTTATATGTGTGAACGCGGCGGCGGGCTCGCACCGTCGACGCCGCGATAGAATCGGTACAGCTATCGAAATGGACCTTCTTTTTTGTTAATTTAAATACCGCTATAGATTCTTTTTAAGGGATATTTTTATTGTTTTAAAATAAACCGAAATGACGCGGCCGTTAAGAATGAGACCCTCTGAATGAATTTAATCCAATGCAAGAAATGGACTTTAAATGTAATCTCGTAATCGTTTGTTGCAGGTAAAGCACGTGGGACCTGGGTCGCTGCACTACCCGTCAACTACTAGGGACAGTCAGATTATCACAGTGGCACAGTGTTTCAGTTCTACATTTAGATCAACGACACGAATATACCTTAGTTAAATGGCCTCTGGCTGGATATACAACTAGGTCTATAGACCCCTTTGTAAAATTTATATAATTTGGTACATACATTTATTTGTATATCACATAGTGTAATTTTAAATTCCTGAACTATAAGCACAGATCATAATGATGTATAAAGTTTTCCTTTAAGTACTTAATTTTTGTTTGATGTGGTTACGGCTAAGGTTGTCACTTGTCACCAAGTAGGTACTTATCGAATGAATCATTGTATGAAATCGACGTTGCTCAGTATTTTTATAGACTTAAGATTATTATGGAAATAACATCCAAATTATTTATAGATACACGGAAAGCGCAATTATGTGTAATAAAATTTAAACTAGCCTAAATTGGTTTTAGAGAATTATTGTAAATTTATTACCAATTCCACGACTGGAATATTTTCTAAATACAATAAGAAATTTATTATGTTTTTGCTAAGTTCTTCCAATCTTATGTTAATGGTTTAAATTACTGGTGGAGCAATAAGTTATTCGTTAGTAGGTACAGGTGCCAGACTTAACTTTGATTAGATATAAGTGTAATTGTACATTGAGAGAGTATACAATGGGAGGTGGCTAGGTTTGGTATGACGCCCTACTACACAAACTATTGTTTAATTTTGTTAATAACTAGATAAAAGTCGATACACAATCATCGATTTAGTTATTGTTGTTGTCCTTGTACATATAAAATGTTTTGTAGATTTTCTATTTTAGTTTGTCGAGATGTGTACAAAGTAATTAGTAGATATGATTTCACCATGTTCGATGTTGTCGACGAATATTTCGATGATAAAACTTATAAATATTGTTTAAAAGTATTATTAGTATACATGTACATAAAATATTCTGAATATTTTTAATTTTAAATCGGTCGCAGTAACTTTTCTGAAGCAACATTTTAATGAAATTCATTCTTTGGGGAACATTTTCTTTCGAATTATAGTCATGTGGGCAACTTTAGAGTTAAAATGGATATGCTACAGAATATGAAATTCAAACTGTTATTGATGCCGATTGATAGAGTCTTGCAACTTGAATAAATATTATGCGTTGGATAAAACCTGATGCGGCAAATAGATAGACTTTTGGATTTGACGGTTGATGTATATTTTGTTTTATAATTTGCGTTAAGCGCAGGCAATGAGCGTCACGCCGAGAGTATTGCCGCGCCTGCGCATAACGTTAATTGATCGGAGCTGTGAATATCTAAGACGTGTTTCTAAAAATTTTGTAACGAAGGCATAATACTTACATCGATCAGTAATATAAGATAATTTATTAAGCATTTGACATAGAATTAAACTTAATTTCCCACATCCTAACAAAAGTCAACGATATTTCTCAGGTCACAAGATTTAAAACAATAGTTTTGAGGCTTGTTGTTATAGAAGTTCATCTAACGTAAAAACAGATGAAGAAAATTTCAATGTGACCAAATCGAATACATTCGCTTAATATTAAATGTTCTATATAGATATTTATAGAATATATACCTATTAATTATTATGATTATGAGTAAAATTATGTAACGATTGTAATTAAATCTTTATTTCAACGGTGTAATTTTTATTTTTACGATACTTTCCTGAATCCTAATATGATGTAGCGTAATTGCATGAAGACTGTTTTAATAATAGGTGTTACCTATGTGTGGAATAATTTAATTTCTAAATTGACATCTTGCTTTTAGCAAATATTTACCCTACCCAACTACCTACATTATTTCATTAGATATAAACTATAAAAGCCGAGATTACATATGCCAAAAACCCGTTGTTAACGACACATCTAAAAAGATTCACAAGAGGATAAAGGCTACCTACCTGAGTATTTTAAAACGTTAACTGAGTAAAGTAAATTATATCATCTGGATCGTTTCATTAGAATTCAACTCGGCCCAGACCTTTTTCCATTTGCTCACAATTAATCTTTAATCAAAGGATACAGCTAGGTATTGATAGTCAACCCTTTTCTTAAGTACTTAATCGGAAGTAAATTAAAAGAATTGGACTTTCAAATGGTTCCGCCGTCAGGTAGGTACGGACGACAGCAGGTCAAGCTAACCGAAACTGTCAGATATTCTCAATCAACCTTGAGTCTTAATGCTTTAGAGATAAAGTTGGAAATCGAATGAAGAAATCTGACAGATTGTAGTAGCTTGATGTGGTGCCGTCTGTACATACCTCCAAATAAAATGGGAAAAAAGTCCGTAATGAGGCGCTAAAAGTCGTAGGGTAGGTATACTCCGAGGGTCTCACCCCTACTCTCAACACTTAAACAATGCTTAAAAGCTAATAAAACGAACCTTTTTAACTTTCTTAGATAAAATGATGGCTTCTATTTCCACTTTAGCGAGGATTATATTAATTAAAGGCTTTTATAAAGAGGTACCTACATTTTTTGAAGTTACGTTTATGATTATTTTATTTAAAGAAGTTCCTACGAATACTTACACATTCAATGGTTATCTTACTGTTAAAATAATAAGTAAAAGATAACCGGTTTGGTGGTAATATAAATGCTAAGGAAGGTAGATCACCAGAAAATAAAAATTGATAAAATAGCATATAAAATACGTAAAATAGCTGCTCAGTTTTATTTTGTAGACTCGCTTACTGCATGAGAAATTCAATGAAGACTCCTGTTCGTTTTAGAGCTAAGTAGGTACCCACTATTGAAGTTATATAACCTACACAACAATTTATATAAAGAATAAACGAAAATATTCGGAATATTAGTGACAGCTGAGCTCTATGAGATCTTATTTTTATTTATCTAGCTTACGACAAAATCTTTTAAAGTAAGCGGCTTACGCAAACTACAAATGACAGAATAAGCACGAAAGTCATTGATTGACTGACATTGCAAGAATATTTGTAGCTTGAATAAGAAATAATACTGAAGAGCAGATGATACCGTTTCACAAACCAGCATTTGAGAAATTTCGTAAGATGATGAGTACATTTTGTTTCCATTACTGTATGGAGATTCTGGTAAACCATTTAAGACTGCATAATCAGTTTATAATGTTTTTACTGCTAGAAAACAGTTTCTGTTGGACGGAGCAGGTCGTAATCAACCACGTGGGCACGATTCGGGTTTGTAGAGGTCAATTGTTCTCGAATTTTCGGTTACAATTGTGATCAATGAAATATCAATAAGAGACCAATACATGTAATTCGTTTTAAGTATGTAATGTGGTGACATAGCTATCCACAAAAACTACCTAATAACTTCAGCAACTTTAGATATTCAACAACATATAGCTTGCGAGTACTCATTTAATAACAAACAAAACGCAGCGATTGCTTTACTTAATCAAATCCATTGCTGTAACAATTGAATCCGCAATAAAACCAGCATCACTAATAAAACGGTCATAAACATTGACAACACAAATAGCAGCTAATAACCAACGAAACCAATCAGATTGTACGCGTGTGATACCAATATATTTTATACGTTGGTACCTTTATAGAGATCGAACCTTGCAGATGATTGCCGCAATAAAATTGTTTGCTGTCCCCGCTTTTAATTAATTAGGTTCACATTACCTACACTAACGTTGGAAAACATAGGTCCTATATTTCAGTTCAAATTAATCAGAATAATAGCCAGCAATTTACCTAAATAAACAGCTGTGTATACTATTTTTCAGGAATAATTTATGATACGTGTAAGTAGCCACTTAATCTGTAAGCGCTGCAATGTGCAATTATAAAGTGTTTTACAGGTTATGAGGAACGAAATCTAGGGTCAATAAAGACCAAAGGATAACGCCACTGACTCAAACAGCCAATATAAAAAAGCCACATCGAGATTAATTTTCATTGCATTTAAATCAGATTCCTTAGGGACGTAAATATAAATTTATTCATACTAATATCTAGCACAAAGATTCCGAAATCTTTGACATCCCATTGAATAAGCTCGAACTAATAGTCTCGGTTGGTTTAATTCATGCAAACTACACTACCTACGTAACTAGGAAGTGGAGTTAACGTTAAACGAGCTTCCAGCGTTGTGCGACAGATGGCACACCTGGTACTCAGCGCTCTACCTGGCCTAGCACCTACACATAACATAGCAGCTATAGAATATCGCACCGACCACATTTCGGTACTAAGTACGATTCAAATATTAATTATAATAAACGCATCGATCAAAGTGAACGGTTGTTCTAAACTAAACACAAGCGTGTTTAGTTTGGGACGACAAATTGATTGAATGGATACAGGCTCTGTTAATTTCTAATTGAGGTGTATTTTTTTCGTTTTAATTTTTAGTTGTTACCTACGTAGGTGCCACATAAGGAAAATAGATAGAACCCACACAAATTCGTATCCTACTACTTGCCATGAACATAACAGTAACAGAAAATGACCATTACGTTATACGTTACACTTAGTGGAGAAAATACGTATTGTAATTATTGAAGCTAATGTAAAAAACTAACCTAGCAATGTTTTTAAAATTTACGGATAATAACATTTGAATTGCCCTAGTACTTACCTACTCATGAGGAAATCGGTGTCCAAACACGCCTATCATGAAACGGAAATGTTTTCCCATATACCTACAAAACCTCCTCAATTTTTGATGTTACTTAAAAAACGTTAGGTTTTAAATCCACAAAACTGTCCTGTACAATTAAGTAAGAGTATTGCCTACCTGTTATCTCGCTATTCTCTGGTTTTATTAAGTCTGTTAAAGAATCTCTCGGAGGTAGGCCATAACATCGCCTGCCGGCAGAAGTTACCACCCACCAGACAAAGTCTTGCCGCCAAGCGATTCGTCGTGTTCCGGCATGATGTCTGGTGAAGCCGTGCGGAGGACGGGTCTAAGCAGTTGTGTTGCGACGTGTACCGGGTACGATGCGCCAAATGTTGTTGTGCCGGAAGTTTGGTCTCCAGATCAATCTCCCTCTGGCGCAGCATCGTTGGTCGTGTTGTTGGGTTTAATATTGCATCACCTCGCTCAACTGTCGTCCTATTCGCCTTCCTATTCCTAAGTTTTTTAAGTAAATAGGCTTAATAAACTAGTGCGCTTAACCATCAACGATTGCATCACTGCTTACCATCAGGCGGGATTGCAGTCAAGCACTGGTTTATAATAATTAAAAAAAGAAGAAGAATCATGATTTGCATGCCAATATAATATCAAAATGATATGAATGGAACCTAATTTGGATACCCAGATATAATCTGTTTTGAAAACTCGTCGAACAAAAGAATGAACCATCTTTATTAAGCTATTATCAGTGTTGTTAGTGTACATAGCAAACAAGGACAGTTGTAGCATGATGATTGTTCTCAATAATATTCCCGCGAGGAGCGCATCGGCGAAGGTCTGTCACAGCAACCTCTGCGGGCGTCCCGCAGCATATCGATTCCTTAAAGAGAACTTTTATCGCACAAACGCGTTTACGTTTGGTATCTTTATAAATATTTTAGTTTCGTCTTGGGATAACGTCGAGTATGCTACGCAGTCCAGTTTGCGGTCCGCGGTCGGAACTTAGCGTCGGCGGCGCGGCCATCAACCGCGCCCCGTGCCGCCCGCTCACAGTAATTCAAATAAATATTTAGATTTCCAATGTCGTTTACTGCTTCGTGAATGTTATTCTGCTATTGTTCGCCGAGAATGGCTCTTATTGCGAACGCGCCCCATTTAGCTTTTTTGAGTTTGTAAAATTTATTAGGTGTATAAATGGAATTGGAGACCAATAAAAACCAACCGTGTAGGTACGCCCTCACATGCAGTCTGTGATTTAATACTATGAGTGTTCATTATGCCATCCGCAATTACAACCGTAAAATGTAAAAAAACACAGGTGGCATCGGCCCACCTGCTCACGTCAAAAGTGTCGAATCTAATCACTTCAGATTTGGTTGCGAAGGGGCAAATTTATTCATAACCTCACATTTATCACCGCGGACCGCTCCGAATAGTTTTTCGCATGTATGAGAAAATTGCCGAGGCAAAATTCTATCACGCCGCGTCCCAAGGAGGGCGCGAGGCGTTAGAATTTTGTGCACCTTGCCGAAACCAATAAATCAAACTATTGCGTAATACTGCCCCTATATGCATGGAGATCTGTGCGGACTTTCAGCTTTATTTATTGCATCTAAACAGATTTTTATGAACGATTTATGAGACCCGGAGTGATTTGGCTTGTTTTGAACTGTAATCTTGATTTAACGTTGCAAAATTTGATAAAACGATGGTTGAATAACCCAAAAACATATTTGAATGCCTGCAGCAATTTGTTCCCTAACAATTTTTTTTATAAATTGTGAACTACATAGTACTTGAACACAATCCCGCCTGATAGTGAGCAGCTGGGCACGCCACAATAGCGGCGGTAAGTCCCCTTTTTGAGGAGTGGTTAGAGAGGCGCCACGGCGCCTTCACATTCCGCCTGACGCAGATCCTCACCGGACGCGCTTGTTTCGGGAGGTTCCTAATCCGTATAAGGCGGGAGGAAACACCAGGATGTCACCATTGTGTGGATCGCCCTGAGGACACGGTGGAGCATACGGTGGAGGTCTGCCCGGCTTGGGTACCTAGAGCACCGCCGTGTCTTCATAGCGACGATCAGCGGCGATCTCTCGCGTCCGACCCTGGTCCAAGCCATGGTCCGGAGAGTGCATGGCAGGCCGTCACCTCCTTCTGCGAAGCAGTGATGCTGGCAAAGGAGGAGGCGGAGCGCGTGAGGCAACGGGAATCCCAGTGACCTCACGCCACTAGCCGCCGCAGGAGACGCCCTGGTCGGGAGATGACACTAATCTCCCAGCCACCGTAGGCACGAGCCTGCGGGCGGTGAGCAGTGGGCAGCTCGCCGCTCGGTAAGGACCAGGCCCGAGTCGACGGCGCGTCGTGTTTCACGCGCGCCTCAAATAGATGTCAGCACATCGTGACGGGATCCACGAAGACCGATGCCTCCTGGGTCAGGGTTGCGGGTTAGTTAAACAAGAAACCGTGGCCCTGGCCGTCACCCAGGCAAGTGAAGAAACACGGGTGGGTTTTAGTCAGTAAAAGTCTGACACGCCCTTCCGCTTCCCCAGAGCGGGAGAAGTCATTTGATGATTTCCCATCCCAACAAAAAAAAGCGCGTTAGTTTATTAAGAGCCTATTCACCCTAGCCTTGAAGACACTAAATTGTAGTACGACGGAAACACCGCCGCTGGCAAATTGACCCAGTCCCTCGATGTACTCGGTATGAAAGAAGAGGGGAAACACTTCGTTCGGATCGTTGTGGTGTCAACAAAGTAAGGGTGAAAACTCACCGTACAACGGGTCGTCCGATGATGGAACGAAGATGGGGAATTAAAGCATGCAATTGCCTCGCACACTCTCCAAAATACATCCTTTAGAACATCGACAGGCTGGCTACTCTTCGCCTGTGCTCCAGGCTTTGGAGACCGTTTTGAGCTAAATCTAAGTTGCCAGATAGCCTCTTCTCACGCCACTCCTCATTCTATAGCCAGGTAGCATTTTGCAGCACCATCCCAAATGTGGCTGCAAACTACATGTCTATGCTATGTTAATTATTGATTTCATACATTACTGATGCCTGAATGTTCATCTGCATGCGCAGTACTATTGTGCTATTCTGCAGTGCAAGCAAAAATGAGATATCAAACAAACATTAATAAATTACGATTGTTTGTGGGGACCAAGATATATATCTAATTATTTATTGTGACATAATGTGTTAGACGTCATGTTATTAACTAAAATAGCCATCAATAAATCTCTATGACTTCGATAAATAGGTTTGGCCGACGGTTCACGCCGATAACAAACTAGTGGCTACCAGATGTGTGCCGAGCGCATATCGTGGCATCGATCGCTCCCTGCGTCCGAGATCTGATCGTCGGCATTCCTCCATCCCGACATCGGAGATAACTGAAAACATTACGTTTAATAATTTATCTACAGCAATTCGTCTGCGCTCGGCTCCCTGTGTCTTGTATCGGTTGCGCTGGTCGGCCGCTCGGTACCTTCCTACACCGAACCACTAGATAGTGCCCTTACTAATATTAATGCCGTTACAGATAAGCCAGATAATATTACTTAAATTTACTGCAGATACTTAACTGATTAAAAAGGATAATTTTCTCATATCAGTTAAAAGCTACCTAACAACTCTAATGGAGTTGCTCCATCCTCAACGACTACAAGTAAGACAAACGTATCAAACATGTCAGAAGCAAAGTTGGAGACATAACCCACCTAGTAAAATTTACTTATTTTTATATATTTAACAGATAAAGATGACATTGGTGAAAAACACTTTCCAAAAATGTGGTAGCTATATAAATCAAGTGACAAATCCAAGCAACACAGTGTGTATATACCATGACAAAGCGAGGGACGAAGGATTTACTTCATTAATATTTCTATCGAAATCAAATACCTAAGTTGGGAATACTTTCACGGTACAGTCGACGCATAATCCAGAGGAAAATCAATGAGACATTCCTACACGACCGTCGAGGATTCGCGATTGAGAGGAACTTTGGAGTTTAAATGAGTTCACCTTTAGACGTGATTGCGCCACGGTGTACCCACGTACGTATGCAGATTATTCATAACGACTCGAGGATTAGGTGTTGAGATTGTTAGAATTGTCATCCATTCAATAGGTTATTAGTGCACCTGTTACGTTGTCTCTCCATCGTTTTAGGTTGATTTGTTTAAAGTACTATGAGAATACAAATACTTCCCCATGTTTTATTCTTAAAATAAGAATAAAGCCAGGTGAAGCGTATAACTAAAACCGACGCCTGGTATTATCGCCGTTGAAATACATTCGAATAAGCAAATGATATTACAAAAAACACACGCTGATTTAGATTTCACATTAACAAAAGCGGACAAGGCGATATAAAACAACATAAATCGGACCCCGCCGCGTGAACTGCGGACTTGGCTTCACTCATGCGCCGAGAACATGAACAAATACTTTATTGCGCTCATCGAAACATCCCTGAGAACACGTTGCGCGATCGATGAGTTACGGTACAGCGTGGCTGTCAATTTCGCGGTATAAAATTCCTCTTCGGACACGACAAAGGCAGCTGTCATCGTAGCTTGAAGGGTCGCGGCATCCCTCGAGGCTAAGCCCCTGCCGTCCGGCGGAGACACGCACGTCGTCCGAAACTCGCCTAATCCGCACCTACTCCACACATAAACCCACCTAATTGTTAATAAAAGGAGGAATTCGGAAGCGTGCGGTTACATCACTTGGATAGACTCTCTAATTGATTTTTACTACCCTTCTAATTTAATGCGAGTTTATGGAGTTAATCGGCGCTAAATATTGTTTAGCGCTAATTATGTGCAGCCTGCTTTTGTGATGGTTAAGGGTGTCTGCGGGAGAGGCAATTTTGTAAAGGCTTTGTTTGAGCTGCTATCGAGAATCAGAACAACTCTGTTTTCATTCGCAGCTTTAGTTTTACTTAAAAAAAAGTTCTGGTTCGCAGTTCCGGTTTGTAAATAATATCTTTCATGTCATAAATCTAAGTTTTAGTACCAATGCTCATTTACACAATGTGCTACAAATGACGAGACACGGTTAACAATATTCTCTTATGTTAAATGTTACTAAGTGGGTATCGATCGTATCACGGCTTTGTCGGAAATTAATGTTCTTTGAATAAAATAATGTTAATATTACCTCATTTGTAAATTAAAAAGTGTTTTATGTAATTTATTATAAAATTATGTATCTAAATTAAAATAGAGTTAAGTTTCTCAAAAATAAAGGTGTCGACTTACTTATTATGTGAGATTGCTAAGATTATGGAAATTTATTGAATCCTCGATGACGTGACGGTTCTATCTGTTTGCCCCAAGCTTATACAAAGATAGTTACGTGGGCAATAAACAACAAAAAGACAGTGTACGTTGTTCAACAGCGGGGTGACATAGAAAAATTCCAACACTTATTCTATTCCGAACTCATCTTAATAACTCGGACAATATTTTTTGTGAAACGTCTTATTTTCTAGTGAATAAGAATTTGTTGGGACTCCTTGAACGTGTACAACATTATGTTATTATAATTTATGTCATACTAAGCAGGTGAAGATATACGAGCGGGTCATTCATTTTATTAAACATGTTTGCTAAGTCGATTTTGTTATTTTTTTGTCGCTCGCTCGTGGGCATCTATCACGCAGCGTGCGGGCGCTTTCTCGCGCAGCTCTTTATTACTGTACCAATGATTTCCGGAGGTCGCCTGGCCACTCGGCGCTCTCCTCGCGCCCTCCTCACAATACCACAGTACACCACATGAAGCTGCATTTGCATAAAAACAGATAAACTCCGATGTTGTTTTTATTATACTAAAGGTACGCACATTTTGTCTGTTGTACTGGCAATCATTTTGCTTATGACTTACTAGTAAATCATAAAAGATACTCGTGATATTTGCGAGAATGAGAGTAAAAAGGGCACCTACGTACCAATGTACATATAATTGCAAGATTATATTTTTATGAATTAATACTTAACTCATACTCGGTTAATATAAGAATCACGGCAAAATGTTCACAACCCCATTTTATTTTCAACAAATTTCTCGATAAATTGACTGGATTAAACTTTAGAGTAAATTCGTAAGAAAAATCCATAGCGAACAGATTCGGGGCGGTCTTAGAAAAAACAACGAGAGGCAACAAAAGCATCGATTCCAGTCACCAAGATATATTTTGTTATATTATAAGAGAAACATTTGCGCAAAATGCGAACATCGGGACCATCCATTATGCGACGTCGCCGACAGACCGACCACCTCTCGCAAAAGCACTTTGTATTAAGTCAACAAATCCAAAAACCATTCAAAGGACATTTGTTTCCATGAATAATAATATGTAAATACATTATTATATACACATTTGAAGAGCTCTTGCGACTACTTTGTGAGACAGTGGTGAGCTAAACTGTGCAATTAAACTAAATTGTTGTCCGTACTTGGACTTTGTTTGATTAATTTAAAATAACATGTTGGTGCACCAGGTTTGCTCACTTTTGGGCAGTGCATATATGAAACGCTCTTCTGAAACTGCTGTTGTGTTACATTGGTGACACATACCTTTAGGAGTTAAGAGTTATGTCTTATTAGGTTGGTGTTTGATTAATTTGTTGGGTCACTTTCGTTTCGACCAAGCTTTGAGTGAAAGGATTACTGCAGTACTGAAAATCTACTTAGAGGAAAATGTAAAATAAATACTGCAATGAAATATTTCAGAATCTTCCACTTATCCGGAGGTGGTATAAAAGGCTATAAGGATACAATCTGCTTGGCGTCTTTTGTTATTTTCCTCATAATTATTGAGATATGCCATTTTATTATTGTTTATTCAAATTCGCGTAACTTGCGAACAAGATTCAATTACAGAAATAATTTGGTGTGTAGCTCGATCTCAGTGTAAGGTACAAGAACGCGAGGTCCGTCCCGTGAGTTTTACAGATTTTAATTTTCCTTTTGTCTTTATGGATCACGAAATGTTTTGTGTAGTGGTGCCCCGGGAGGCCGGCCCAGGACCCCCCGCCGCGGCTTCCTTCCTACATCGCCTCACTACAAAAACGCTTGTTATAAAAATGCACGAGGAACAAAAACGCTTACGTCGGGTGACAAGTGGCCTTTGTTTATAATATTTGTTGATTTGTTCAACTTGTTTATGAATGTCCATAACACCTGATGACTGTGCTCTTTTGCAGCTTATAAGCGAGCAGTTATGGCATGTGTAAATAGACACCCGATATCATTGTGGTAGGTAAGTGTGGAGAACAGATCTCGTTTATTACACTAGTTTTTATTGATTTAATTTTAAATTGCTTCGAAGGAGCCATAAATTTCATTTTGGTATTAGCCAAGAAATTATTTTATAACTGCGAAAAGTCGCTGTGGCTTTGACATGGCAACATAAATTTAAACTTCATTTTTTCATACAATTAGGTACCACAATTATAATAGGTACCTACTTTTGTAAATAATAGACTTCTTGATATTAAGAAATATGATCCCTATTAATTTAATTTTAAGTATACTACAAGATATTCGCAAGTAAATTAAAACTATGTATGTTGTAAAATATAGACTGTCCTAACATCAGCAAACAAGTTGTAAAACACCTACATTCGGCGAGCGACCGAAACCAGAGAACTTTATTAGCTGACACCTCTGTATAAAACAGCGTCATTATCGAGATATCATACTAATATAGAATGTTAAATTTATCAAATATACGGTATTTGGATGAAAACATACAAGTTGACAACACGTGTAGTCGCTATCTACGCGAACGGATCGGACGCCCCGGGGCGCGGGCCCGGCTTGCCTGCATTACTCACCGTGACCTAATGGGCGGGGATAAATCATGTGTATATGTAAAAAACATACAAAACAAACCCAGAAACGGCCCAATGTTGAATAAACACAATTCATGGAAATGGGGACAAATCTGACAATACCGAGTCCGGTGGTCCGCGGATTCACCTTGTGATCCATTTGCGAATCCCGGAATAATGACGTCATGACCGCGGCTGCTACCCTACGACCACATGTCCAAGAATAGCCCCTGCCTGACATACAACATCCTCTGTTGAAAGTTTTAGTTCTATACCAACAACTTATAAAATTAAAAAATACTTGAACAGATTTAAAAAAAAAGTAGAAAATTTACTTACCGATATTCAATTATTATATTTTGCAATGACCAATGTACATAGGTATATTTGTTGTTATTGTTACCCTTTTGTCTCTGGTGGATCTACATACAATCGCAACCTCTCATTTCATCTAAATTTATATTATAATGTCACTCAACGCCTATGCAAACCGACGATAAGCAGTGGTTGATTCGACAAAATAAAGATATGAATACCCTCTAATGCGATTAAACGAAAAGTGCAACAAATTAAATTCTCCCACGCGAAACGTCCCCCGTATAAAGAAAGACATTACGCCGGAGCCCAAATAGAAGCAATTCATAAAACTGAGCGAGCCCTTTGATATGAAAATACAGCTAATCCGGGGCACGCGCTCGGAGCTCCGGGAGGTGACCTGTGTTTGTTTGTTTGTTCCACGATATCATGTTGTTATTTATTTATCATAACTCCGGACTTTTCAATACTCTCGTCCAAATTTATTAATGCTCCGCTTGTGGGTCATTATAAATTATAATATATTCTGAGATTAATGAATATAAGTGTGTTATAATCATTATATGGTATTTCTTTAATATATCTCTTTTATTTCTGGAATGCTTGTACGTATTAAGCTTTATTGGTTAAATATTTGGTATCGAATTATTATGGCGACGCGTGATGCTTCCACAAATAACTTTGTCAAGTCAGAGCGGTATTTTGTAATCTCTGAAAATTAATAATATTCGATTACTTTGACGGCAGGTTCTAGCTGCAGCGAGAAAAGGATCGTTTATCGTTGGTCTTTCGGGCCGGATGTGTGAAAAAAAACGTCTTTGATGGACTTTGAATTTTATCTTAGGATTTATTTCCTGATTTATGACGAATCCAATCTGGTGTATGGGTTTTTATTTTAATAAAACACCCTCATGCGCGTTATAGCTTAGTTTAGTAGAGTCTTTTGCGCAATAAGCATTCAGTCTAATGTATAATTAATGTAAAATAGGTACGTAAGGTACATGACAATTTATTGCCTTCGTTAGGCAGAACAATAATAATTGTTACATATATATTATTATAACAGTGAAAGGGCCGGGCAATTTTTTTAAAAGGGTATTATTAAAAGTCATTTGGAACACAATATTACGAGAAATAATAAACACCATAACGAGTGTTTGTTCTTTTTAAATGTTTTGATATACACGAGCACCAGATGATTGAGCGCTGCGGTCGTCCTGAACGGTTTTATTAATTTTAAATTGATTTCGATTGTAAAACCCTTTTTTGTGTTCCGATGGAGATCGACAAAGGATGAATGAAGTTATTATTGCTACCACCAAATATTTTTTATGGTTGTTTCTCGGCACGAATCGTAAAAAACTATTTTTGTTTACAAATACTGTAATTTTCTTTTCATGATATTGATTGTTGCTTTGATAATCAACATTATTTTGGATATTTTTTTTTAATATTTATAAATTAGTGCTTCACCGCAATCCCGCCTGATGGTAAGCGGAGCTGTAATCGTTGATGGTTAGCGCGCTAATTTATTAAGAGTCTTTTAAGTCTCACTCTTGCCCTTTTTTGTTTTGGATGGGAAATCATCAAATGACCTCTCCCGCTTTGGACGGAGCGGAAGGGCGTGTCAGACTTTTACTGACTAAAACCTACCCGTGTTCCTTCACTTGCCTGTGCGCTTGGGCCACGGTTTCTTTTTTACAAATTTCGGACTAACAAATTTTATTTATGCTGTTTTGTAGATAATTTTACCTTTCTTTTTAACCGACTTCAAAAAGGAGGAGGTTACTCAATTCGACCGTAGGTATATATGCATTTTTTTATGTTTGTTCGCGCATAATTTCGTCGTTTATGAACCGATTTTGATAATTCTTTTTCTGCTGGAAAGAAGACGTTCCCAAGATGGTCCCATGATAAGGATATCAGGATTTGATGGTGGAAGACCAGAGAAAACAAGGGGAACTTTCAAAAATTGCAGGGGGACTACTTCATTTCTTAGCATTTTCATTAAGTATTTTAAAGCACTACTATTTAATAAAGGTCTGGAGTAGATCTGATGATCGAGCCTGGAGACAGTCGAAGGAACTCCTCAACAGTTCACATCAGCTACCTTGTGTTTGTGCTTGAATAATTTGTATTGACAAGAACCTTACACCTAGATGGGTGGTGACTGTCATTAGGGAGCTGATGATGATGTCAAGGTCAGTTCAGGGAACTCCTAAACGATTTACAGTAGCTACCTTGTATTTGGACTCAATTCATTTATATTGATGAGAGCTTTGCACCCATTGGGTTAAAATAATGGTCTACAGTAAATTTGATGATGATGACCATAGGCAGTTGAGGGAATACATATGGGTAAAAATGTAAGTAAACAAAATTACGTCGTTTTCCAACTATATTTGCATCAGCTTCCAGTCAGATCGGATGCAACTGAATACATAGTACTTTTAACAACTAAAAAGTGTAAAATAAAAACTTTTTTACAAAAAAACAACCGACTTCCAAAAACCACTACAAAGTGAAAAATAACTAATTTCGGAAGTCGGTGTCAAAAATTAATATACAAAACCAAAGACATCGACTGGAATTGAGACGTGGTCGCTAACAATGGGCCTTATTATAAGGCCCTTACAAGAAGGCTCAAGGTCACTCAAAGCTTGGGTTTTCACTGCGCGATTGAATCAGGAATGAGGAGATCCGCAGAAGAACGAGAGTAACCGACATAGCCCGAACAATTGCAACACTAAAGCGGCAGTGGGCTGGGCACATTGCCCGTAGAACCGATGCCCGATGGGGCCGAAGGGTTCTCGACTGGCGACCACGCACCGGAAGACGATACCTAAATATCCTATACATTTTTCATTTTAATGCAAACTAAGGTCCATATGACAATCATCATTAATTCCCGTAATGAGAGTAGAAACTACACGGGGCGTTCATGTCAGATCTAGTAAACATGACGTGGGCATCGTTATCGCGCCACGATCAATGATGTATCGATATGTGTATTTAATTAAGCACGTACGCTAACAAGAATACTTATCTAACGGATACGGCAAGCGACGACGGTAAAGCTGAATATTGTAAAATGTATTTGTTAATACAGCTTTTATTAAAGATCGATTGTTCAAAACAAAATGAAAAATATATGTTAACTTTTCCTTATCTTTAATAAATGGAAATGGTTAGAAAAATGTAATGTCATATCTTTTTAGAATTAGTTGACGTTCGACTAGTATTTCACGTTCTCTCAATTTTCCTGATGGCTGGTAAATAAAATGTAGGAAATATGTTTTTGTGTTTCTGTTTATTCAGCCAAACTTATACTAACTAATATATATGACATTTAAAAACAACATGACAACGAATAATAAATACAAAAAAGGAATCATAGAAAAATATAAACAACAAGAAGGTCTTTTCATCAGGAAGGTACTTTGCATCGATCTCGATCGTGCACATGCTCCCCCTTTCAAAGCAGAACGATCTTCTTTAGAGGTCGACGTCAGCTTCACATATTGATGGTTTTCTGTTAGTTTTGGCCCAGTAGAACCTTCGATTTACGGGTTATAGGTACCTCATAAGTCTAGCAAGCAAGGAAAGCTTATTAGTGTTAGAAATTTAGCTGTATTTTTTAAGTTCTTCTAGTTCAAAATAAACGCGTTTATAATATACTTGGGTTGACACGCAGTGTTCTGAATTATGTTATGCCCTAATTAATAAGTGCCATAGGTTATCTTAAAGGAGTTATCAAAGTATTTAATGAAACTGATTACGTGAATGAAGTGCGCACTGCAATAAGAAACTGATTGATATCGAAAATTGTAATGATGTATTAATCTGAATATGATTCACAAAATAATCATTGCAAATTATGTCTTGCAAAAAGAAATTTTTGCTGTATTCCGTAGATAACCTATTAAATATAAGAAATACTCAATTGTGATTTCTCAATTGATGATCTACTTAATATGTCTACAATAAAAAACATATATCTTGACACTAATAATTAAGTTTAGATGCGAAAAGGAATGTTTGCACTACATATAATTATCACACTTTCTTAATAACATGTACCTAGCTGTTTCAAATGTTTCCTCGAAAACCGCAAGTTTAGAAGATACATTAAGGGACTGGAAAAGTTTGCTAGCGGGGAGTCGACGGCAAGTTTTCCGTCTGATTACAATTTAAGTATCTTCAAGACTAGAGTGAATAGACTCTTAAATAAACTAGCGCGCTGTACCATCAACGATTGCATCACTGCTCACCATTAGAAAAATCAACAAAAAAAAAAAATCTACGGTTATTTTCTAAATATACTAATCAATTATCTAAATATAGTAATAATCAATCCACTGACAGCCTCCGTGGCGTAGCGGTAGCGGACGCGGCCGCTGCGCAAGGAGGCGCGGGCTCGATCCCCGCACAGTGCAAGTATTTGTATGCATGAATATGAATATTTGCACTGGTCTGGTCGTGCCTCGGAAAGCACGTTAAGCCGTTGGTCCCGGTTGCCATACGAACATCTAGTGGCAGTCGTTACGGGTTGTTGAAGCCCTCAAAAGTCCAACAAATGGTCTAACTGCAATGCTTCGATGTCGCCTTCGGGTTGTGGAGGTCAGAAAGCAGTCGCTTCACGGAAAATGTCGACGTTTAGCCATATCAGCAATTGGACGGGTAAAAGCGGACCCCAGACTCCAAAGTTGAAAAGGCTTCGGATGCGACTGGGATTAACGCTGGGATGATGATGAAGATGAGTAAAAATCAATCCACCAATATTATTTGTAGCATAGGTACTTTTACTCATTTTTCGCTTGAGTTAATTACATATATTATATTATTTTATATAATTATATTATAGTTAATTATAAAATTATACTCTAGTGATTTTTTGTCAGTTTCCCTACTCGTAATTACTTATAATTATGACAAAACACAAATTGGCCTAAGCAGTTTTTTGTAGTAATATTGAGATAATATTGAAAATACTCGAATTCAGATTTCAATGCTTAATTCAGGACTATAATGATTTGATTTGATCAGGAAGTTAAAGTCATTAATCGAAATGAATACTTTTTTTAACTAGCACAATTAATCTATACTAATATATAAACCTGAAGAGTTCGTAGACCACTGGTCCGATTAAAAAAATTCTTATTGCATTGGATAGCCCATTAATCCAGAAATGCTTTAGGCTATATAACATCACGCTGCGACCAATAGGAGCGGAGCATAACCAACTCCACGCGAACAAAGTCGCTGGCGGCCGCTAGGAATGTATAATCACTTCCAGTAAAACTTTTACGTCTTCATGGGGACGCATGGGTGGGTGTCCTTGACTTCAACAGTCATCGATCATATCGGAGACGCTCTCTGTATAAATGTTCACTAAACATAACACCGCCTATTATATTCACTATGGTGGTTTTTCAAACATAATTGAATTCTTAAAAAAAGAGTCAATTTAAATTATAGGAACTAAAATCTTTAATTGATCCAAAATGTTTATCGAAACAGTTTATAGTTGTCAGAAATTTATAATTAAGTATATATAAAGTACCAACTCCTCGTCTTTCATACCACATACATCAAAAGACTATAAGAGTCTTCAAGGCTAGACTGGATAGCTCTTATAAACTAGGACGCCTTACCATCAGCGATGTCATCACTGCTTACTATCAGGCTAGATCGTGGTTAAGCATTAGTTTAAACCTTAAAAATTAAATTTCGTTACGGGTCAACCAAAGAGCTAGGTCGACTGATCCAAGCAATACACCAATCAAAATTTTACAATGACCTTAAAAATATATACACATTTTATAGTTCTAGCTATTCTTAAAAGCATGAAGCAAGAAGTATTACTTCTTCTTCCCAGTGAAAGCACTAGCAAGTAGTGAAGAGCGGGCGTTTCGGGGGACTGTTTTGTGTATTTTTGACTTCTAATTTCAATAAATAACGTTTGATTTTGCATGTATCCAATTAGAGACCTGCGAGAGTTTGAGTCGATTAAATGAGGAGTGATGTGCCATTTTATCTTGAAGTCACCTGGATCACTCATAATCCCAATAAATTACTGACTATAACTACGAAGAACATAATTAACATAAGTGGGTTTATGGTGCTGTTAGGGTTACCTAGGTACTGCAGTGCGTCCGGCATGTTCGCTTTGGCGCGGGTTGATGACTTTCATGCCATCATGAGGAAAAAGGCGGCCTCGTTGCTAGGTAGAACTAGTACCAGCGCTAACAGCATCCTACAAGCCATGGCCGACAAATACGATGCGCCGGAGCTTAGGCACTGGTTAGCATTGCTTGTGCGGCAGGCATGATTAGTTTTTAAGTGTTACTAACCGTTAGTAGATAAGTTACTAACCATTGGACCATTGTTGTCTTTAAATAAATAAATTATTATTATAAGAACATAAATCTGAAATCTCCAACCAATCCACCCAATCCAATCTTCAAGTCAAATCCAATCCAAATCCAATCAAATTCAAATCTAATCTTTAAGTCTGAAATCGCCAACCCGCATTGAGCAAGCGTGGTGATTACGCTCAATCCTTCTCTGTATGAGAGGAGACCTGTGCCCAGCAGTGGGACGTTTAAAAAAAGGTTGATGATGAAGAACATAAATGCGCGAAGAAGTGTTATGGTTGAATAGATAGTAATTGAAGTGAAATTTTACGAACTACAGCCGCTCATTGCGGTGTGATAGCCCGCATTTCACACGTTTGTACGCAAATAATGATTGGCATCACAACAAACCGCAGCTACCATTCAATTTTGCTAACAAATAATCTTTTAGGTATATAATGGCGCCGATTCTGTTGTTCACGAACTAAACTAATTTTAATTTAAGTGCATATTTTTCTTTCCATTCCATTAAGAAAAGGATAGAAGATAAAATGTCAGTTTAGACCTGTCAAATTAGTGCGCTCTTGACGTAAACTGGCGTATTTTTAGTCGCCATGTTTACAATCATGTCTAAACTGTCTATGGAGTATCTTAATTTGACAGGATTAAATTAAAATGCTATCTTTTATCCTTTTTTTAACGAAATGGAAAGAAAAAGATGAACTTAACTTAAAGTTAGTTTAGTTTGTGTACAACAGAATCGGCGCCATTGTTTAGTTCTTTTTAGTTAGTGGTTTACGTTGTTATAGAGGAATAATTTTAGCTTCAGTGTACCTACAATGATTCAGAAACGGCTCAATGGCGCCGATTCTCTTGTTCACAAACTAAACTAATTTTAAGTTAACTGCATCTTTTTCTTTCCATTTCGTTAAGAAAAGGATAGAAGATAACATTTTAGTTTAATCCTGTCAAATTAAGATATTCCATAGACAGTTTAGACGCGATTGACGCATAAGTCCAACAATTGGTCTAACTGCAATGCTTCGATGTCGCCTTTGGGTTGTGGAGGTCAGACGGCAGTCGCTTCACGGAAAATATCGAAGTTTAGCCATATAAGCAGTTGGACTGGTAAAGCGGACCCCAGACTCCAAAGCTAAAAGGCTTCGGATGCAACTGGGATTAACGCTGGGATGATGATGATGATGATGAGTTTAGACGCGATTATAAACATGGCGACCGAAAGTACATCAATTTACGTCAAGCGCGGACTAATTTGACATATCTAAACTAACATGTTATGTTCTGTCCTTTTCTTAATCTATACTAATATATAAAGGTGAAGAGTTTGTTTGTATGTTTGTTTGTTTGTTCGCGCTAATCTCGGAAACTACTGGTCCGATTTGAAAAATTCTCTTTGCGTTAGATAGCCCATGAATCCAGGAAGGCTTTAGGCTATATAACATCACGCTGCGACCAAAAGGAGCGGAGCATAATTAATTCCACGCGAACGATGTCGCTGGCGGCTAGTAGCGAAATATAAAGAAGTTATATTTCGCTAGTAGCCGCCAGCATTAGTTTGTGAACTAGGGAATCGAGGCCAATATCAGGCCTAAGATTTATAAAATCGATTGCGTCATTATCACGAGAGACAGCCTGGTAAGGTGGGGCTACCTTAACTTCACGGCTGTAGTGTGTGGATTTGGAGCTATATCGCAAATAATGTTCGCAAAACAGACTCTTATTCATAAACCTTTATGAATAAACACCACAGTGTTGAAGGGGTTTATTCATATACGATGATTAAAGTTAAGTGACGTTAAAAGGTCAAAAATGTTGGTTAAAGAATCGTTAATCACTAGTTAACTTTATGCAGCCTTTGTGAATAAGGGGGTATATCAGTGATCTACGACGAAGCTGCCGCGAAAGTGGCGAATTTTTAGGCCAAGAACATCTGAACTATAGTCGTGCCAGCGACTTGTTATAGACACGAAGAAAAAGAATGATTCAGCCTTTACACTTCGAGATCTGATTCTGAAGTTTCCATATTTTGCCAACATTAAAGCTCGGTAACGTATTTGCCTACTGATACATAATCTTGTCGTGGTGGCCTAATGGGTAAAACACCAGCCTCTCAAGTATGAGTGTGCGCGTCCGATTCCAGGTCAGGCAAGTACCAATGTAACTTTTCTAAAGTTATATGTACTTTCTAAGTATATCTTGGACACCAATGACTGAAGGTGAAGGAAAACATCAAGATCAGGTGAGGAAACATGGACTTTATAAGTCTGAAATCGCCAACCCGCATTGAGCAAGCGTGGTGATTACGCTCAAGCCTTCTCTGTATGAGAGGAGATCTGTACCCAGTAGTGGGACGATAAAAGGTTGATGATGATGATGACATAATCTTGCAAATTTTTGGAGAATAAGTAGCAATACCTACCAAGATGTTTTCTTTTTTTAATAGCATCATACTCTAAATGCCATCTGACAGTGCCTCAAAAAGCGCTGTAAGCCGACTCTCGGCTTTTTTTTTTTGAGACAAAGCCCGTCACACATTTTCCACCCGCTGCAACTCCTGAAAGCCAGAATCAACAGTGGAGACCGCCAGAAAAACGCCGAGCAATGAAACTCGACGAGTCCCGGAGAAACGATTCAACTGTCTTGGGTCCCGCAACGAAATTAATCAGAAAAGAATAGCGGAGGAGTAAAAAAAAAGATACTTTTTCCACTTCCCTCCATAACAAGCAGGAGACAGAACAGAACTAGGCCTATCGGCACAAAGGGACATTATTGCAACTGGGAGAAGTCAAGATTGCCATGCACCACGGAATAAAATTTGATTAAGTTAATGGGTCCTAAGTAGGTATGTGCTGTTACAATTGATTCCAATAATAGGTATGGCAAAAGCGCCTGAACGTACGGACGTAGTTTCTACAAGGTCCGTATAATAAACGGCTCCGGATGTAACTTGTGAACTATCCAACATAATATTGCGTTCATTCTGCCAAAGAACATACTCCCACAAGATGTGATATGTGCGGACTGTTCAAATTCACAGTTCGATGTAGAACATTGACACAAAGGCGAAGGAACAAGTTTAAAAGAATACAGTTTACTTTTAAAGTTGCCATGACCTATGAGAAATTGGGCAACGCAGTGGTCAACCTCCAGCCATGTCTTGGCGTTGAGTCTCGGCTGTCATTTGTAGAGCTTTGACAGTCGTTACGAGTCGTCAGAAGTCCGAAAGCCTGACGACCAGTGTTAACATGGGGTATCGTTTTATCCAATTAAGTTATGGAGGGAGTTTTGGCGGGAAAGTCAAGCTGAGTGTCACGCTCATTTTTCATTGGACTTTTAAAATTATTTATAGTTTGTTTACTAAATAAAAGTGCGTGATTTCTGTAGTAAAAAGTGCATTCAGTAAATAATTCATAAAGAACAGTGAAATATCGCTGCATAGTGGCCACAGCATGACTTTGCCTCAAACCTCCCTCATAAGGCGGTTCACGCGGCCGTCTTTTTCGACATGAGTAATTCATCACGTGACATTGGCTAAATGCACAAACTGTGCGAAGCCAAAAAATCAAGAAAGAAAGAAAACAAAGTTATGGTGGGGTTATGGAGTTCAGAGAGGCAGTAGCTCCATGTAGAATACTGGTATTCAGCTGAATCCGGTTAGACTGAAAGCAGACCGCGACATAGTTGGGAAGAGGCTAGGCAGGTGATGATGCAGCACTGTAGATTACCTCACAACAATATCAGTATGTAAAGTTCTATGAACAGTTGAGCAACTACTAGATACTTAGAGTGGTGCTTTCTCAATACTTCTTTTTTTATTATTATGACCTAGTGCTTGACTGCAATCCCGTCTGATGGTAATCAGTGATGCAATCGTTGATGGTAAACCGCACTAGTTTATTAAGCCTATTGACTTAAAAACTTAGGAATGGGAAGGATGACGACAGTTGAGCGTGGTGATGCAATGTTAAACCCAACAACACGACCAACGATACTGCGCCAGAGGGAGATTGATCTGGAGACTCTCCACGACCAAACTCCCGACACAACATCATTAGGCGCATCGTACCCGGCACACATCGCAACACAACTGCAAAGACCCGTCCTCCCTACGGCTTCTCCAGACATCATGCCGGAACACGAAAAATCGCCTGGCGGCAAGACTTTGTCTGCCAACTGTTTGTATACAAACGTATTCCGCTGTTATCTTCGTGGATAATGCTTTTAGAGCAGTTTTTTTTTTCTACAATTTTACACCGTGATTATACGTGCCCCTATCATTTGATGTTTCCGAAACTTAATTAATAAAAGAAATACGATACATCAAAATCGCGAAAAATAACCCATTTTTACCGTGATATTCAGATGACTATTAGACAAACGTGATAAGATTTTGACAAAAAAAATAATAATAGAAGCATAGGTACACTTTTTCTCTAAATTTTGATATAAAAATAATTGAGATCTGTAGTGTTTTAAAAAGGAAACCGCGGAATACGAAACATCTTTTGGTCAACGTTTTTGTAGGTAAAATCAGCCTAAGCTGCAACTGTCCTTTTCGCACTTTACCGGGAGAGGTTTGAAGCAGAACGACGTCAATAGTTTCTTCAAAGACTTATTTTCCAAATTCCTCGGCGCTAAAGTTCCCTCTTAACAGTATTATATTATATGAATTTATTTATTTTTGCTCGCTTTCAAAGTAATTTATTTACGTGATACGCACTTACAATATACACCAAAACACGCAACAAGCCAGCAACATAGCATTTACCTAACTAAAAAAAATCATACAAACATTTGACATAGTATTTTTTTTTTTTTCAATCATCCCTTATAGTTATTTGTAATCACTTCGATCACAGAGCTGGAGCTGATTGCTTAGACTAGTACCTAATGTTTTGAAAAAACTTTTTAAAGTTTTCAGTGGGTCCCTACATATCAAAGAAAAAAAAGCATGAGACAAATGAAAAACAATAGAGGAGGTGAATTTTATGCTCATTCATAACCAGATAACAAATTCACAAAAAATACGTTACGTACTTAATGCTAGATAATAAAATTACAAGTCAAAATGCTCTGGTAATGTATTTGTAACCAAATTTTTGCTCAAACTCATACAAAAGTTGTGTGTCGTGAAGCGCCTGCGCTTACCGTTACGGCAACATTAAAACGTTGTAGGAGCTACTTCTCTTTTTCTACAAGGCGTTGTGCGTATGAGTCATTCTCAAAACTCGCGTTCAATATAATTTGTAGCCCAATGAAGATAATGTTTTATCTCTACAGTTATTTTAAAGCTTTATTTAACTTGTTAGGTTTTGAATATGGCACAGTACAGCTCATACAGTCAGCTAGGAATTTAGAGAAACGAAAAAATTGAATAAAATATAGGTAGCTTTAGTAGTAGGTAGTATGAAGGAGTGCAGTACCTATTGTGTATAAAATACAAGCAAAAACGCTTATATATCAGGCCAACTTCAACTTACAACAACACTTCGGTTATCTTTTAATAACCGACCTTGGGGTTACTATGACGTGTTAAAAGCATAGTTCCAGCGTCAGACAAGGATGGGGCTACACAGGACTAATAGCGTTATCCCTTTTTCAGAACGGTATTATTTGATTGTTGCTAACATGTTAGTAGACTTTAAGTTAAAAAAAATCTCAGATTATGTTTTTGCGCTGCACCGGTTTCTGGAACACTGATCGATGAAGATTTACGAGTCTCATAACTAACTGGTGGGTCGTTGAAGTTGCTTTTCCAAAGTTATCTCAAATGGATAAATAATAAATCAAATGATAGAAAGCACTAACGTTTGGCTATCTCCTAAATAAATTGACGCTTCCTTATTACTGAACTACAAATAATTACTACGTAATTGTTAATTTTGAAAAATTAGTTTTTAGACTCTTTACAAGTAGTGAAAACACAGGGGTAAGTGGGCGTTTTGTATGGCGTAACATAAACAACGAAAAATATCTCTATAAATTATTATTGACATTTAAAAGTGGATTTGTGCTCCCTTTCTATACGGCAATAATAGTGGCCCAATTCAAGGTAGATATCTTACTTTTATTGACATCTTATTGTCCAAGCTTTGGTCAGAAGGTGGCATAAAAAGTCCTCTCAGTTGTGCAGCAACATCCCTAGAGATTGACTGAACTGAATTTGCAATAATGTATTATATTCACAGCAGTGGCCTTGACACCTACAGCGTGGGTAACTTGCAACGCAACTGCTTACCTACACTGAGTTTATTTTACCTCGCTACGTCATCCCATACATCTTCACTGACAATATTTTACCACCGACCCTTATTTCACGGAATCCCACCATATTACGGCGGACAACATTCGGACATGTAAGCAAACATCTTAATGTTTACTAATGAAACATTTCTAAATACATTGATTGATGATGTTCTCTCGCACGGGTTTTGTGTAGGCTCGCATTATTCTATTCATAAGTCGCGCTGCGGGATGCTGAACGTCAGCGTTGGTGGCTTCGCTATTGTTCACTGCGGACACAATTCGGCAAACATTCTCGTGCTATTTTTTTCACCGTTTTCCTTTCTGAGTAGGTCATTTAAATTGCATGCGTATTTTACTGACATAGACGTTGCTGATGGGTTTCCATTAGTAGTGAATGATTAAGAGGTCGAACCTCGCATCGGCGAGGGAGTGACAATGTCGTGAGAGGGCTTGGGTCTCAAGGGAGTGTGTGAAACCCCTGACACCAGAGTGTGGTGCTCTGCTTGCAATTAACTCCTCGGGCGGGCATTATCTCGGCATTAGAGTAACGTCGCAATGCCAGAGTACCCTCCACGAAACATTAGTATCAATATTAAACGCGACGTCAACCCCAGCAACTGCAAATGCTCGACTGAATCCAAACTTATCACAAAACTTTTGGAAGTAACAAATGTAAATACTGTTTCTGTTGAGTGTCGAAATTTTAAACAAAACGAAAGTCTAGCAATGTACACGTGTTTATACTAACTTTGGACAGATGATTCCATCAACAAATTATAAAGTCCTGTGAACTGTAATAAGCTTTTTGCTGTAATGTGAAAGTTATCACAGAACACATTGTAGTGGCGTTTGTTGAGAACAAAACCCCGAAACGTCAACGGTTGTGATTGCCAATATAAAAGTTAATCATGTTAGTACGCCGGGGTGGGCCGGGTGTCGCGATATCATTGTCCCAGGTTCGAGCTCGGCCACCCCCCGCAAGGATTCGTTGCTTATTTAATGCAACGATGCACACGTAAACATCTAAATAACTTTTGTGTGACACTTCTCCCCTACCCTCTAATTTTACTAAGTAGCCGTATCTGTACAAATGTATTGGGGAAGAAACATTCAAACCAAATGTGTTTTTGGAGCAGATTTGTTATCTCGTCTTAATTGAAATGAACAGACAACAAAAAATATTTTTACTAATCATGTAGGTGCTTCTTCAAACAGCTGTAATTTGAGTTTTGGGTTCTTGTAAACATTACCAAGTTTTAAGAACTCGTTTTTATTTTGTTTGATGAGTATTAAGAGTGTTTCTATAAGACATGTTACTTGAGGTTTTATTTTCTTTTTCTTTCCGGTTTTTTTTTACAATGAGGTCACCATTGTTATTTATGGTTGATTTTGTTCTCTTTGCTTAAAGCTGGGCTGTGCTAGTGTTAAAGCAGTATGAAAAGTAAGCTGTTAGATGAAGCTATCCGACAGGCGTACGCAGGGCCGCAGCATAACGCACGGCCGGTGATGGGTGCCAGGGCCCTAAGCTCGCACCCCACGGCTACTGCCACTCTCCTGTCACAGATTACGCAAACTGACTGACAGCCTCCCAATAATTCGTTACGAAAATGTGTTAATCGCGCGCCGAACACTTTCACGGTTCGCGACACCGAATTAGATTAGTGCGATGACAATAACTACATCTGTAGCTGAATACGACTCGTCATATTTTGACAGGTATCGTCATATGTCCGTACCCTTGTCTACCCACATACACGTGTTCGTTCGTCCCACGCGGACTCGTAACGTTCGATGTCAGCCTTTTTTCCGCACAAAAGTCGTGATTTCACGCGGCGCGAACATTCATCCGATTGTCGTGAATTTCGTTATCTTGTATTAGCGAGCGTGTGAGGTGATATTGAAAAAATAATACGTTTGGGATTTGACAGCTCCCCATGTGCGCACGGCAGCTTCCTTTTCACTGCAACGAACCTATAAATGAAACGGGATGATAAATTTATTTAATGTATACAAATGTTTGGACATTTTTATTTTGCTGTCGTTTAGACGTAGGTAACATAATTTAGTTCACCATATGTTAAGTCGTTACAACGCTTTGAGTAGGAAGTGAAAAAAATGTTTTACGACTTGTGAGAGATAGTATGACAAACCGACCTTTTTCCCGTGTATCATCTTAGCTCTGTAGATAAACAATATTTTTTCTAATAGACGCAAAAATGTAATAAACGAGCGTATTGAATTGCAGTGGCACTGGAATTAAGTCAATTAAGTATAATTATTTCAGCAATATATTTACATGTATGAGACCGTCTATATCTACGTCATGTTATGTTGTTTATGTGGTATGTAAGTCGTATGGTTAACTTTATGAAAGAGCTTTAGGTCAATTCAAGTTCGAAAGTGGCTGAAATAAAAATTTCCCGGCTCATTAAGGAGGGGTTTTATTCGGGGTTTCTGTCTAATTGATCTCTGGCCGGGGTAATTATTCACAGGGGGTATATAAAGTAATTATTACTGGGTAGCCCTTTTTCCTTGTCGCCATGGTCCCCCCAATCCCCCTCAGCTAATCACCGCCCGCGCCCGGTGTCAATGACGGCTCGCAACTGTATCTTGGATCGCGATGACAGAATTTTAATATATTTTGTTGTCGTATGTAAATGGCGGTGCAGATGGCGCCACATCGAGTGGAGGATGATACACATAACTCCCCACATCGTTTGTAAAGTTTCCAGCCAGCAGAGAAAGCGTCTAATGCTTAACATGTAAGAATTAAAAAAAACTTAAAATATAAAGTGTCGAAGTGTTTAGCATTGGTAATACACATTAAATTACTCGGTTATACCTACTTATAAAGCCCATAATAATTTACTAAACCAACCACTCGAGAATATTATCAGAAGGAACTCTACCGAGGAGGTTAACAGCAAACAATTACAAACCATAAATTAACATTACCCTTAACTGCCTCAAAAAACCTACGCAGGATGAAAAGGAGATTTATATTTGTTAAGGCGAAGTTGTTCGTCTTCATAAGGCTTGACGTTTCATTTCTGTCTAGGCAGGCCGACAAGTGCTAACCCTCCTTCGTCCTGTCCCGCGCCCCCGGCCCACCCCATCTCGAAGGCTCCCGTTGTTATGCATAAAATTTTGTCTTATTACTTCCAACTTTGCTATTATATTTGACGAGAGGGAGTTGGCAAGTTATTTTGTTATTAAAATTTTTGGCCGAAGACGGCGGCAAGATGAATCTAGTTCGAATGTAAATGCGAATGCTTAAATTATAAAGCAAGAACTTATTTGATTTAACAAACCTTACGATCTGGGGATTAATGTCGGAAACTGTAAGAGGAGGCGACGTTCTGATTTGCGAGTTGCCGCGAACCGTGCGGTGCGGCGCGGCGGCGTGGATAAAAGACGAGAAAATGGGATTGACGAACATCGCTACAACAACTTCGAGAGAGTATTGGTTGCTCTTGAATCTTATCAGCCGCGCTTTGTTTTACATTTATACCCTCCCATATTTTATTTACAGGAAGATATTGGTTGCGTGTCAAATTTCTCGTAGTTTAGGGATTTGCCATATCCAAGTAGTCGTCTTTGGTACACTTGTAAAGGGGTTTTACCAATTTACTTTAAAAATAACTAACTGTTTACTATTTTAAAGCTCCATAATTTTGGAAGCAATTTTATGTCACAAAAATTATTTCAATTGTGGTCAAACCCTCTACTTTTTAAGTTTAAGTGAACCCAATGGCACCAGGGATAGTTGTGTTCGTGTTGGTATTATTAGAAATGAGGTCTTTCAAACATCTTGCGTTTGTCCAGCGTAGGCGTAGTCAAACGCTACGTAGGAGCTGTGTGGTTACGTAGACACGCCAACGTGCGTGGACGTTACGTAGAAAGCCCTTAGGTGGCCCATCGACGAGTCATAAATTACTCTTAGGCCGCTGCCTCGAATCTTGCGGGCAGCGGGGCGGCGGCGGCGGCGGCGGCGAGTCAGTGGCAAGATCTTATACGTAAAATCAAACGGACCGGTTCTCGAAAAGAGCGGCGCGGGAGCGGGGCGGTGGCGGGCAGCGAGCGATGTACTTCTCGCGCTCGAATCTTGCGGGCATCGAGCGGTGATCGAGCATCAGGAATAAATTTGAATCAAAAAGATGTTGCCGCCATTGTTCAGACATTTCTTTCGAGAATATAAACAAATATCTCGACGACACAATCGTGAACATAACACTACGCGGCTATAGTGACGCGCGATCTGCCCGCTAGTTTCGAGAACGGGTCTTCGATGCCCGCCCGGCTCCCGCGCCGCCGCCGCCGCCGCCCCGCTGCCCGCAAGATTCGAGGCAGCGGCCTTAGAGCGAGTGATGCTGTGTGTCATACACGCGTAGCATGCTCGTAGCACGCGCGTAGCGGCTACTAAGTCACGCGTAGCATGGGCGTAGCGACGCGTATGACGACTGACGAGTGCAACGGCGCGTCGAATGCGTGCTTAGATGTCGCAAGACACTATATAGCTTTTAAACAAACACTTATAAAATATGAAAGTTATGCCAGTTGCTAAACATCTTATTTGGCCGAAGTAAATGAAATGAAGAAGATTTTTTGTTTAAATACACAGATTGATTTATTTGATAACCAGCATAGACAAAGTGTTATTGGGGTTTTGTTATATGATCGTAGCTAATTGCAAGGAACTGAAACAATAAGGTCTGAAAGCAATTTCAAACATTCACAAACTAGTCGCGATCTCATCTCGGTGACACATAAATGTCAAATACTTACCAAATTGTACGAAGGATTTTTTAATAGATTGAAACAGGCACTTTTTTTTTATAATTATAAACTAAAACCCGACCGCAATCCGCCATAGTAATCCAGTATAAAGCAGTGATACAATCTTTAATGGTAAAGCGCGCTAGTTTATTAAGATCCTACTATTATCACATCTAAGCTCTTGAATGGCGACCACGTACCGGCAAGCGCAGCGTCGGACGCCCACCGACTAGGTGGTCAGATGAAAGTCGACCAAAGTCGCAGGGAAGCGCTGGATGCAGGCCGCATCCAACCGTTCTTTTTGGAAATCCTTGGGGGAGGCTTATGTCCAGCAGTAGACTTCATACTAAATATAAGATATGCCAATCCCTCCTCTATTTGAGCCCAAATGTCTGACAACTACTCTTACCAAGGGTATGTTGTTAACCAGTAACTGGGTTGTAGTAACCAAAAGGCAATTACTATATAGAGTGGTGCTACAATTAGTCAGGAAGCCGATCCCAATATACATATTATAATATACTAACTGCACCGCGCGGTTTCACTCGCGTAGGTTTCGATATGTTTTTTTTATTGGCTCCGCTCCTATTGGTCGCAGCGTGATGTTATTTATAGCAAATACATAAAGCCTTCCTGTGTAAGTAGGAAGCTTCTCGTATTAGACTCCAAATGTAGTCACCCATCATATTCTCATTATATTGTCCTTGATAACGTTGTTCAAAGTTTATCATATCTTGGTGAAAGCGTTCTCCTTGCTCTTCTGAATATGCCCCTAAGTTATCTTTAAACTGGTATAAGTGAGCATGTAGCATATGTACTTTAAGGGACATTCTGCATCCCATGAGTTTGAAATTCTCAAGCATATTAGAAATGAGCTCTTTGTAATTTGCAGCTTTTTTATTGCCAAGAAAGCCATGGATCACTGCTTTAAGGCTGAGCCACACTTGTTTTTGCTGCCAAAATATTAAAATATTTATTTTTCATCGTAAATTGTACAAAAGCAAACTTTATTTGCAATGAACGAAGTTTCTGGTTACTTTTAGTTGTAAAAAATCAGAAAATATTAATTTAATAACAAACCCAAAAAAAAATTTTTTTTTTGTTGACTTGTGTATATAATAATAATGAAAGAAAAAAATTAAAAGAAACGTTGCCACATAATAAGATTTTGTATCGTGGCTGCATTAACAAACATATATAAAACACACATACACAAAAAGCCAGACCGGGAACAACTACTTGAAGGTCATACAAATATTTGTTCGATGCGGGTATCGATCCTGTGACACGCAACCTAGCAGTCAATCGCTGACCCACTGCGCCAATCGTGCCCGTCGATAATGATATACATCATTTGAAGGCTAGGTCAGTGATGATGTTGAATAAAATAAGCCTAAAATAACAAGTACATGATTGAATTTCGTGCTAATTAATTTTTACAACAATTAAATACCACATTAGGTTTTACTTAGTTGTGTATCCGTTGACACTTTCCTCAAATAATGGTTTGTAATGTAATGTACATACATTCTCATACGTATTTGCATTCATCGCTAAAGTTGAGGACTGTGTCTGTGAGCTCTTTGTGGAAGAGTAATGAGACCTGGTGCCGTGGAATAAGTGGCAAATAGGTCTCAGTACATTACAAATTATACCTGCTTAGTCAACTTTAGAGGAGCTGAATTTTCAGTTATATTCAGCAATTTATGGAAGACCTCAAGAATTCTGAGTCTAGGCGCAAGCGTTGTTTACTTTAGGAATAATAATAGTGATGGTTAATTTTCGAAAACTGAATATCATTTTAGAATGACAATATGGCAACAATAGGGATGTTTCCTGGGTAAAAAAAAAATATAGTTTAAAAAGCTAAAAAAACATGCTTTTACAAAATATCAAACTAAAATGTTAAAAATATTTTTTAAAAAAGCGTGAGGCGCTTAATATACAAAAATTATGGCACAAAGCGCCTCAGGTTTTTTTTTAATTACTTTTAACTTTTTAGTTAGATATTTTTTAAAAGCATGTTTTTTTAGGTTTTTAAACTATATTTTTTTTTATTTTGTCTTTTTATTTTTTGAAACTATATTTTTTTCAACTTTTTAGTTCGATATTCTTTTTTACAAAAAAAAACGAACGAACGAACGTATTGAAAACGGTGGGACATTTTACAGTAATGAACCGCTCACTCATAGTACAAAGAGTTAGAGACGGACAAACAAACAAGCAAACAAGCAAGTAAGCAAGCAAGCAAACACAGGTACAAGTGAAGCTAATAAAAAGCATGTAAAAATGATTCTATCTAGTCCGTCATTCAGATTATAGGATACGTATATTTTGTTTTATCAAATCAATAAAAATTGACAAATATAAAAGGCATCAAATATCAGGAGTGGGAGCTGGTGACGTCACTCGTTGCTAAAAACTGTAGCAAAGAGTGACGTCACACGAATTTTCAACCTAAACGTCTTCATTTTTTATTTATATGAAAAAAGAAATAATACGAGTCTGGTTTTTTTTTGGAAATCTGACTGACGGACTAATAAGTTTTTTTTTAGTCAACTACCCTAGTTAGGTTAGTATCTGTAGCCGAAGTACATCGGCTATGCGACATCACTAATTCACTACCAAACGCGTAAAGTAAAATGGTCAAGTTCATTAGCTGCCTAACATAAGGTTAGCATACGGTTACTTCATATTCGTTTAGCATAATTATCTCTTAAGCTGCGTTACCGCTTTTCGCCAACCAAACTTCTAACAATTCAATTCAATTTATTTATTAGCGTGATTTTTGGTAAGTACATTTTGGTAACAATAAGGATAGTTAAATGTGACGTCACACAACTATTTATTCATTCAAAACTCTCATAGAAAATCACATTCTGCGAAAAATCTCCGTTTACCAAATCGATGCTGCCTGTCTAGTTTGATGTCGATTCTTTTTTTTAAATAGGTACTAATCTTTGCCTCATGCTAGGAATTTCTCCTGTACTGTGGGTGCGTTTACAAACATATGAAACTCACATAGACAAACAGCCAGCTACACTTCTATTTCACATAGCAACTACATACTTGTAGTTTTTTTTTATAGTAAATATAAACTAGTGCTTGATTGCAATCCCGCCTGATGGTAAGCAGTGATGCAATCGTTGATGGTAAAACGCGCAAGTTTATTAAGCCTTTGTCATGCTCACTCAAATGTCTTGCTGATTGTGGCGCGTGTTGTTGGGTCATTTGGTTCCCTTCAATATGGTTGAGCTAAGTGGGGCTGATGCGCGCGTCATGCTCGTGAACGGGGGCCGTCAGTGGAGACTCGTCAGCTCTTAGCTGCCAGTGTTAATTGCCAGTTTTAATTAATTTTACTTAATTGTGCTCACATGATAGAAGCAACATAAATATGTAACGAAGAAATGTAACCCATATATTATCATTTTAAAAGAGTGTCCATGGATTTTCTTGCACGTTCTTCTCCATAGAGATCTACGCTTTGGAACGTGCAATTTAGCTTCACTTTTCTTGGACTGACCGTCATTGACTATTCAAAAGTACCAAGTGATGGTTAATTTGAAATAAACGATTTTGATTTGATTTGATTTTTGCCTATTTACTTAAAAATCTTAGTGAGTAGGAAGGAAGACGGCAGTTGAGCGAGGTGATGCAATGTAAACCCAACAACACGACCAACGATGCTGTGCCAGAAGGAGATTAATCTGGAGACCCTCCACGATCAAACTTTCGACACAATAACATTTACTGCTCAGACCCGTCCTCTGTACGGCTTCACAGACATCATGCCGGAACACGACGAATCGCTTGGCGGCAAGACTTTGTCTGTTGGGTGGTAACTTCTGCCGGCAACCGATATTATGGCCTACCATACAAATATTTGTTCCGTGCGGGAATCGAACCCGCGATACGCAGCGCCACAGTCAATAGCTTAACCACTGTGCCAACCGTTCTTTTCTTTTTTTTTGTGTTGTTCTGCGACCTAGTTGCAAAATTTGTTCCGATGAAGATCAAATCACCTTTGTGGTTCATTTCTTAATAATAAGCAGGTGCACAGGTCGATGGATAAGGTAAATTTACACTTGCCGCGGTAGGTGTGTGGATGGGTGAGCATCTGTACATACTGAGACGCCTCCGTGCCTGGAAAAGCACGTTAAGTCGTTGATTTTGGCTGTCATTCCTATTTCTTTGACAGTCTTTAGGTTACGGGTCGTTAGAAGTCCGAAAGTCGGACTACCAGACTTACTACTAAGGGGTATCGTATTACGGTGGAGCGTAGGTACGGTAGACGTCTGCCCGGCTTGGGTAGAGGACCGTCGTGTCCTCGCAGCGGCGATCGGTGGCGATCTCTCTCGTCCGACCCTACTCCAGGCCATGGTCCGGACCGAGAATGCATGGCAGGGCGTCACCTTCTTCTGCGAAGCAGTGATACTGGCAAAGGAAGGAGGCGGAGCGCGTGAGGCCGCGGGAATCCCAGCGCCCTCACGCCACTAGCCGCTGCAGGAGAAGCCCTGGTCGGGAGACGACATCGAACTCCCAGCCCCCGTGGGCGCGGGCCTGCGGGCGGTGAGCAGAGTGGGTAGCTCGCCGCCTGGTAAGGACCAGGCCCGGGTCGACGGCGCGTTGTGTTTCACGCGCGCCTCTAAGAGATGTCAACACATCGTGACTAGGTCCAGGAAGACCGATGCCTCCTGGGTCAAGGTTGCGGGTTGGTTAATAAAGAAACCGTGGCCCTGGCGCACAGGCAAGTGAAGAAACACGGGTGGGTTTTAGTCAGTAAAAGTCTGCCATTCCGCTCCACCCAGAGCGGGTGGGGTCACTTGACGATTTCCCATCCCAAATAAAGAAGGGGGTATCATATTACCTAGTAACTGTTATGTTGGATTGTGGAGGTCAGAAAGATAGTCGCTCTATGTGAAATACCCGTATTCAGCTGAATTAGGTTAGGCTGGAAGCCGACCTAGGACCTAGAAAAAGCTAGGCAGATTATAATGTACCTCAAAATACCTTATTTCAGCCAATTCACCAGTTGGCAGTTCCACTAAAGACTTTCTATAACTCCTTGTATGATATGTTAGAGTGATTGAAGAGCCTAAACTTTAATTTGAATTTCGAATCTTCTTTTAAGTTTTTGTAAAATATCTAAGATTAAAGAGAAAAATGGAAGTTATTAGTACCTATTATTTTTGTCTACTCTTGAGATATTTTCAAAACATAAACAGAAGATTCCACATAATCAATTTACGGACGCAGCTTACGATAACAGTTGTCAAAATGTTCATAGTTTATTGATATGTAGATAAATAGATGATCTTATAAGGACGTTTTATGTGTAAACTTATGATATCTGGTGGATAGTCAAAATAGTTTGAATAATATCTTATCTGACGGATGATTTCATCGGGAATTAAGTAGAATTTCCTGGCTTTTTCTTTCTTTCTTAATTTTTCAAATTACAGTCTTAAGAGTCTTTTAGAAGACACACTGTTAAATATGTATTTGACCACTTTGAGTGCCTATGTTATGACGACTTAGCCACAAGCACTTTAGTAGGAGTATGATATGAGTGGAACCGTCGGCGTCGCCGCATCGCCGCTTTGTTTGAACTAGCTTGGAGGTTCGCTGAGTGAAATGCTAAAATTCCCAGTCAACATCATGTGTAACATGATAACGACTTTATAGTGAGATCTCTTAGCGTGTTTTTAACAAGTGAAGACGCAACTCAAGACAAAGATTTTAAGAAGAAATGGTTCAAGTTCTTAAAAATCATCACTGAGTAAGAGCCTGGCTCGTGCTCTGAGACTTATGTAGGTACAGGAAATTGCCATGTTTCACAATTATTATTTTTTTAAGTTTCTTTAGTAGAGCGTAAAACCTTGATGACTCAATCTGCTATTAACGTCTATTCGCTTGTTGGCAAACTAATCTAAATTTAAGCCCAGGATATTTTTTCTTTAATTCAATTTATAAAAAGGCAGAAAATAAATACTTACTGCTGTTGACTGGAGTTGACGATTGATTGTATAAGTACTTAAAAGGAACCAGAGGAGGTAATTACCTTATAAATCAAGCGAGTTCATTTAAATATTAAATACAAGTATAACATTTTGAGTGTCTTCAAGACTAGAGTGAATAGGGTCTAAATAAACTAGTGCGCTTTACCATCAACGATTGCATTACTGCTTACCATCAGGCGGGATTGCGGTCAACATGAATTTACTTCTCACAACTTTACAACACTATATATTCCATAAAAGTTTGAAGCTGGAAGGCAGGTGTCATAGCCAAAGGTACTACTAAGTAATACTTGTGCTACGGGTCTCCTGATCACCATTACATTAATAAAACACAAAACATAGCCGAGTACCTATATAGTTCTTTTGAAATGAAGGATGTAAACTAAATTTTTTACGTTTCTTAAGATTAAAGGGAATTGTTTTGGGTAGAGCGTGATGAAGTGCAGGAGGCAGGACTCCGCGGCGGCGGTGAAGGGGCGCGGTACGACGCGGCAGCGGTAACTGTAGCGGCGCGGAGACCGTACGTAACATCTGTTCCTTTTGTAGCGACAAATTAACACCGACTCGAGCAAACTGAGGCACTGCAACGACCCATTCCCAGCTCGGAACGAGCCCTAAAGCTTCCCTTAAGCGCGACGCCAGCTGCTCGCAGCACTAAATTCCACGTTACAATGCTTTGTTTTAAAATTTGTAATCATTCTCACATTTTATGACGGTGAACGGTCCGTTTCGGAAAATTTGATACGACTATAAAGCCTGTAATTGTGTTAGCATTCCAGTTAATTAAAAGTTATGAATTTAAAGTCGCACAGCTTTAGTGCTCTTTGACGCTCGCCGTCTGAATAAAACGGTCATATAAAATGTGATGAATTTCTTTTTACTGCTCGAAAGAGAGTTTTGACAGTATTTAACTACTGTTAATGAGTAAACAAAAAATATTATTGTCTATCACTTTATATCTTCAAATGTTATGGCACGCTATTTAAAGTACAATGAACGCGTTCTACACACTGTTGAAACGAGCGTCATAATGTAAATTGTGTGTAATAAGTCAGTAACTAAATATATATAAAGCTTTCTCTACTAAGCATCTGCTTACGTCATAAAAGTGAATTATGCCAACAAATTTTAAAAAAAAATGCAAAGTCAAAACATTAGTTTCCCACAGCGATTAAACGGCAGCGAATAAAGGGCAAACTGAAAACACTATAGAGCAGTGAGTTATGAAAACAAATACATTACGAGTACGTACGAAATCTCGTACAACTAATGACGTTAAAAGCGAGGGGTAAGAGTAACAATGTTAACAGTCATAGTTCGGGTGTGTGTGCGCCAAAACTTGGGTACTGCGGCCATAAATACCGCCGCGGGGGGCCGCCGCGCCGGGCGTCGGTAACAATAACCACGACGTATGCCGTGTTAACATTAGCTTCGTACTTAATTCCTTGTAGCCCTAAACTCGCTTAAGAGGGTAAGACTCGGTGACACGGTGTTAATTAAATAATTACTTTAAATAATAACTCCTTGGCCCCGAGTTCCGACCCAACCGAGCCGCGTTATGTTACACGCCGTCCCTTGCTTTCGCCATGTTTACTCTGGCAGTGTATTAGATTGTTTAGTAACAGTGTTTAATAACAAGCCATTTAAATTTCGTCTGTTTTAACAGAGTTTCGGGTTTTCTCATTTTCTGCGCTGGACTTGTGCATTTTTTGTTTATAACATTACAAAAAAAATATTTACTGAGATGTTGTGAATTCGATATGCACTGAAGTGCTCTGTATACATATTTTATCCATAAATAAGTAGTGATTAGATTTCCATTCTATAATAAAACATAATAAACAAAAATATATTACTTGCGTCTATTAGTGTCTAAAAAGAGAACGTAAGTACCTAATTATAAACATAAAAAAGCTTACATATCAAGTTTATTTCAAAAGGATCGACTAGACAAAAGGGGAACACAAGTTCACAGAATGTAATGTTTCTGGTTCATATCAAAGGCAAAATTTAATGGGTGTAGTTATTGGTCGACAGTCTAAATTCATAATAAAACCCCAGGCAACGTTCAAGTGTCTCATGTAGTTAGAAAATGTTACCAACAGCTTCAGGCGTATTTTTCTTTATAATAATCATTCTATTCTTTTTTGCTATAATGATAGGGACAAAATGAGAAATAAAAATGGTTTAATGGAAATTTTTACGTATCGGTTTTTTAGTTAGAGACGTCTGTTGCTGAAAAAGCTTTTTATATAATTGAAATAGCTTATTCAGGCTGCACAAAGTTAATTCCGTGTTAATTCTCTAGGTAGCTACTTGAATACTAGTTTAGGTATCGAAATTCTTGCTAACGTTTTTTTATAAAATTTATAACTACAGTTTAAGTAAAGTAGAATACAGCATAAAAATACGTTTATTGGCGGTAAACATGATTCGAAAAGAAAATTGGAAATGGTTGGTTAAAAATGCGTCACATCCACGTAAAACGGTTATCGCTTACTATTAAGCAGTGATCATATGGAAGATGGAGCTCCAGCGCGTCGTTTCGGATGAAAGGTGATTCCAGGTTGAAATTGTGGTGATGATGGTGAACTGGTAGCTGAACAAACTATCTCAAAAAGTATTGCAAATTAAATTTGAAGGATGGTATGGATACGTTAAGTTAAAAAACTTTTTTTTACAAAAAAACAACCAACTTCCAAAAACCACTACAAAGTGAAAAATAACTAATTTCGGAAGTCGGTGTCTTTGGTTCTTAACCGACTTCAAAAAGGAGGAGGTTACTCAATTCGACCGTATATATGCCTTTTTTATGTTTGTTCGCGCATAACTTCGCCGTTTATGAACCGATTTTAATCATTCTTTTTCTGTTGGAAAGAAGACGTTCCCAAGGTGGTCCCATGATAAGGATATCAGGGTTTGATGGTGGAAGACCAGAGAAAACAAGAGGAACTTTCAAAAATTGCAGAGGCGACTAGTGCATCTCTTAGCATTTTCATTAAGTATTTTAAAGCACTACAATTTAATAAAGGTCTGGAGTAGATCTGATGATGGAGCCGGGAGACAGCCGAAGAACTCCTCAACAATTCACAGCAGCTACCTTGTGTTTGTGCTTGAATAATTTGTATTGACCTTACACCTAGATGGGTGGTGACTGTCATTAGGGAACTGATGATGATGATAAAGGTCAGTTCAGGGAACTCAGTAGCTAACTTGTATTTGGACTCAATTCATTTATATTGATGAGACCTTTGCACCCATTGGGTTAAAATAATGGTCTGCGCCAAATTTGATGATGAAGACCATAGGCAGTTGAGGGAATACTTACGGGTAAAAATTAAAGTAAACAAAATTACGTCGTTTCCCAACTATATTTGCGTCAGCTTCCAGTCTGACCGGATGCAATTGAATACATAGTACTTACTTTTAACAACTAAAAAGTGTAAAATAAAAACGTTTTTACAAAAAAACAACCGAATTCCAAAAACCACTACAAAGTGAAAAATAACTAATTTCGGAAGTCGGTGGCAAAAATGTATATACAAAACCAAAGACACTGACTGGATGCTGACGCAAATATAGTTGGGAAACGACGTAAATTTGTTGACTTTAATTTTTACCAGTAAGTATTCCCTCAACTGCCTATGGTCTTCATCATCAAATTTACTGCAGACCATTATTTTAACTCAATGGGTGCAAAGGTCTCATCAATATAAATGAATTAAGTCCAACCACAAAGTAGCTACTGCAAACCGTTGAGGAGTTCCCGGAACTGGCATTTGTCTTCATCATCAGAGCTCTTATGAGAGTCACAACCCATCTAGGTGTAAAGTTCTTATCAATACAAATTAATCGAGCCCAAACACTAGGTAGCTGCTGTGAATTGTTGAGGAGTTCCTTCGACTGTCTCCCGGCTCCATCATCAGATCTACTCCAGACCTTCATTAAACTGTAGTGCTTTAAAATACTTAATGAAAATGCTAAGAAATGCACTAGTCGCCCCTGCAATTTTTGAAAGTTCCCCTTGTTTTCTCTGGTCTTCCACCATCAAACCCTGATATCCTTATCATGAGACCACCTGGGAACGTCTTCTTTCCAACAGAAAAAGAATTATCAAAATCGGTTCATAAACACCGAAGTTATGCGCGAACAAACATAAAAAAAAAACATATATACGGTCGAATTGAGTAACCTCCTTCTTTTTGAAGTCGATTAAAGATGACTACGGGATTTTGCCTGATCAACACTCTGTAATCAATGCCACAAATGCGATCAGTACAAGTACCTATCATACATAATCATGCTCACTGTGGATTACGGCCAAATTCCTCTCACTGAGAACCTCCTCTAAGTGTGAGGAAGTGGACCGTAATCCAGTAGGCGGAACCAGTGCGGGTTCATCATCATCATCATCAGCCTCTACTCGTCCGCTGCCGAGACGCGGTCTCCACTCGAGGACTCGTTTACCCCAACGGTTGTCGGTCCTGCGGCACATGTGACCAGCCTATCCATGTGACCAGCAACGCGGGTTGATAAACGTCAAAGTCTTCGAATATTTAGTTCTCGGAAATGTCTGTTTGTTGTCTCTCTTCGTATTAGAGCAGTTCTCATGATAATGAAGTACATATGTACATATAGTAAAGCGTACAACCTTTTACATATTCGTTATCCTGAAACTAAGCGGTTACTGTAGCGTTTTACAGGTTCGTTATTCTAAAACTAAGCGGCTAGTGTATTGTTTTACAGGTTCGTTATTCTAAAACTAAGCGAATACTGTAGCGCTTTACAGGTTTGTTATTCTGAAACTAAGCGGCTAGTGTATTGTTTTACAGGTTCGTAATTCTAAAACTAAGCTGCTACTGTAGCGCTTACAGGTTTGTTATTCTGAAACTACGCGGCTACAGTAGCATTTTACAGGTTCGTTATTCTGAAACTAAGCTGCTACTGTAGCGCTTTACAGGTTTGTTATTCTGAAACTACGCGGCTACAGTAGCATTTTAAAGGTTTGTGATTCTAAAACTAAGCTGCTACTGTAGCGCTTTACAGGTTTGTTATTCTGAAACTACGCGGCTACAGTAGCATTTTACAGGTTTGTAATTCTAAAACTAAGCGACTAGTATAGCGTGTTACAGATTCGTTGTTCCGAAACTAAGCGGCTACTGTAGCATTTTACAGGTTCGTAATTCTAAAACTGAGCTCCTAGTGTAGCGCTATAAACGATCGAGTGGCTAGTATAGAGTAAAACAGGTTCGTTATTCTGAAACTAAGCGCCTAGTGTAGCGCTATAAAGGATCATAATTCTGAAACTGAACGACAAGTATAGCGTCTCCTTTCTAATTCATTGAAAGTATTTACCTCTTATTCCATTCTCCTTCCAGCTTGGTTGTCGTGAATGTAATTAAGATATCAGCAATCTCCTCCTGTGGCTATTTGAAGGCCTTAATATCACCACACGTGGTACCAATTCCAGTGTGATCAGGCGAACAGATTTTTACAAGTACTTAAATTTGATGGTTGAAGATACCAGCAAATATATCGGTGCTTGTATGTGATAGATGCAGCAATAGAAAGCTAATTTTGATGGTCTGAGTCAGATCATCAAATAGAAATTACATAATATACATAACATAATTAGCCTTTATTGTTACTACTGTTGGGACACAGGCCTCCTTTCGGTGAGAGGGAGGGGGCCGTAATCTACCCGGCTGGCCCAGTGCGGGTTGGTGGATATTACATGTCTTCGAATACATATACAATAACAAAATATTAATGACGATACCTACAGTCTCAGTGATAGCCTCTGTGGCGTAGCGGTGACGAACGCGGCCGCTACGCAAGGAGGCGCGGGTTCGAACAAGTGCATTGCAAATATTTGTATGCATGAATATGAATATTTGCACTGGTATGGTTACAGTTTCAGTGACAGCCTCTGTGGCGTAGCGGTGACGAACGCGGCCGCTACGCAAGGAGGCGCGGGTTCGAACAAGTGCATTGCAAATATTTGTATGCATGAATATGAACATTTGCACTGGTCTGGTCGTGCTTGTGAAAGCACGTTAAGCAGTTGGTCCCGGTTGCCATACAAATATCTAATGGCAGCCGTTACGCGTTGTTGGAGCCCTCAAAAGTTCAACAATTGATCTAACTGCAATGGTTCGATATCGCCTTCAGGTTGTGGAGGTCAGACGGCAGTCGCTTCACGTAAAATCTCGAAGTTTATCCAAAATCAGCAATTAGACTGGTAAAGCGGACCCCAGACTCCAAAGCTGAAAAAGCTTCGGATGCGACTGGGATTAACGCTAAGATGATGATGACCTACAGTTGGCGTAGTGGCTAAGAGATCGACTGCTAAACTGCGTGTCGCGTGTTCAAATCAGTCACGTAACAATTATTTGTATGGCCACAAACAGGTACAATTAGGTACCTGTAATTGTACCTGTTTGTGTTTGTGAGTGAATGATGTGAGTAATTTCTATAAGGGGGCAACTATTAATTATATAAAGAACTAGCTTTCCGCCCGCGGCTCCGCCCGCGTGGAGTTCGGTTATATCGCGCTTTTTAGATTTCCCTCGGGAACATCAAATTTTTCCGGGATAAAAGGTAGCCTATGCTCTTTCTCAGGGTCTAAAGATTCTCTGTGCCAAATTTCATCAAAATCGGTTGAGAGGTTTAAGCGGGAAAGCGTAACAGACAGACAGACAGACAGACAGACAGACAGAGTTACTTTCGCATTTATAATATTAGTATGGATTACCTATGTTTTCAAAAAATAAAAAAGTAGTATTTTAAAAACAGAGATATTTTTATTTACTTGTTCTTTTAATGGGCTATCTTATAATCAATAAATTCAATTAAAAGCTTTTTTATTATGTAGTTCCAGCTCTTAAAAATGTATGTACTGTTACGGGTGCATCCTAATGACTGCTAAAAGGCTCAATCTTGATAATGTTGATGGTATGAGTAGATAGTATTTACTGCCACAATTAGGTTGGACGGGTGGGTGATCACAGCAGGTAGGTATGTTGTTATAACTTTATAAGCAATATTTTACAATAACTGCTCTGTTGTAATGTTGTGTACTTCAGACTCACACTTATTTGCATTCATTCCTGCAGGTCAGAATAAGCATCCAATTACTGTTAGATGCTGTTCTGGTTATCTTCTATGACACCAGGTCACTTTGCTAATCCGCTATTAGTATGCGACACAGTCCTTAACTTAACGACCAGGTCACTTTACCCATACAAGACTACCCTTCAGGTCGCGCCTCTCGGGTGGTCAGCGTAGCCACCTGCCTCCGAGAACATGACTTTGCTGCCTGGGCCCCGTCCAGGTATACCGTCCACAACCATGCCTATAGGCTGGCCAGCATAGCCACATGCCACCGGGATCACAACCCTGCTGTCCGTGCCGCAACGCAAACGAATTTTTGCGGAATAAATTTGGCACAAAGTTAGTTTATAATCAAGATCACATACCGTCATAGCCCGAAGAATTGCAACACTTAAATGGCATTGGGTCGGGCATATTGCCCGTGGGATCGATGCCCGATGCGGCCGACGACGGTTTGTCGAGTGGCAATCACGTACCGGAAGGCGCTGCGTGGGTAGGCCCCCGACAAGGTAGACCGACGACCTGGTGAAGTTCGCGGGAAACGGCTGGATGCGAAAGGCGCTGGAGCGGTCGTGGTGGAGATCCTTGTGGAAGGCCAATGCAGCAGTGGAGATCTTTCGGCTGAAATGAAGATGATGAATTAAGACCTTTTATCTTGATAGTCCCATTAGATCAAACCTTGTGCGGGTGAAACCGCGGGCGCTGCTACAACATAATAGAAATAACAACCACTACAATTTTATATATTTACTAGTCAAAACACAATAACAACACACAAGACCAAGTGTTTTGTGTAGTCTCCATAAATTGATTGGGTTTGAGGGTACCTAAATAAAAACAAGCTAGATATTTTTTTTATGCAAAAACCCTTTAAATTTCATTTACTGATACATAAGAAAACATCTGATTAGATTTTTAGTAAAGAATGCAATTGTAGCAAAAATACACTAATTGAAAAAAGAGGTTAAAACAATAATGTCGATACAATTTTATCTTCTTTGCAATTTTTTGCACTCTCTAGGCCAGATGCCGCAGTGTCTCTTCCGAAAATTGTCCCAGCTTGACTTGAGCACATTAATGACCTTTGGTATGTTGTACGGATTGGTTTAAGTTTCCTCTAATAAATCTCACACTTAGTCGATGGGTTTGAAGTCCTGACTGTAAACAAGGCATGCAAGACACGAGTACCAGTGTCATCCAGGGCTTCCCTATAGGCTCTAGTTTTATAAACGTGCTATTTTCTTGCTTTAATATGACTGTTGCACTAATTTCTTGTGTGGTGCCACCATATGAAGTTGTATGATTTCCGAAATGTATCGAACAGCCGTGACCGTGCCTCCGCTAAGTATTGCGAGGTCGGCTCGACCTGAAAGAGAGATTCCTCCCCCATACCATATCATTAGAACCCTCAAATCTTTCACTTTTATGGATACAAGCATCTGAAAATATTGATAATAACACAATGCGACGATCATTACTAAAAAAAAAAAATACATATACTCATCAGTGAACAATACTCTGCTCCTTTCACTTATATACCAGTCCAGGTGCAGCCTTGTGTATGAGAATCGCTTTCCATAATGTACACTAGTTAACGGAATATACATACAACTACGCGTCTCTCAGCAGCGTTCGGGAAGCTACGCTATATCTTCTCGTCGTCCAAGATACCACAGTGTCTCAAGACTAAAGTCTTTGACCAGTGTGTGTTGCCAGTGATGACTTACGGAACTGAAACGTGGTCGCTCACAATGGGCCTCATACGAAGGCTCAGAGTCACACAAAGAGCAATGGAAAGAGCTATGCTAGGAGTTTCTCTGCGTGATCGAATCAGAAATGAGGAGATCCGCAGAAGAACCAAAGTCACCGACATAGCTCTGCGAGTCGCTAAACTTAAGTGGCAGTGGGCAGGGCACATTGCTCGTAGAATCGATGGCCGATGGGGCAGTAAGGTTCTGGAGTGGCGGCCATGTACTGGAAGACGCAGCATAGGGAGGCCCCCACAAGGTGGACCGATGACCTGGTGAAGGTCGCGGGAAGCCGATGGATGCGAGCAGCACAAGGTCGGCGTGAAAGGCCTTGGGGGACGCCTTTGTCCAGCAGTGGACATCTATAGGCTGAAGAAGAAGACGCGTTTCTCAGAAAACTGCTGGTCTTCATGTAACTGATTTCTAATGAAATTCTAATCATTTGGTCACTTGCACGGATTCCGGTCGCCTGTGACTCATTCTCTACGCGCAGTTATATTTTGTGTAACGGTCTTCCTATAAGGTTCCTACCAGATCTTCCAATTATACTCCCAGTCTTTTGAAATCGATTTCAAGCATTCTGGGCCGCTCAGCATGAAAAGTCAAGCTGTAAAGCTACAGAACGCTGCGGACGTCCCTTTTAGGTCAATGCGATGGCTCTATTTGCAGTTCGCAGTTATATGTTGACAATATGTATCGGCATAAAGCCTCATTGGCTGCTGGCATAGGCTGTTCACAATAGAATCCACAATTTAAATAACTTAACAATACATCTTAGAATAGAGTAAATTCAAGAAGTTACACAAAAATAGCAGTCGTGGTATGGGATAGGTAGTGCTATAGGATGCATTTTGGAGAGTGTGCGAGGGAATTTCCATGATTTAGTTCCCCCTTCTCCGTTCCATCATCGGACGACCCGTCGTACGGCGAGTTTCCACCCTTACGTTGATGACACCACTACGATCCGGACGAAGCGTTTTGCTTCGTCTTTTATACCACGTACATCGAGGAACTGGAACAATTTGCCAGCGTCGATGTTTCCGTCGGACTACAATTTCAGTGTCTTCAAGGCTAGAGTGAATAGGCTCTTAATAAACTAGCGCGCTTTACCATCAACGATTTCAGCACTGCTTACCATCAGGCGGGATTACGGTCAAGCACTAGTTTATAATCCATACTAATATTATAAATGCGAAAGTAACTCTGTCTGTCTGTCTGTCTGTTACGCTTTCCCGCTTAAACCTCTTAACCGATTTTGATGAAATTTGGCATAGACAATCTTTAGACCCTGAGAAAGAACATAGGCTACCTTTTATCCCGGAAAAGTATGATGTTCCCGAGGGAAATCTAAATAGCGCGATATAACCGAACTCCACGCGGGCGAAGCCGCGGGCGGAAAGCTAGTTTATAATAAAAAGGACTGACCGACAGAAGTGAAAACGGAAGTAGTTAAAAAACTCTGAATAAAAAGTAGGAAACTAAAAACGATCACGGTGTCGCGTTGGTCTAGGTCAGGCGAACTCGATGCTTTTTCCCCATCCTACAAAAGTGCCCAACGTCGACGTCAAAGAAGTTATCACTTTAAAAAGTATTAAAGTAGCCACTTAAAAAATTATGTAAGTGGTATCGTCATAATGTGTTTCTACTAACTTTAGGAAATGCCACACAAAACAACGTCGTTTAAGAATGCTTTCAAGTCAATCTGGGTGCACGAACTGGACAGGTCCTCTCCATCTAAGTGCTTCTTACCTGAAAAACTATACAGGGTGTATCTGACATCGTAACGCAAACTGCTCGAAAAGGCTAGACCGCATGCCATTAATATAACTATGTTAGCCATTTATGTCGTTAATGAGCGGTTACAGAAATGACAGTGTTTTAAAAAAAGTGTCGGCTCAGCTTTTGAACGTTGTAAGCGTGCCGCCGTGCGGGTTTGTAGGTATGAAGTTGATCCCTGATATGAACTCTATTAAATCAGCTGATAAGATAGTTTTTCGAGTTTTGATTCCATTACGCTATTTTGTGTAATTAGCGAATTAATTAATTTTTACTTTAAAATCTTATTTGGTTATAAAAGTATAGCAATTATGAACGGTCTAAAGTAAAAAAAAAAAACTACATACATATTTTTTTAAATCATAGAAAAGCTGACGAAAAATTCCACCACTGGGGGTTCAGAATCGTGTACTGGATCCATGGTACTCGTTTATGCGTCGATGTCAGATACACCCTTAAATAGACATCGATCGACATAGTTTTCATATGATTTCATCAGCAACCTTTTTTTATCCCACTGCTAGGCACAGGCCTCCTCTCTTACAGAGAAGGAGTGATTAGCGGTTTCAGACTTAAAGTTCAGGTTTCCTCAAGATGTTTTCCTTCACCTTGTAATCAGTCATTGATGTCCAAGATACACTTAGAAAGTAATATAACTTAGAACAGTTGCATTAGTAATTGCCTGACCTTTTTTTCCCCGAAGGTGGAAAAATCCTTATGGTCTATCATCCTCTCGGAGACGCGGAGCGGTGTGCTGGATTCTTACCGGCTAAAAAAATTACCTAAGTGTTCGTCATCTTCCTTTCCGGGGTATTGGGTCCTCCCAATCTTGAGTCTTAATGCTTAAGATATAAACTACCCCTTCTTGCTTGAGAGGCTAGTGTTTTAACCACCACGACTACCATTTTAGTGTTCGTTTTCAATATGTAAATGATATGTCTGGACTTTAAAGGAGAATTTAACGTCTAAGGTTATTTCGACCTTTCTTTTCAGAGTAATCAGATAGGATACACCAAGCTAATCTAGTACAAACTTTTGTACAAACACATTTACATACACGTGAATCATATTTACTACTAGCTTTCCGCCCGCGGCTTCGCCCGCGTGGGGTTCGGTTATATCGTGCTTTTTAGTTTTCCCTCGGGAATATCAATTTTTTCCGGGATAAAAGATAGCCTATGTTCTTTCTCAGGATCTAAAGATTGTCTGTGCCAAATTTCATCAAAATCGGTTGAGAGGTTTAAGCGGGAAAGCGTAACAGACAGACAGACAGACAGACAGACAGACAGACAGACCGACAGACAGACAGACAGAGTTACTTTCGCATTTATAATATTAGTATGGATTGCTTTTTTATATTCAAGTATGTAGATCAAAAATTACATTTTTACATTCGTGGAGGACGGGTCTCAGCAGTTATGTTGCGATGTGTGCCAAATGTTGTTGTGTCGCGAGTTTGGTCATGGAGGGTCTCCAGATCAATCTCCCTCTGGTGCAGCATCATTGGTCGTGTTGTTGGGTTTAATATTGCATCACCTCGCTCAACTGCCGTCTTCCTTCCTATTCACTAAGTTTTTTAAGTGAATAGGCTTAATAAACTAGCGCGCTTTACCATCAACGATTGCATCACTGCTTACCATCAGGCGGGAATGCGGTCAAGTACTAGTTTATAATAACTAAAAAAAAATATTCTAGAACCAAATCAAGCAAGACTTATGCCAAGACATGACAAAACATAATCCATACTAATATTATAAATGCGAAAGTAACTCTGTCTGTCTGTCTGTTACGCTTTCCCGCTTAAACCGCTCAACCGATTGTGATGAAATTTGGTACAGACAATCTTTAGACCCTGAGAAAGAACATAGGCTACCTTTTATCCCGGAAAAAATAGATGTTCCCGGGGGAATTCAAAAAAGCGCGATATAACCGAACTCCACGCGGGCGAAGCCGCGGGCGGAAAGCTAGTAATTAATATTTGAACAAAAATACAAACAACAACCACGTGATCAGTGGTGGCCTAATGATATCGTCGCAGGTTCGATTCAGGCGCTTTACTTTGTGTAAATTATTGCATCACCACTGCTCTCAAAACGGTGAAGGAAAGCTTCCAGTACATGGGACATCTACCAATCCGCACTGGGCCCGGATGGTAGATTATGGCACCTCCCTCTCGCGAGGAGGCTTGTGTTACAGGAATGGAAACATTATAGGCTGATATGTTATATATTTACAAACAACAACACAAGCACAACATTACTTAATACGTATTATGTACGGACGACAGCTGGTCAAGCTAGCCGAAACTGTCAAATATATATTCCCAATCAACCTTGAGCTTTAATGCTTTGGATATAATGTTGAAAATCTAATAAAGGAATCTGACAGATTGTAGTAGCCAGATGTGCTGTCGCTCGCCATCTATGTTAGGGCTGACGTCTAGTCTAATCGTATGCAGCTGAATACCTACCATTATTTTACAATGAGCGACTTTGTATCTGACCACCACAACCCACTTATTGGTTATACTCCCTACCTAATATCTATTACTAGCGGCTGCTCGCGACTTCGTTCGCGTGGAGTTAGTTATTTGAATATTTTATTTTAACCCCAAAATATACATAAGTACAGCATATATAATTTTTGTTATGCTCCGCTCCTATCAGTCGCAGCGTGATATTATATAGTCTAGAGCCTTCCTGGAGTGATGGGCTATCCAACGCAAAAAAAAAAAATCAAATCAGACCAGTAGCTCCTGACATTAGCACGTTCAAACAATTAAACAAACCAAAGTCTTCAGCTTTATATATTAGTATACTTAGATTTGTATGTAAATATTATCTGTAATAACAGTATTATGATATTAAACAACCATTTAAATTGCATGGTATGTACGTACAAATACAGTACTGTAAAAAGCTAATGTAATATGTGTCATATATATTGCCTTATTGACTTCTTTGTACTCACCTAAGAGAGTAGTTAAATCGATCGTCGACTTAAAAAAGCGCGTAATAACACTTTACTTTTATGAAAACAGAGAATAATTTGAATGGTCCCGACGCACACAGTCGGCTGTTATTTGTTCATAAAGGCGGGGCGAGCGAGCGCCAACGCTGTGTAAGGCCTACCCTCAAGCACCTACTCTATTGACTTTCTTCCGTCACTTTCTTATCGAGTTATGATAAATGGTGCCAACTCCGCCATGAACACGACCCTGTTCTCAACACCCAAGCGTACATTTTCCTATGACACCGTCTAGTGAGCATAATTCGTTTCACCGCATCGACGGTACTTCTTAAATAATAAAAGCTCTTTGTAAAACTTTCCCTCCTTGAGCGTTCTAAAGCTTTTCGGTATCCAGTAATTAATATTCATGGAGGCTCGTGCCGGAGGGGCCGTGTAATTAATAAACTTATATGATACTTTTGTTTACAGTGTCATTCCTGAAACGCAGGGGAGCTTTGGCAACGCCTGTTTGTCTCAATGTACAGTCGTACCCCCTATTGTATCCCCATCATCAGCGTATTCCCCATTTTATGTACTGAAGAATTTTTGTTACAGCCTGCCGCACATTGAAGGAAATTCTAAATTAGAAGGTCGATGAAAACGTCAGCCCATTTCTATCAGTGACGGTGCGTTAATATAAAACGAGGTCCTAAAATAAATTAATGCTTCATATCAACGAGGGACAAGTATCGTTTAATTTAATTTGAAGGCTCAAGTAATTCGACAAAACTTCTGTAATAAAATTATCGAGCATTGACCGTAGTGTGTGATAAGGCGGCGAGTGGGTGTGGAGGCGAGACGTGCGACCGGACACAGCTCCGCATGTTAATACACGAAAACCAAGATAATCCATAAAACTCACAAAAGGTGCCGAGTTGTCTTCACGACCGAGGAGGCCCAAGTGCACAGAAGCGGTTAACGGCAGCTTAATCTACGTTTAGATACGGATTACCTAAGGAACAAGTTTTTCTTTGAATCCACTATAACGCAGCGTTAAATTGCTCATCTTTGTATACGTCTTCACAGAACACACCTATTACAAATTTTTATTAGATTTGGACAAGTTCAGGATTAAGAAAAAAGTATGTCAAAATATAAAAAAAAATAATGTTCATTGATCTACAATAAAAACAGTAGGTAAGTATATGAATCTTGCATTAAATTGAGAAACTCGCCAAATGTTAAATAGCATGCATTGCTTATTCATCAGCGAAACGCAATCCCCTCACAGCACTTAAGCACTTAGCGCTAACATATCGATTCTCAATATGCGACGCTAACGCCCCGGGGACATTGTGACAATGTAAAAACGCGAATACGCAGCGCACCGCGTGATTCACTTATTTGTCCTCTTGTGCGGCGAGTGAGCAGCGAACATTACCAAAACGAGAGTTAAACTAGGGTTAAAAATGTGGAGGGTCTACCCCGAACTCATAATATTATAACGTGTAAGGAGTAAAAGAGTCGGCTTTATCTTTTACACAGGCCCGATTCCTGACCACTTTAATGGGAAAAGCATGTTAAATTTAAACTAAACAAAGACGACGCATCAATTAGGGGCTCCTCTCGTTTTTTTCCCCTTTTTTGAAAAAGGGCTTAACTTTTTAAACTTGCGTTGACCAGCCGGCGCTCGATGTTGTTCGTTATTTTTTACTGACTTATTTGATTAGATCAATCTCAATGATTCTTGTATGGATTTTAGTTACGGCGATAAAGAGATAAATTGATGCAAACACTACCTTTCGTTTATTCTGAGGTCCATTAAAGATAATGCAATGGGTATTAAGGTGTAGGAGCTTCACTACATTACGTACTACTACGTGCTTTTAGGTTACTTAGCGCTTGCCACAATAGCGATGCGTGCAAATAGTGCACTAATTGGCGCTGCCAAACAGTATTATAGATAGAGTCATACTATATACATATAGACTTATTCCTCCTAGCGATTACAATCATCATTTCAGCCGAAAGACGTCCACTACTGGACATAGGCCTCCCCCAAGATTCTCCACGACGACACATCCTGCGCCTCCCGCATCCGGCGGTTTCCCGCGACCTTCACCAGGTCGTCGGTCCACCTTGTCGGAGGTCTACCCATGCTACGTCTTCCGGTGCGTGGTTGCCACTCGAGAACCCGTCGGCCCCATCGGGCATCGGCCCTACGGGCAATGTGTCCAGCCCACTGCCACGATACAATGAACATTAGTTATTTCAGTATCGAATCAATCTGCTTCCCAGCTTTAATCGGGTCAGCTTCCAGTCTGACCGAACGCAGTTTAATATTAGTACTACTACTAGTGACTGTGACTACAAGAAGTGACTGCGTATCTGGCTTCCATTACCTAGTTGCCACGATACCTTTTCGTAGAACAGGTAGTCAGACTATCAGGCTTAAAGGCTGATTTACACGGTGCAATTTAATTGCCTATGGCATACAATAAAATTGATGCAACAAATGACTTGCGTCGTCTAAATGGTGTTTAGACAATGCAACTTCTACTGTTGCTTCAACTTAATTGAAGCCACGGGCAATTAAATTGCACGGTGTAAATCGGTCTTAAGACTGATTGGTAAAGATCTTAGATTGTTTTCTCGGTGGTAGGCCATAATATCGGCCGCCGGCAGAAGTTACCAACCATCAGACAAAGTATTGCTGCCAAGCGATTCGTCGTGTTCCGACATGATGTCTGGTGAAGCCGTACGGAGGACGGGTCTGAGCAATTGTACCGGGTACGATGCACAAAATAGTATTGTGTCGGGAGTTTGGTCGTGGAGGGTCTTCAGATCAGTCTCCCTCTGGCGCAGCATCGTTGGTCGTGCTGTTGGGTTTAACATTGCATCACCTCGCTCAACTGCCGTCTTCCTTCCTATTCACAAAGTTTTTTTAAGTGAATAGGCTTAACTAACTAGCGCGCTTTACCATCAACGATTGCATTACTGGTTACCATCAGGCGGGATTGCAGTCAAGTACTAGTTTATAATGATTAACAAAAAAAAACGAAAAATAACTTGCTTTCCGAGCCACAAAGCGTCTCTGTATGTAAAAACAGTCTCTCATCTACGAACCGACCTCGGCCAGCGTAGCTTAACCTGATCGATGGACCCGTGCACCTGCTATTACTTAGCCAGGAGTTCCTCAGTTAATTAATCTTAAAAATATTGTATTATTATGTTAATTAGTTTTAAGTACAAATACAACTGTCACTTCGCAATATCGACTTAATTTGATAACATTAATGGCACTCTAAAACCGTATATTGCAAGGCAAACATAAATGTAATCGTGGTACCACTATACAGGACTTTGATTATACTAAAAATGAAGTGCAATAAAACGGAGAAGATAACTCTACAGTAATTAAGACGAGGTAAATATATGGAACGCATTGACGGATCGTAAAGCTAAAGGATTCAAAACAACAAACTGCAAGCCAGTGTTTACGACGGCGACCGAACCGCTTTTATTGTTGTTGTAAAATTCACGATCCATTATTAATTATTACAGACATCATTAATCTACTAATCTATTTAAGGGCGTGCGATAAGAATCTCATTTAAAGTATTGAATGAAGAGTGTCCGTAGTGGACTTGAGATAGGCTTAAATTAGCTCTCAGGATTGCACCACAAGTCATGGTATCCCACCAATCGAAACAGGTTCTTAACGTAATACATTTATAGTTTCATTTTGTGGGGCGCTTTTAGTGAGTTAGTTCATTTGGTGATATTTGAAATTGAGGCTGATTTATTACAGGTCGGTGTTTAAACGACAAATGCATCGAAACAGATAGGAGCGACATGTCCGACATTGGAGGACCGATGTTGACCACTATACATGGAACATACACGGTGTTATTATTCAATGACACGTCACAAGATATAGTTATGCCAAACTCGCGCTAATAATTGACTGAATTTTCTCAAATTCATTATTACATAAAAATGTGTTGAAATTTAATTTACTAATAAATTTAATTTTAATTATTAATACAATAAAAAGAAATCATGTTTTATTTGCCATAGGTGTGCAGAGGCTACCATAATTTCATGGTGCAGTCTGTCCTTAATTGTCGATGTTTATTAACATTGCAGTTTCTTTAAAACACATTGCTGATTTATTTTATTTTACTATTCACGGTGATACTAGAGTACTTACTATTGCATTAAACGACGTACTCCAGAAGATTTCAATCGTGTTTAGTGTTCACATTAAATGGGCGGACAAGCCATTGGACTCGAAATAACCTATTGCTGAATTCAGAGAGCCCAATGAATGCTGATTTTATTATACCGCCTTGGTTTATTCACATCCTTGCGCTTTAATTTTGCCAGAACATTAAAAGTAATTTGATTTTATTAAATCCTATCATCTTTTTATTTATAAATTATAAACTAGCGCTTGACCGCAATCCCGCTTGATGGTAAGCAGTGATGCGATCGTTGATGGTAAAGCGCTCTAGTTTATTAAGAGCCTATTCACTCTAGCCGTCTAGCCTTGAAGTCACTCAAAATGTAGTGTGACGGAAACACCGCCGCGCGCAAATTGTTCCAATCCCTCGATGTACGCGGTATAAAAGAAGAAGCGAAACGCTTTGTCCGTATCGTAGTGGTGTCAACAACGTAAGGGTAAGTAAGTAAGTCACCGTACGACGGGTTGTCCGATGGTGGAACGGAGAAGGGGGAATTAAAACATGCAATTCCCTTGCACACTCAACAGAATGCATCCTATAGAAGACCTCCTTCAACTCTTTCTGAGCTCAATTTTCATGACAGAATCATTTAGAAAATTAATTCCGGAAGTTTAATATAATACATACATATATTAAACGTACAACTGGGTGTTAGGTTCATGTAAAAACATTACAATATTTTTTCTTGCATTATTTTATTTTACCTAATTGTTTTCCATCATTTGGTTTGGCAACTAAGGTATATTACTGGAAATAAATGAATTTATACCATTAGTACCATATTTATTATTTATTACAACTATTTGTTTTCCCTAATAAACTAAAATAATAGATAGTAAAAAGACATTTTTTTTTGAATATATTAGTTTAACAAAAATTTTAATTAAGCGTCACTAAAAGTACATACCTTTCACCTAACCTAACCGGTTATAACTTTGCAGCCCGGTGACGCATTTTGACGCTGTTTTCAGCTAATTTGATCGTTTCTAGCCCCTTCTAACTTTCCCACTAGGCATAATAGATTTTCCGCGAAAAGAAAAGCTACGCAGCAATATGAAACAGCATTTAAAAGTAAGTGCATTAAATGAAGAGATATTTCTTAATCTCACGTATAGCAGTCTAACCCAAAGACCGGATGGGAGTTTCTTTAAGACATAATCTTTACAACAAACTGTGATCGGATCACATACTAACGAAGCACCAGGAACACAAGAGATAGATTTAAGTAGCACTGATTATAATGGAATGAATCTTCCAATCCACTATCAGCATTCTAAACAGCGCTTTTGTTATGAATTGTACGTTTTAGGGTTCAGTTCAGATCAGGGTTTTTTGGTTAAAATCAATTAGTACATTGCAGAACATCGAGTTTTTTTTTTATATATTCAAAATAATTCGCTAAAAGAAATATTAATGAAATATATGAAGCTCCTAGAACCGATGGCCGATGGGGTAGTAAGGTTCTGAAGTGGCGGCAAGTATCGGAAGACGCAGCGTAGGGAGGCCCCCAACGAGGTGAACTGATGACCTAGTGAAGGTCGCGGGAAACCGATGGATGCGGGCAGCACAAGACCGGCCATCGTGGAAAGCCTTGGGGTAGGCCTTTGTCCAGCAGTGGACCTCTATAGGCTGAAGAAGAAATGAAGCTAAAAAATTAGTACGGAGGTAAATCATCGTTTTGTAAATTAAAACGACAAGTATTTGTCAAATTGTCATAGTAAGATATCAGAGTGATTCTTTAAAGTCTAAAAACTCATAAAAGAGGATATCATTGTCTGCCCTTTCCAGCTTTCTTGCGGTCAGCTTCCAGTCTAACCAGATACAACTGAATACAATTATTTTACATGGGGGGCTGCTTATCTGACCTCCAGAACCCAGGTATTTGATAATATGATCTCCCTTGTTAAGTCTGGTGTCTGGTGATCAGACTTTCGGACTTCTGAAGACTTTATAGAAGAAATCGCGGTTACTATTTACTTGCATACATACTTATGTAAATGCTTTGAACATTTTTCATTTACATACATATTTAGTTTTGAATCGTGGGAAAAAGCAGTCATAAGTTAACCCTAAAAAGTTTGTTGCTGCTGTGGGAATCAGTGGTAACATAAGTGAGAGTGATCAAAGGTTAATGAATCATTTCGAATACTCAACTAAGATTGCTTATTATAAATTGTTTACCGTCACAAGTACTTAGCAGAGAAGTGTTCATATGGCTGCGTCGCGTAGGTGGTAATATCTGAGGACTTCGAACGACACTTGCATAGTAGGTAATAAGTTTTACAATCCATAATACAATCTACAATCTACGGTATATTATTTTAAGAGTTACCGTCCAAGTTTTCAATAATATGAGCGACGTGCTTTTAGGTAGGTAGCTAGGTCAAAATGTTGAACATTATGAAAGAGCAATAGGTATAGGTATGCAAAGTAGAAAAAACCGATGGATGGACCGATGGAAACCGATGGATGCGGGCAGCACAAGACCGGCCATCGTGGAAAGCCTTGGGGTAGCCCTTTGTCCAGCAGTGGACCTCTATGGGCTGAAAAAGAAGAAGGAAATATAAGTACATACATCGAAACAGGAATCTTTATCTAAATCTAAAATTACCTATTGTATTTGCCAATAGTTTTAAACTCAATGCTATTTTTAAATTAATTGCATTGTTTTGACAATCTCTCTCCGCCCAGAGCGAGAGAAGTCATTTGATAATTTCCCATCACAAAAAAAAGTGGCCACAATCTGCTATTTTTATAAATTTGTCAATCCAACACTATTCCATTGTCATTGTGCTAAAAGTTCGTAATCTATTAAATTCACAATAGTCGATCAATTATCAGTCAGAGGTCTCGTAATGGAATGTTGATAGAATGACATTGCTGTATTGCCATTATTATAAAACCCGTTAGTAGAAATGATTTTCCAAAAACTATTACTCAATTTAATGGGGTGGAGTGTCAGTGATTGACCACTGGGAAGTCATAATGGCGCCATTTTTAGTAGATTACGAAATTTGTCAAAATGGATCATAATGAGATTCCGGCACTATTGTACACTAGGACCCCAGCTGATAACATTGTGGAAGTTAAATTACCTTGTAACATGACGTGGTCGCTAACAATGGGCCTTATAAGAAGGCTCAAAGTCACTCAAAGGGCAATGGAGAGGGCTATGCTTGGGGTTTCACTGCGCAATCGAATCAGGAATGAGGAGATCCGCAGAAGAACGAGAGTAACCGACATAGCCCGAAGAATTGCAACACTAAAGTGGCAGTAGGCTGGACACATTGCCCGTAGGACCGATGCCCGATGGGGCCGACGGGTTCTCGAGTGGCGACCACGCACCGGAAGACGTAGCGTAAGTAGGCCCCCGACAAGGTGGACCGACGACCTGGTGAAGGTCGCGGGAAACCGCTGGATGCGGGAGGCGCAGGACCGGTCGTCCTGGAGAAACTTGGGGGAGGCCTATGTCCAGCAGTGGACGTCTTTCGGCTGAAATGATGATGATGATGATGACATGGAAACTCACAGAGAAATTGGTAACTTTAATTTCTGCAACTGTATATCTACTAGTTGTAGAACTGAATGTAAGTTTTATTGAATTCCTTACAGCTGGGCAAGTAAGGCGTATCTGACAATTCATTATTCAATAGGTAGTAAATCCGAAGCTAAGCTTAAGCAGTTGTTTTGAAAGGTTTGGTCTCAAGGAGTGATTTCTTATGTGACAGATAAATAATTGCTTATGGATAAACCTAATGTCGGTTTTAGCTGGTCTGTTTTGGCAACGAACAAACAATTCGAAACGAAAAAACAACGGAGTTGTATTCACGTTTGTTTATGAGCGTTAACACTCTTGACATTACTTGCGGGTCCTCATCTACATAAAAAAACGGTTGTAAAATTTAAAACCTTGTTTATGTTCTCAAAGGATTGCCTAGTGTTATAAATAATAAGTCAACAATCGAGTACCCGCAACGGATGGTTTCCACCGAATCACAGCTTCTGTCTTCCTTAAATACCAGCATGAAAACATGTTTTATCAACAAAAAAGCAAACAGCAAGCCGTTTAATAAATAAAAAGTTAATTCTCACGTTCGAACGAATCCGCTCACCTACAAGCGGCGCGAGTTGGCGAGACCCGCAGAAACTATTGTGTTGTGAACTATCTACAGAATATTGTACGGACGAGATTGCTGTTCACCTCTGTGTGTACCTGGGGAGAGGAGGGGGGATGAGGGGGGCGCGGAGGGGGGAGGGGGCGGCTGCATTGCTTGCTTCGCTATTCCGCGCCACCACATAGTTTTGTTCGCAAGCTCTCATCGGCCTCGGGCTCGTGGCTCGTGCTTAAGGCTCAGCCCTTGCTAATTGGACATTTTCAAGTGTCTGTTACCGGCACTTGAGTTAACAATAGAATGAAACTCGCTTGTTACAGCGCCGGCCGGCCGAAAATGTTTGTATGTGCATTGTGCATGTACCAAATTAATTTCAATGAGATTCGTTAGCTACTAATTATTTTGACCTGCGGTGGTTGCAATGTTAGAAATGCATGAAAGTATTTAGTTCAACAATGTTTATTAAATTAGGTCATAGTCGTAATAAGTACATTATTTTATTTTCAACTGAAACTAAGTCGTCGCTTTCATAAATAGAATTCTGGTGTAAATAACCCAAGTTACAGCTATGGGAAATTCTTACGCTGTATAGCGTTTTATTATGGCGATGATAAAAATAAAGGCTAGGCTTATTTTTATGATAATTGGGCCTTTACTAGTACAGATAGATTGGTTTTGAGCTTTCCAAAAATCATTGATAAAATATAAAATTTTGTAATCAGTAAGTATCGCTTCTGGGCACTTATGAATCATTATTATTTTAAAAAGTTGTGCTCAATTAGGTAATATACCAAAATAAAACCCTAGAAGCGCAGTCTCGAACAAAAATAACACTCGAAATTGTCACCAAAACACCCTGCAATTCAACATATGTAGTTATAGTCATACTATAAATAATTTATTGCAAATTCAACCTTACGCAGCCTGCTAAAAGTTGTATTCACAAAGCGGTGTACACAAAACAATAAAATTTTACGACCGTAGTTAGCCGGTAGAACAAAACCTGGAGTGGAGACGATTTGTTTTTATTTTTATAGGCACGACAATGATATGGAATAAACTAAACACTTATTTATACTTTTATCGGAGCCCAAATATGTTTTATGCAGGACAATCAATCAAAGAAATATTTACTGTTAAACTTATTTATTTAATTTTTTAGTTAAAGAGGTATTATAAGAATATTTTATCGATAAAAGTCTTGCCGCCAAGCGATTCGTCGTATTCCGGCATGATGTCTGGTGAAGCCGTACGGAGGACGGGTCTGAGCAGTTGTGTTGCGATGTGTGGCGGGTACGATGCGCCAAATGTTGTTGTCTCGGGAATTTGGTCGTGGAGAGTCTCCAGATCAATCTCCCTCTAGCGCAGCATCGTTTGGTCGTGTTGGTCTTGGGTTTAACATTGCATCACCTCGTTCAACTGCCGTCATCCTTCCTATTCCTAAGTTTTTTAAGTGAATAGGCTTAATAAACTAGTCCTCTTTACACTCAACGATTGCATCACTGCTTACCATCAGGCGGGATTGCGGTCAAGCACTAGTTTATAATTATTAAAAAAAAAAAAAATTATTTCGTTTAAGGTGAGTGGGTTTAACAACTCGTTTTTTATAATAGTCACCCCAGAATTAATATGAGATAAGTTAATTATCCAAAAAAAATCTAAAAAGTAGTAATCTATAATTTAAAAATGTTATTTTAGTAAATAACTAGACAGTAGCATAACTTCCGACATTGAAGAATATGTATGTTTATTCTTAAAAATGTTCTCGAACTGACGTGCTGTTTATGGGATTTTATCAACTGCATTATCCATACTAATATTATAAATGCGAAAGTAACTCTGTATATCTGTCTGTTACGCTTTCCCGCTTAAACCTCTCAACCGATTTTGATGAAATTTGGCACAGACAATCTTTAGACCCTGAGAAAGGACATAGGCTACCTTTTATCCCGGAAAAAATTGATGTTCCCGAGGGAAATCTAATAAGCGCGATATAACCGAACTCTACTCGGGCGAAGCCGCGGGCGGAAAGCTAGTACCATATAATATTTACATATTTCTTAAAGGCTTTAACAAAGAAAGTTCAAACTTAATAGGTAATAAATAAAATCGACTCAAATGACGAAGAACAGTCCGATCGATAAGTCGACCGATGAGTTAGAAATTAAACGAAAATCAAATAATGCATTGTATATTAAATCAAGAAAGCACAAAATTAAATCAATAAACACGTTTACTTGTCGAAAATACGATATCCTATCCTTTTTTAACGACTCTTGACTTAATATTTTTACAATTTTTCAATGCAAACTTCGACACTTCATGTAGTGACGCTGGGGACGCGAAACTATTTGAAGTAAGCGCAAAAATTTTGATATATACGCTTATTGTACGCATGTTGACATCACAATGAAGCATCTTGACACAAACGCAGTTCACAAAATCAAACATTTTGTTTAACCAAAAACACAATCAAACGGGAGAAAATTATCAAAAAATATTTTTATTTTATTTTTTACTAGCGGCCGCGTGCGACTCCGCCCGCGTTTTTTATATACTCCCGCCGCTCCTATTGATCGCAGCGTGAATTTATATTAAAGCCTTCCTGGATTAATGGACTATCCAACGCAAAAAGATTTTTCAGATCAGGCCAGTAGTTTCTGAGATTAGCGCGTTCAAACAAACTCTTCAGCTGTATATTTTTATTTTTTATTAACACACACACACACACATAAACATTTTACTAGAACTGGTGAGAGTGTAACTTTTGTTTTATTTCATATATCTCTTTGTTAATGCACGGTGCATCTTGGCCTTAAAACGGAACTCGGCGGAACTTCGGTCGCACAGGTTCTTGTTAAACGCCGCCGCCCTGCAGCTTAAAGCAATTTGCAAGAGTTCATACCATAGCGGAGCTGTTTGTTCCACGGTTTTATTAAAAGCTCTCGCAGTTTGCGCAAATGCAAATTGTTTGTGATATTAAAATTTCCAACTGTTTATATAACGGCCACTAACTAAATTAATTAACTAATGTAATTGACCAAACAGTTTCTGATTTAATGCAAAGTTCGTAGTAATATATCGTTATCGAATTGGTCGTTTATTGTCGTTTTCATTAATATTGTAATATTTTTTCAAATCGAATTTACTTAGATCTCCCAACGTAAATTAATCCTTGTTATAATATAAATATTATCTTTTATTTTTTTTCTGACATGATTTTTACTTACCAACATATTATATACCTTATTTTTTTATAAACACGGATTACCTACCGACTGTTATTAAGTTAACCCAAAAGGTTAACTTAGTAACAATAAAATAAATTTAATGGTGTACATGTTATACCTAAATGAAAATCGCTTTTCGTGTCTTTCTGAGCAATCGCGTTGTTATACAAAACTATTTAAATGGGTCATTATGGTCACTTAGAAACTTAATATATGTCATGGATAACGATATCATTTTAATAAAAGTTGTTCATTTGATTTATGTACTAGTGTTGCAAACGCTGTGACGTTTTTTAGTAATGGCGGCAATTGTTATTACCGAGATTGGAGGATATATTTATATTTCGTGCTTTAATTCAAAACTTCGACCCTATCGCTCCGCCGTCTCTGACGTTGTCATATATAATATCTAGCTTAATCTTCTTCTTCTTCTTCTTCAGCCTATAGAGGCCCACTGCTGGACAAAGGTCTCCCCCAAGGCTTTCCACAATTACAGGTCTGCCCGCTTCCATCGGCTTCCCGCGACCTTCACCAGGTCATCGGTCTACCTTGTTGGGAACCTTACTGCCCCATCGACCATCGGTTCTACGAGCAATGTGCCCTGCCCACTGCCATTTAAGTTTAGCGACTCGAAGAGCTATGTCGGTGACTTTGGTTCTTCTGCGGATCTCCTCATTTCTGATTCGATCACGCAGAGAAACTCCGAGCTTAATAATAAAAATAAAATAATATTAGCTTATTACTTGCTGAGGAATGACGTAACACTTTCTATTTCTATTTATCTGAATACTAAATATTTGTATACAAGGGGCCCTTGGCTAAATAATAAAAGCCAGCACAGGTTAAACTACACTTACCGCGGCTGATCTTTGGATGGTTGACCATCTTTACATAACGTGACCCCTCTGTGCCTCGGAAAGCTTAAGCCTTTGGCCTCGGCTGTTAATCGTAGATCTTTCAGAGTCGTTACGGATACTCAAAACTCCGAAAGTCTCACAACCAGTTTAAATCGGTATCATCCAGTAACTGTGTTATGAAGTTCAGATATGCAGTGGATACATATAAAATACACCAATTTCACTGCTTCTTCGGTTAGACACGAAGCGCCTTTTTCTTTTTCTTTTTTTTTTGGTGGGATTGGAAATCATCGAATGACTTCTCCCGCTCTGGGCGGAGCGGACGGCCTTTCAGATTTTACTGACTAAAACCCACCCGAGTTTCTTCACTTGTCTGTGCGACGGCCAGGGCCACGGTTTCTTGTTTAACCAACCCGCAACCCTGACCCAGGAGGCATCGGTCTTCGTGGACACCGTCACGATGAGCTGACATCTCTTTGCGGCGTGCTTGAGACATGACGTGCCGTCGACTCGGGCCTGGGCCCCAATATCCTTGGGTTACGTTAGGAAAAGGCGAAAAAAAAAAAGGAAAGGGCTAAATAGATGATGGTGATGATGAACTAAAAAGACAAAAAGACCAATGCACTTTACCGAACAAAAAATACCCTTTTTTTTTAAATAATTATAAACTAGTTCTTGACTGCAATCCAGCCTGATAGTAAGCAGTAATGCAATCGTGGATGGCAAAGCGCACTAGTTTATTAAGCCTATTCACTTAAAAAACTAAGGAATAGGAAGGATGACGGCAGTTGAGCGAGGTGATGCAATGTTAAGCCCAAGACCAACACGACCAAACGAAGCTGCGCTAGAGGGAGATTGATCTGGAGACTCTCCACGACCAAACTCCCGACACAACAACATTTGGCGCATCGTACTCGCCACACATCGCAACACAACTGCTCAGACCCGTCCTCCATGCGGCTTCACCAGACATCATGCCGGAACACGACGAATCGCTTGGCGGCAAGACTTTGTCTGGTGGGTGGTAACTTCTGCCGGCAGCCGATGTTATGGCCTACCACCGAGAAAAAGGAGTAGTTTAGTCAAATAAAGATTTGAATGTGTTCCTCTTCCTCCAACAATAAAAATATCTTGGTTTTTTACATTGCCAATAATCATAATCAGCCTGTAATATTCCCACACATACCTATGCCTCCCTCGGTGAGAGGAAATAGGCCGTATTCTACCACGCGGGCCCAATGCTGGTTGAACATGATTGATCAATAGATGTAAATCAACTCGCGTACCTTACAGTACAAAATACGTTTCAGCCCTACAGAAGTAACTCTGAATATGTAACAACGTAAGTTCAAAAACTTGAACCAAGAACACGTTTACAGTTAAGAACTAATCCGGAGTGAGCTGAAGTGGGAGACATGAGTGTGAACCGATAGTTTATGCTTAACTCTGTCGCGGTAACAGCTACAAGTCATAATAAACCTTATGCTCAAGGTTTTATAAACTACTTTCGATTAGGGGTTCATGCTGGCGCCACATGCGGGGTTTGAGACAAGCCAGACTGGAACTTTTCAGATTCGCAATCACGCCGCGTGAAACTTTCAAGCAAGTATTAAGTTTAACGTGAAGCTCGGTAAGGTAGTTTCACATTGTACATTCTGTAGTGAACAATTGTGTCAGGTTTTGTTCATGTATAAATTACTGTTATAGGCAACGATGTTGCGCCTTTGGGATTTCACAAATTACAAACTTATTTGGTTGTATTTTGTTTTTAATATTACCACGTATTCTTCTTCAGCCTGTAGAGTCCCACTGCTGGACAAAGGCCTCCCCCAAGGCTTTTCACGATGACCGCTCTTGTGCTGCCCGCATCCATCGGCTTCCCGCGACCATCACCAGGTCATTGGTCCACCTTGTCGGGGCGTCCTACACTGCGTCTTCCGGTACGTGGCCACAACTCCAGAACCTTATTGCCCCATCGGCCATCGGTTTTAAGAACAATGTGCCCCGCCCACTGCCTCTTAATTTTAGCGACACAAAGAGCTATGTCGGTGATTTTGGTTCTTCTGCGGATCTCCTCATTTCTGATTGGATGGCGCAGAGAAACTCCGAGCATAGCTCTTTCCATCGCCCTTTGTGTGACTCTGAGCCTTCGTAAGAGGTCCATTGTGAGCGACCACGTTTCAGTTCCGTAAGTCATCACTGGCAACACACACAGTTCAAGGACTTCGGCCTTGGGATACTGTGGTATCTTGGTCGACGAGAAGATGTAGCGTAGCTTCCCGAACGCTGCTTATCACTTATTTGTCTAATATAAAAGCAACACATCTTCTGTACTACGAATAAGTATATACTATATATATATATATATATAATTGAACAAGCGTGGTGATTACGCTCAATCCTTCTCTGTATGAGAGGAGACCTGTGCCCAGCAGTGGGACTATAAAAGGTTGCTGATGATGATGATGATGATGATGATATATGTAATAATTAAAATATATAAATAAATAAGAATTAAAGTCATATGTATAAAAATTACCTAATAAATATCGGGTATTCCGCTGAGAGCACAGATTTCAATAGCACTTCCACGAACGGCACTTATGTATAATAGGTACCTAGTAACAAAATTTTATGCTATACGGATTTTGTTTTTTTTTTTCATAGTATCTAAATAAGGGCCTCAACTGAATAGGATAATCAGTCATCATCATCATCTCAGCGTTAATCCCAGTCGCATCCGCAGCTTTTTCAGCTTTGGAGTCCGGGGTCCGCTTTACTAGTCTAACTGCTTATATGCGTTATATGAGTTCATATAATTCACTTTTTTTTTTACTATGCTTAAATATGTAAGCTGTCACGCACTTTATGCCTGGGTCTTTTATTGTAGTCATAAGTTTTTAGTTATTTACATTTTCATTTAAATATATATATATATCTTTGCTGGTATTTTGGCGTGGTAGCTGGCATATGGTCAATAATTTCATTGTTATTGTATTTTCTTGTGTTCATCACTACCTATACATAGTATTGTATAAAGCCATGGGTTTATTTTTAATGAACAGACAGCTGTGCTGCTGAGGAGTTTCTTCCGCCACTTCTTCTTCCCAGCGAAAGCACTTACGAAGTGTCGATGGGTGGGCGTTTTGGGGGACTGTCTTATGTAATATTGACGTTCAAAAAGTGCTGACTCTTAGCCTAATTTGAATAAATGACTTTTGATTTTGATTTGATTTTTGCTTGATTTTTGGCTAAACTTCGACATTTTCCGTGAAGCGACTGCCGTCTGACCTCCACAACCCGAGGGCGATATCGAAGTATTGCAGTTAGACCAATTGTTAGACTTTTGAGGGCTCCAACAACCCGTAACGACTGCCACTAGATGTTCGTATGGCAACCGGGACCAACGGCTTAACGTGCTTTCCGAGGCACGACCAGACCAGTGCAAATATTCATATTCACGCATACAAATATTTGCACTGTGCTTGGATCGAACCCGCGCCTCCTTGCGCATCGACCGCGTTCGCTACCGCTACGCCACAGAGGCTGTCGAATATGATAATCAGTATCACTAGAATAACTTTACCAGCTAATAAGATGTGGGTAACATATCGTTTCGCAAACTTTCCACAGCTACGTAGGTACGTAGGCTTAGTCTCGATTAACTTGAGGTTTGTACACGCCGCCATCTCTGTATGTCGAAACTTTCCGATTGTTCACGAACACTGCAATATGAACCGCGTTCTTATTACACTTCCCGGCTGTTCTTGTTTTAACGGGAAAAATGATAGAACTGAAGAGATTGGTTGGAGATTAGTTGTTTGGTTGGGGTGGTTGGTTGGTTGGTGGTTTTGGTTGGTGGATTGGTTTGGTGGTTGGTGGATTGGTTGGTTGGTGGATTGGTGGATTGGTTTGATGGTTGGTGGATTGGTTGGTGGTGGTGGCATAACTAGTTATCGCATTTTGTTTTTTGTATTACTACAACGTTATTTTTACTTTATACGAACCCTAAATATAGTTTGTTCAGAATAAGCAACTGACTCGTTTCCAACCATTTTTACCCCATGTTGTGTTTTGCCCAAATACGATTGTTCCCAAATAATTTAGAAATTGTTGCTGTGTGGTTATCGAGCGTACACAGCTGACGGTAGATCATAGTACTAAGAGCACAGTGAGACAGCGACCCCCTGCGCCGCGTCGCCTCAGGCGCAGGCGGGCGAGCGGTGCGTTGACTATATTTTTGTTGGGACAATTGAGTAAGGTAGCTCATAACTTTGTGGTTTTTCATGATATCTTTTTGAAATTTTGTACCTAAATTCTTTTTTTTTTTTTTATACATATTATAAACTAGCGCTTGACCGCAATCCTGCCTGATGGTAAGCAGTGACGCAATCGTTGATGGTAAAGCGCACTAGTTTATTAAGAGCCTATTCACTCTAGCCTTGAAGACACTCAAATTGTAGTCCGACGGAAACACCGCCGCTGGCAAATTATTCCAGTCCCTCGATGTACGCGGTATAAAGGAAGAGGCGAAACGCTTCGTCCGGATCGTAGAGGTGTTAACAACGTAAGGGTGGAAACCAGCCGTACGACGGGTCGTCCGCTGGTGGAACGGAGATGGGGGAATTAAATCATGCAATTCCATCGCACACTCCCCGAAATGCATCCTATAGAACACCGAAAGGCTGGCTACTCTACGCCTGTGCTCTAGGCTTTGGAGAGCAACTCGAGTTAGATCAGGGTCACCAATCAGCCTCTTTGCACGTCTCTCCACTGAATCCAAAGTGGCCAGGTGACACTTGGCAGCACCAGCCCAAATGTGGCTGCAGTACTCCACACACGAACGGACCTGTGCTTTGTATAACATTAGAAGCTGCCCAGGTGTGAAGTACTGCCGGACCTTTGCGATAACGCCAAGTTTCCTGGCAGCCACCTTAGCCTTGGACTCAATGAACCGCCCAAAGTTAAGGTCCGAGGAAATCTCAACTCCCAAAAGCTGAAGGCGGTCGGAACACTCCAAGGACACATTCCGAAAAGTAGGAGCCAAGGTGAACGGGCTCCTTTTGGCGGTGAAAAGACACGCCTGTGTTTTGGCGGCATTGAATGCTACAAGATTGGCATTGCCCCATTCGGAGACTGCCTGCAGCGCAACACTCGTTCGCTCAACCATGGCCTCTCTTTCGGACCGGATTGATTCCCTACTAGCCCGAGCACCCGGCAGGTATCTCTCTACAACTGTGCTGTCATTTGCATACCCATAGATACCAGGCATCAGCAGATCGTTAATATGCAGCAGGAACAGAGTTGCAGAGAGACCAGACCCCTGAGGAACACCGGCATTAGTTGACATGGGCTCAGAAGAGCATCCATCGACAACAACTCGGAGGGACCGTTCAGTCAGGAAGTCTTTTACCCAGCCAGTTAGGCCAGCGGAAACGCCGTACGCTGGAAGCTTACTCAAAAGGCCAGCGTGCCATACCCGGTCGAAGGCCTTCGAGACATCAAGGGAGACAGCAATCGCTTCCCCATTCTTCTCGAGGGCCTCGCCCCACAAGTGAGTGGCATACACTAGTAGGTACTTTACTTAAATTACTTAGGTCTTTACTTAAATATACTGCACTCGCGTTTCAGGTTTCGCGTAAATAAAAAATAACGTTGTACATTGTTATAGCGGCAACCAAGATTTGTGAAAATTTCAACGGTTTAGCTATCACAGTTCAAAATTTACAGTCTGATGAGTGGAGGAGAGTGGAGTCTTAGTTGTAGGGTCCTGTTTGTACCTTTTGGATACGGAATAACGGAACCCATAAAAAATGATAAGAAAGAAGAAGAAAGAAAGAAATATTTTTATTCCGCACAAATAAAACGCACTTTACAACTAGATACCATAAACTTTGAAATTCCTTTTGTTGCTGCTAAGTCACCGTATGAAAATTGACCCTAAACAAATACTTGATCACTATTAAATCAGTCTTTATCTATATTCCGATAGCACTACTCTGAGGCCTTGTTATCAGTAAAAGTTAAATGTACATAGTACATACCAGATTCAGTAAACTTTGTATTATCTTTGACCAAAGGCATTTTAATATTTTGATAATCTATCGGTTTTTTAAATTGAAAGGTAAACAATGAGTGATTTTAAATTGGTCCTTCAGACTGTCCTTAAAGGAATTTTACTTAAACTTAACAAATACTTACTTTCGATAAGGCAGAGCAGCATTCGTATTATTTTGTCGGTTTTGACTCTTGTAATCTAAAATTTCACTTTGAAAGAAAATGTATTTATTGTGTGTGACTCGTACAGGAAGATCATAATTAAAATAAATTAAGAATAACAAAAAAAAAAATTACATATATAAAAAGAAACAAAAATTATATAAAAAGTAACAAAAACTTTTTGTATAATTTTTGTTTCTTTTAATAAGTACCTAAGTCCATTTTGGCGCCAAAAGGCTCTTATCTCAGCATGATTACTTAAGTCTGAATATATTCACTCCACAATGTTATTTTACCATAAATTAAATTCTATCAGAATAATGGGGGATTATTCGAAACAAAATTAATTTAATGATTCAAATCACGATAATTTGTAATTTAGGTAGGTATTCTATGAAATTCAATAAGCTTCTTTTTCATCTTCAGGCTATAGGGGTCCACGGTCACACACAAAGGCCCGCATCGGCTTCCCACGACCTTCATCATCGCTGCGTCTTCCGCTACGGGATCGTCACTCCAGAATCTTTTTGCCCCATCGGCGGACTTAATATTAGCGACTCGAAGAGCTATCTCGGTGACTGTGGTTCTTCTACGGATTTTCTCATTCTTGATTCGATCTTACAGAGAGACTCCGAGCATAGCTCTTTCCATCGCCCTTTGTATAACTCTGAATCTTCGTATGAGGCCCATCGTGAGCGACCACGGCTCAGTTCCGTAAGTCGTCGACAGCGACACACACTGGTCAAAGACTTAAAGATGTAACGTAGCTTCCTAAAAGCTACTCAGCCGAGCTGGATACACTGCAATTCAATAATAGTCCAAAGTAATACAAAATAAATTTAGTAGGTACATGAGATATTTTTACAGCGATGGAAATTACAACTTTATTATTTTCCAAACGGACAGTTTCATCCAGTGGGTAAGATTCAAATTATTTATTAATAATCACAATTTGCACAAGAATGGAATAAAAACCTAAATATACGAATTGATATCGACATATCAATTCGTTCCAATTATTTCCGTTACGATAAATGAAAATAAATAAGTCACAATGCATTCAGTAGAGGAGGCATTTCAATTATGGAACACTTAATTCCGAGACCGAGCAAAAGCTATAATAACTGAAACGTCGCAATAGAACAAAAATAACCAACGCTAACTGAGCAGATATGAATATTTCCGATGACGGTAACTGTATTCGGTTAAAATTGGATATACCACAGTCTATGGTCATACCGGGAAACCTATATTTACTGCCCATAATTTCCATATATAATTGTTGCCGATTAAACGATCAACCGTTGCATAGGGTACTTGGAATTATGAATGTGAGAGTTGGACAATGCCTCATGCTATACCGCCAATTACGCCATTATACAACGACGGCGCAAATTTTAAAGACGGTGGCGTAATCTAGTAGATTCTTATTAGGGGAGTAAACCCTGCTGTTAACTGTTGATTAAATAGCACTTACCTCTTCACCCGATGTGTTTTTAAAGGTGTTAGAATTTTAATGCAGATTCGTCACGTTTTCCCCGCATTTTATTCCGTAGAACCCTTCTCTATATAAGTATGAACTGTATATTTGAGGTAAGTGGCTTTTATAAATGCTATCATTGACGGGTTTGCTAATTACGTAAATGCCATCAAAATAGAATTGAATATTTAATAGAGATCCAGTCCAGTTTTGCTGCATTTGAGTTTACTTATAGTTTTTAGACTCAGTTTAGCGTAAAGAGTTTCTATTTTAAATATGATTGATCACGCCTCTAATGTCTATATCATTATCATATAAAAAGGGATTAATTGTCTTATATTAACATAATGATAATAAAATATTGCGATAGTGGTTACGCCCTGTATGCCTTTATTTAAATAATGAACATATCACTTTCTGGTAAACAATTCCCTTTCACAGTGTTTAAAAATGTGAATCATGGCGAACCATTGCTTTTTTACTCTTCTTTGCAAGCGCAGCCTGAAGCTAGATGTCAAAGTCTCCAGTGTTGTCACTTTTCATTCCATTCCAAATAGCAATAAAAATCCAATTTTAAAAAATTTAACTCCCATTTGACGGCGTGTGTGTGACGAATGGAAATCGGGCAAAAGGGGCCGTCAACCCCTTCTTTTAAACTTAACGCATTAGTGCAACAATCTGTGTCCAAAATTATGGTGACAGACAATTTTTATAGCAGCCTCGTAATAATATAATATGAAAGTAAATTAATTTATTGCCACGTTAATAAAGAGAGACATAATTTTTAAATTGGTTAGTTACGTGTTGAGTTCCTTCAATAAAGTGTGACGAAGCTAAAAATGTCTATTAGGCCAATAAGAAGACTAGGATTGATGGTATGATTTATAATTAGGCTCACACTTTCGTATCGCTGGGTAGCATTTGATAGTTCGGCGATGATGGCTTTGTAAAGCTATTAAAATACTTCATGATTTATACGATTCAATAAAATCTTATTGGTAATTGGTAATACTACGGTAAATATAAGAAGTCGTGGTAGCCTAGCGGTTAAAACACCAACCTCACAAGTATGAGTGTGTGGGTTCGATTCCAGGTCAAGCAAGTACCAATGTAACTTTTAAAGTAAAAAGTCTTGAGGAAACCTGAACTTTAAGTCTGAAGTCGCCAACCCGAATTGAGCAAACGTGGTGATTACACTCAATCCTTCCTTGCCCAGCAGTGGGACAGTAATAAAGGTTGATGATGAAATAGGTACAATAATTTGAATAAGTCATAAATTTATAAAAATGATAAATATAAAAAATATCAAGCTTTCCGCCCGAGTGGAGTTCGGTTATATCGCGCTTTTTAGATTTCCCTCGGAAACATAAAATTTTTTCAGGATAAAAGGTAGCCTATGTTCTTTCTCAGGATCTAAAGGTTGTCTGTGGCGTAATTTCATCAAAATCGGTGGAGAGGTTTAAGCGGGAAAGCGTAACAGAGAGACAGACAGAGTTAGTACTTTCGCATTTATAACTGTACTGTACTTTCGCATGCTGTTTTATTAATTTTAAAGGCTAATAAAGCTAAGCTAGTCAGTTATTATAATATCATTATGATAACATGTTTACAAAGAAACAATAACGTGTTTCCACGTCGCATTGTTATCATTCTTTTCTGCATCGTTAGATAATACTCAGTGTAAACCATTCGTTTAGTTGAGGTGGTTTCCATCTACATAATATTTATAATATCATATTTACTTAAGGAAACAATAAACCGTAATTGTTATCTAACCTGTTAATCAAAATGCAGTAAATGTTAACAGATACACTCTTTGATTACATATAACTGTAAGCGGCGCCCTCCGCTATAAACAACCGCATTGGCAAATAAAACTTCTCTCCTAATTCTCACACGAGCGTAAAGCAATTGGATCGAAGTAATTTACGAGTTAAATCTAAAAATATGTCTTTTCTATGGTGTCCCGGTCTCGTCACAGATGGCTACACAATAATATCGGCAGTGAGACCCCTTCAGAGGGGAGCACCACTTATTTTATAAAGTTTGAATAAGATTTTAAAAAGCTGAGTGAGGCTTATAGAAAGATTCCGGTGGAAAACGTTGGGGATATTGTTTCGAAAAGTTTGTGAAAACTCTGTTACCGTTTCCCCTCGACTCTGTTCGACATATAATGCTACGAGGCTTTAGTTTTATGTTGTTTCGTTTAAATGACGTTTCAAAGGCGATTTCAAATATTTGTTGGTTTGAAGGTTTTCCTTTTTAGGTTTATGCATTGTTTCCTTATTTGTAAAATATGTATCTGACAAGGCCTAAATTGTTGCTAGTGCCTGTGTGAGTTTTCATAGAGTGATTGGTCTAAAAAACCACGAAATGCAAATAAATAAACTATCAGTAATCTCTTGATCCATCTATGAGAACAAGCAATGATTACGTCATGATCACAGCAATGCACTTTGATCATCTATCCTAAAACCCATTGCTACAAGCGACTCCGATATCAATCCTCTTAAAGCCCTTTCCAAAATATTCGCACCATAAGCCATCGTATTGGGGATATGACTCGTAGATACGTGTGTAAGTACGCTATTAACTATCCCACCGTCCTGTCCACTCGTATAGCCAATGATCACAGTTCTGGGGGATCAGTGCAGCTTCGTACCGTGACGCCATAAAACTTTATTTGTTAGACGTATGTAGGTGCTCATACTTTTTATTTCCTTACCGCATATTTCCCTGGGCACGCCAATGATCAGCTTGAGACGGAGTAATTCGGTATCGTTACGTTACGTGACTCTGAAACGATGTTCGCGACGTGTTTCTACTATTGCCTTAGGCCTCCCTTCTTCACCGCGCCACTAAGAAGTATCACTACGATTTTATATGATAAAGATATAGGTAGCGGTAGATCTTCCACTATGGGAAAAAATATTTTGATTTTTAATGCCTTGCATTCTTGAGGTATTAGCCAGAGAAGACAGTAGCAACGCAAATGTGGCAGTCACAATAGGGGACTTTAAGGCGTCGCTTCATTTTAGATTAAAATAACAATTTATTAATTTATGAACCTGTCGTGGTGGCGCGCGGGGTCGATTCCAGGTCAGGCAAGTACCAATGTTACTTTTCTAAGTTATATGTCCTTTCTAAGTATATCTTGAACTCCAATGACTGATTACAAGATGTAGGATAACATCTTAAGGAAACCTGGACTTTAAGTCTGAAAGCGCCAACCCGCATTGAGCAAGCGTGATGATTACGCTCAATCCTTCTCTGTATGAGAGACCTGTGCCCAGCAGTAGGACTATAAAAAGGTTGATGATGATGTTGATGAATATCATCCACGGGTCTATCCTTTAATTGAATAAAAGCTGCAACTACACCTGTTAATTATTTAAATTTTGTATTGGTTAATAGAATTTTTCCGTCTCGGACCTCTCCTTATTTTAATTTCTTCGGCAACCTGGTAAGAATGAGCCCAGATCATCACGCCAGCGTTTCCTAGATCTGCCTGTGTGATAAAACTCAGTTTAAGGTACCCATTGTGTGATGATCCTAGTCCATGCGTACTCTTGCACCCTGTAAGTTTGACCCGCCGCAGGTCTACTTCTTCCTGGAATATGTGTCGCCGTATCGGTAATGCCTGTATTGTAGCATATTACTATGTTGCACATTCGATCAATTAAATAAAACAATCGAAACCGTAATTTCTTTACCTAGCCAATAGACCATCGAAGTCTTAAGTCGATGTATATTTTGGATACTTCAAAATTGGAAACGTGTTTCAGTATCTACTTAAACTGTCAAATGGTGTGTCAATAAAACAAATCTCCGGAGAATAGTACTTCACTTTTTAATTTCCATTACATATGATAATTATTTATTTTTATTTTTTACTCCAACCGTAACATTATACTAATATAACGTTACACGTAGTACATGACTAATATTTTATGTTTTTTTTTTACTGCAGCGATAGCTATCTTTTTATAACCACACGCGGAAAAAACTGAAGCTCGCTAATATCCCGGTGAACTAACAGATACTATAAATATTTTTAAAGTGGAAATCCAGACCGACAGTCTAGAAATATCCTCAATTCCCTTTAATATCTAACGTCAAAGCGATTTTAGGTCAGTCTACTAGATTCTGACGTCTATATGTGGAATATTTGTTATTCTACTCGCGTGCTCTGGCGGGGCTTCATCCCGCGCCCTTTGCGCCGATGCTCTCTGTCATTATCATCGCTTTTTGCCTCACATAACTGGCCGCAACCTCGAGAGATGTCCGTATTGTGCGGCCGCACCTACGCACCAATCGTGTCTACCAACACATATGTACATATGAGAGTAAAAATGAGGTTTTTAGAGGCGCGACGTTGGTCATTCCAGGATAATGTAGCTAGTAGATGTCAGCATTTAAAGTTCTTTTTGCTATATAATCAAATACGGGTCTTATTTATCTTTACAATTGTCAATATTATTTAAAATGCTTTAGTAGTAAGAGAAAACAAAGGGAATGGTAAATAAAATTTAGCGTTTTCAAGTTATGGATACGCCTATTTCTTTAATTGAGAATAAACACAATTGAATATAAATAGAATATTTTTTTCTGTTCTCGTTGTCATAATATGTGATAAATTTTACAATGACCACATAATTCAATATATTTACTAGGTACTAAACTAATCGAGCTTACACGTAAAAAGATAATATAATTTTTATGTTTCCTCCACTGTCAGTGCGCGTAATTATAGTCATTTATTCAAAAGTGTGAAGTATAAATTTTATTTTTGATTTATTAGTAGTTATCGTTACTAAATTAAATTATTGCATAAACTAATGGACAACAATCCGGCAATAGGTCTACTCTAGCTACGTGTGACAAGTGAAAGCAATTTGAAGAGGCTTACTGTGAAGGAATAGAGTACATATATCTACTACGTGGGCAGGGAATGATTGTCTTAATTTTGAGCACGTTCACACTCTGGTTTCAGTCTAAATCTGTCAAAATGAAGGGAAAATAGACGTATTTGTCTATTTTCCGTACATTTTAAACAGTTTAAATGACGAAAATAGACTCAACCTGTCAAAATTGTCAATAACCTCTAAAATCCTATATTTTGATAATGGTCGTCGATTAAATTGACGTATTGAACGTTTCCATTATGTAAATTAAGAGGCTTGCCCTCTAAACACTGGTGATGCCATATTTCATTAAGTATATCTATACTAATATATAAATCTGAAGAGTTTGTTTGTTTGTTTGAATGCGCTAATCTCAGGAACTGCTGGTCCGATTTGAATAATTATGTTTGCGTTGGATAGCCCATTAATCCAGGAAGGCTTTAGGCTCTATAACATCACACTGCGACTAATAATGCGAGCGGAGTATATAAAAAAACACATATCGAAACCTACACGGGTGAAACCGTGAGGCGCAGCTAGTACCGAAATAAAAATTAATCATTTTAACACATATAATAAGTGTTCTAACATGAAAAATAAACTATTTAAATAAAATATATAATAAACTAAAGTTAAATATCATTTAATAGTTACCTACGTTCTAGATGTTTAGACCTAAATTTAGTAAAACCTAAATTGAAAGGAGATTAGGAGAAAAATTGAAGTATATTTTATGTAAAGTTTTTGTGGACCAGGTCACACAACGAACATGACGTGTCGAAAACCAAAACAGACTTGCAGATATACATATATTATAAATTATTTATTTTATTATTTATTTTATTATTGATATTTCAATGGTTCTATGAGACTGGTAAAAGCTATCTAATAGCACCCAAGCAAGGCGAATAGTCCCAGGAAAAGGGGCCGGATGCAGCCCTTTTTAACTGATTTACGCTGATGATGAGGGAGATTGATCTGGAGATTCTCTACGACCAAACTACCGACACAAAATTTGGTGCACCATACCCGGGACACATCGTAACACAACTGCCCAGACCCGTCCTCGGTACGGCTTCACCAGACATCATGCCGGAACACGACGAATTGTTTGGCGGAAGACTTTGTCTGGTGGGTGGTAACTTCTGCCGGCAGCCGATGTTATGGCCTACCACCGAGAAAAGAATATTTCACATCATTTGTACCGAACTCAATAATATAAAGCGGTCCATTCTAGAACATTATAACTTGAAATTTAATAAGGAACTTTGAAAAAGTGTATCTACTCAATAAAGTTCCATTTAAAATTAAAAGATGAAAAATTGTTTGGATTACATTTCTATTTTTCATCAAATGGGGCCTTATTACTGTAACGTTTTAGATAACGTTGAAATTTGGTAAATTAAGAATAACGAAAGAAATACAAAAGGATTTGTTGTAACCACAGAGGTCACACTGCAACCAACTCTTTTCGTACTCGCGCATATTCAATCACTTCAATTTCGCCATATAACCCACTGGGGCTCATAGAATACTGAGCGGTAATCAGTAGGCAGGAGAATCCTCACAGGTGCGAATCTAAAATCAATCCTGTTAGTGTTTATTCAACAAATAACATGTATGCTAGTCCCATTTTAATAGTTAATATGAGCGGGCGCCATACATCACTGTCAGCGGTGGGACCGGAACCGATACAGTTTATAGTCACAAGACCACTATTCATGTAAAACGTATTCCCAATAGTGTGACATGTTTATTTTCTGGCACTGAAAGCCTTGCCGGGGAAAGGAGTGAAATGAAAAGTAGACACGGGTCCGATAAATAATTGAAGGCTTTGATAGAGCATCGGGAATTCCAGGTCGGAATACGCCGGCTGGATCTAGAGGGAGCCATCCTTCAAACCACCCTCCGTCGCTACTGAATTATTCCGCAATAACACACTTGTTATAGACATTTCTCGAGGAGTGATACTTTTATGATTTACTCCAACTTTTATTGGCACTTAAAGGAAGTATACGATTTATTTCCCGTTCAATATAAGGTATGGAGTATATCATTTTTTGAGTCGGTACCGAATCTCTAAGGGCGTTCGGAACGGTTGGGCGTCACACGCCATTTATATTTGGGGTGTAATGATGTTTCGACTCGATTTACAGCTATGAATTATGTCGTAGTTTAAAACAATAGTTCGATAAACTACAAGTGCAATAGTCTTTTAGGTATAACAATATTTATATTTGCATTATTTATTAGGTACTAATTACGCATAAAAGCTTACTAAGTAAGACAACAATACATTAAATTGCTTTTTAATGAAAATGCACCGGTTAGTGTGTACATTATTATAAATTATAATAACTGTATTGGACTAATGAATGGTTTTTAAATAGTACGTATTTCTGGTAGTGGTTACGGAGAGCTATTTAAATATGTGCACACCTGTTCATTTTTATTCATAATTTATGTATGCTCGTCATTCTGTTTGAGTGTTAAAACGGTCTAAATTAATTCATTCAATCATTCTAGGAAAACTGAAGTATGTAGGTACCGGAGTGAAGTGTTTGTTCATTTTTTAAGTCAAGGGGATAATACTAAAAAATACGTAAGTACTTAAAAGATTTTAAGAACAAAATCTTGTAATGGACAAGTGCGTCAGACGTCACGGTATCCCAGCATATGATGTTTGTCAACGAGCACGTGTGCCGCCGTCCGTGTCGGAGCGTGATGCATATCGTGAACGAAGCCGATCAAAAATTATTATACGAGAACATTAAACTGCTGTACATTGTGCTTTATTGACGTCACTTCCGCGGCAATAAAATCGGCTTGTCTCGAAAATGCATAATTTGTACGACAGTCACGCGCATTACGCTACTAAACGGTGTCTTTGAGAACACATTTCACACTAAACTCTCTGGGGGCTGCCTTTCGATCATAGATAAAGCTTTGTTTTATGCGTTCGAATTATTATCGTCAAACGCTTGTTTATAGCCACCGGAATATTAATATTTCTTTATATCGAACACGCACGCACATATTCCGCCCCGCCAATATGTGGCGAATAATTCCCATGGAGGCAGTTTCTGTGTCTTCGTACGCTCCGCACTGTGACATAAACAACACATGCTCTAGAAACCAAAAAAGGGTTATTGTTGTGTATCTAAACACAAAAACGTTTCGAGGTGTTTTTTGTACGGCAAAGCGGTATCTTTTGTGACAAAAACATTTCTAGCGAATCCATTAATTAGTGAGATATACGACACTCCCGCAGCCTTTGGCGCTCAATTATAGCCAGACCTTTGACGCTTGATTAATTCCGACACAAAACTGACCTATTACAGTTTATTGATTACGATCTCTAAATCGATTCAAAGGGCCGCGCTTCCCATATGCTGGTTTGAATAAAAGCTTAAAATTCCTTGAATACCCACCGAGAAAAACAATAACTGAGGAGTATAAGGAAGGAACGGGGACAGTGTCACGTAATAGGTCCAGCTTCCGGTGCGTTTATCAAAAAATTTATTTGGACATTCCTAGCGCGCCTCGGCTGCGCTTGCCCGACTGTATGTGTTGGCATTTAATTTATCTATAACGCTGAAATGCCGGAGATGGCCGCGCAACCGTTATTGCTGGGGTTCTCTCACCACTGGCGGGGTACGCACTTCCGCTATGTCAATGATTTATAGCCGCTTACGGCATTTGCGGCGTTTAACTGTGTGTTGTCCGACCCATTGTCCGAGGATCGTCGAATATGGACGAGAATGATTCTTGAATTATGAGCCGGGGGTTAGCTGCCCTATAATTTTTGATTTCGCGTCCTAATGCAAAGGGTCAATGCGTGCTTTGTCCAAGTTTAATCTGTTTGCGTCGCCTAAAGGTGACGTTGATTTGTTTGTATTTTGATTCGTCGTGCTATTGTCATGGGCGTTTTAAAAAACATATGAATGGATTTATATTCGATTGTTAGTACCGGAAGTTTTAGAGATAAATTTTAACAGCGTTCTTTGTTGCTAGCATTGACCCTGACTAAATAACAGGATATTAGTAGCAACTTTGCTATTTTTATAGACAAATCTTTTTGATGTTTCTTTGTACCTAAATAGATGTTTGACTTGTGGTACCATTATTGAGAGTATTTTTTAAAATTAGGATTATTTTTATACTTACTTTAATTTCATTATGCATTATGTCTTGTCGCCGAGCGATTCGTCGTGTTCCGGGATGGAGTCTGGTGACGCCGTACCGAGGACGGATCTGAGAAGTTGTGTTGCGATTGCGATGTGTGCGGGGTACGATGCGCCAAATGTTGTTGTGTCGGCAGTTTGGTTGTGGAAGCTCTCCAGACCAATCTCCTTATGGCACAGCATCGTTGGTCGTGTTGTTGGGTTTAAAATTGCATCATCTCGCTCAACTGCTGTCTCCCTTCCTATTCACACAGTTTTTTTTGTGTGAATATGCCTAATAAACTAGCGCGAATCCACCATCAACGATTATATCATTGCTTACCATCAGGCGGAATTGCGGCAAGTACTAGTTTATACTTATTAAGAAAAAAAAATAGGATCCCAAGTCACTCTTTCAACTGGTGCTATATCAAAATCATAAGTGGTGTAAATACGGATATTGCTGACATTTATGGAAGTTACAAGCGGTATGACGTGTAACCACGTTGCCTAGTACGGTTCTCACGCTCTTGCTCTGTCAACGACTCACTTACTCTATCAACACTAGATTTCATTAAATATAATATATACGCTTCAATCTTAATCCTGCGATAATATGTACAAGTGTTTCAGGTCTCTAGACAGGTAATACATAATCTATTCGTGAAAAGAAATTACAGACGCGTACGAGAAACACAAAGAGGTAAAATGTTGTCCGTGTATCAAACAACTTTCTTGTGATATGCAATATTGAACTTCGAACCGCTGGATGCGGGAGGTGCAGGACCGGTCGTCGTGGAGAATCTTGGGAGAGGCCTATGTCCAGATTTTCGCAATGTTAATAAAGGGTTCTAATACAGATGTTACCTAGGTAAAAAAAAAATATTCCATTTAGTCCGTCATTCAGATTATAGAAAAAATATTGGATACGTATATTTTGTTTTATCAAATCAATAAAAATTGACAAATATAAAAGGCATCAAATATCAGGAGTGGTGGCTGGTGACGTCACTGGGCGCTAAAATGTGTAGCGTGCAGTGACGTAACACAAGTTTTCAACGCGCTGTGTAGCCTTAATTTTTTGTTTATAAAATATATGTAAATATAAAAAATGTCTAGTATTTTTTGGAAATCTGACTGACGGACTAATTAGTTTTTTTTAGTGAACTACCCTATTTTCTGATTTTTTGGGCAGTCTTTTCAACTAGGTATTTTTAAGTAATAAAATTGTAAAATTGATCGTATCTATTATTTCGAGGTTTCTAAACTAAAATAAAATTTTCATTTTTTACTTAAGTGGTGGGTTACTTAAGGCAGGAATTACAGTACAAGTAATTTATAGACGTTTAATATGGACATTAGGTTACGTAACGTAACGTGAATAGGCTGATGAGGAAAACGTAACATTAGTGTTTTGACTTCTAATTTGTATTTTTATTGTATGCCTTAACGGCGGGACATAGCTGAACTTTTTTAATGATTTAAGACCTGTATCTATGATGTATACCTACCTATAGTCTACAATGAAGATGATTTGATTTGATTTGAATTAATTATTTCCTTGACACTACAACATTAAGGTGACCGTAACTTTAAATATCCGTTATACCATAATTTGGGCAGAGCAGCGTCTGCCCAGTGTAGTAACGTGGAATCACAATATAGATTTTAAATCAAGGTCAAGTCAATCGAGGTCGAGTTATTTTGGTGTTTAACTAGATGGTATCCTGGACAGAACTAAAACTTTGATTAATCTTTGTAATCATTGCTAGTCAAAGAGCTACCTAAACTCTTTGAACCTCTCTCTGTTCAGAGCTGCCAGTCTTCATTAACTTCATTAGAGGACCAGTTCTTAAAACAAGTACTATTTTGAATAAAATTGAACTAAGTTGGTTTACATTACATCGCATGATCGTCTTCATTTATACGTGCCATTTATAAAATGGGTACTACCTCCTTAGAAGAAGGGTACCTATATCATCGAAACGGGTTTGTTGACACTCTGAATCCTGGCTAATAGCTCGATTTTAAAACCATTGGAAGCCTACGAAACGTTTTTTAATTTTTTTTTACATGTTATAAACTAGCGCTTGACCGTAATCCCGCCTGATGGTAGCAGTAGCAGTGATGCGATCGTTGATGGTAAAGCGCGCTAGTTTATGATGGTAAAGAGCCTATTCACTCTAGCCTTGAAGACACTCAAATTGTTCCAGTCCCTCGACTTACGCGGAATAAAAGAGGAAGCAAAACGCTTCGTCCGGATCGTAGTGGTATTAACAACGTAAGGGTGGAAAGTCGCCGTCCGACGGGTCGTCCAATGGTGGAACGGAGATGGGGAAATTAAATCATGCAATTCCCTAGCACATTCACCAGAATGCATCCTATAGAAGACCGAAAGGCTGGCTACTCTACGCCCGTGCTCCAGGCTTTGGAGACCGTTTCGAGTTAAATCTGGGTCCCCAATCAGCCTATTCGCATGCCTCTCCACTGAATCCAAAGTAGCCAGGTGACATTTCGCAGCACCAGCCCAAATGTGGCTGCATTACTCCACACACGAGCGGACCTGTGCTTTGTACAACATGAGAAGCTACCCTGGTGTGAGGTACCGCCGGACTTTTGCGATGACGCCAAATTTTCTGGCAGCCACCTTGGCCTTGGACTCAATGAACCGCCCAAAGTTGTTGTTGGAAAAGGTTCGAGGAAATCTCATCACCCAAAAGCTAAAGGCGGTCGGTGCACTCCAAGGATACATTCTGAAAAGTAGAAGCCAAGGTGAACGGGCTCCTTTTGGCGGTGAAAAGACACGTCTGTATTTTGGCGGCATTGAATGCTAGAAGATTGGCTTTGCCCCGTTCGGAGACTGCCTGTAGTCCAGCATTCGTACGCTCTACCATAGCTTCTCTTTCGGACCGAATTGATTCCTTACTAGCCCGAGCTTCCGGCAGGTATCTCTCCACAACTGTGCTGTCATCTGCTTACCCATAGATACCGGGCATCAGCAGATCGTTAATATGCAGCAGGAACAGAGTTGCAGAGGGAACAGACCCTTGAGGAACACCGGCATTGGTCGACATGGGCTCCGATGAACAACCGTCGACAACAACTCGGAGGGACCGTTCAGTCAGGAAGTCTTTTACCCAGCCAGTCAGGCCAGCGGAAATGCCGTACGCTGGAAGCTTACTCAAAAGGCCAGCGTGCCATACTCGGTCGAAATCCTTGGGGACATCAGGGGTGACGGCAATCGCTTCCCCGTTTATCTCGTGGGCCTCGCCTTTCTAGTGAGTGGCAGACACTAGTAGGTCCCCAGTTGACCGATTGCGTCGAAACCCGTAGTGTCGGTCACTGAGGAGATCGTTACACTACACGTTACGTTCAATACACGCTCCATAACCTTGCAGAGTATGGAGGTTATTGAAATTGGCCAATAGTTGATAGGATCGGCACAACTACCCTTTTTGGGCACGGGCTGCAGGTTGGTAAGGTTCCAGGACTTGGGCACCGTACCAGTCCTAAATGAGAGGCGATACAAGCGCGTCAATACAGGAGACAACTTGGGCGCACATACCTTAAGAACAATCGCTGGTATACCATCCGGACCACTAGTCTAATTCACGTCCAGACGACACAATACTCTCAGAACCTCCTTGTTCCTAATGCGAACCTCCGGCATTGAAGTTCCTCAATGAGGTAATTTAGGCGAAAGACGCGTATTATGGGCAAAGAGAGATGCAATGAGAACTGCTTTCTCTCTCGCCGTATGGGTCAGTGCTCCATCAGGCCTAACCAGCGGAGGCAGTGTGGGCCGACAGAAGTTTGCCTCGACCGATTTGGCAAGGGACCAGAAAGATCTGCTACCGGATAGTTGCGCAGAGAACTTGTTGCCAATATGAGTAATGCGGTCGAAGCGAGCCTTCTTAAGCGCCTTTTTGTAGGACTTGGCAGCACGGTTAAAGGCTCTCTTCTTTGAGCTTAAATCCGGAGCTCTGCGGTCACGAGCGTCAACCCAGGTAAAAAATGCCGTATGCTTACGCTGTTCAGCTTGCACACAGCCGGCGTTGACCCTTGGCGAGCCGAGCCACCGACGGGCACGTCACTAAAGGGGATAAATTACTCCATAGCTTGACGCACCACATCGGATATAGCATCCGCACAGTTCGACGGATTGTCAAAAGAGAAGCAGATCTGCTGCCAAGGATAAGACGCCAAGAAGTGGCGCATCTCATCCCAATCTGCTGACTTGTATCGCCACATTCGCCGCTCACCACGCGATTCGCAATCAGGTGGGGAGAAGGACGACACAGACTTCACCAGACAGTGGTCTGAAGAACCTAGCGGTGAGGAAACTGTAACAACACATCTATCCGGATCAGTGGTCAGCAGAAGGTCCAGATAATTGGCGCTATGACCAGCTACATCAGGCACCCTACTCGCTTGTCCCACCAGTTGGGAAAAGCCCATTGATAGCGCGTTTCGCGCTTCTCTCCCAGCGTGGTCGGTCCTCTGGTATGGGAAAAGCCAGTCTTGGTGACAGGCATTGTAGTCCCCCAGAGCGACGAACTGTGCGTCAGGGTGCCGATGCAGCGCATTTTCAGCAGCTTCACTGAGGTGGTCAAACAGTCGAGTTGTCTCCTGGTCACCGCTGTGCGATCGGTAGACACAGGTGTAGACAATTTTGTCCACACCAGTGTCAACCAACAGCCATAAGAACGAAAAATGAGGGTCTTCGAGGTGACGGAGACGCCGGCAACAGATGTCATTGCGAACATACACACAGATCCCGGCACGCTGCAGGAAATGATGCTCCAAAGAGTATCCCCGGGTAGCTGAGGTATGCCGCATCAAACGGACATCTGATCTGGGCCTCCGTCAAGAAAAGTTGGTGGGGCTTTTAGTCTCAAGGTGGTGATGGACTGTATCGATATTGCAGTGCAAACCTCAAATGTTTGAGAGGTGCACTTTGAACGAGAGGACGTGCGCCCGCTGTGCACACCTATTTTTCCTTTTGAGACTTTTCATTGTTTAAATACTGTGTGAATAGGAAGGAAGGAGGCACTTCAGTGAGGTAATGCAATGTTAACCCAACAACACGACCAAAGATGCCGCGCCAGAGCGAGATTGATCTGGAGACTGCGGGGACGCCCGAACCCCCCCAGAGATCGCCATCGGGTCCTCTCGTCCGGTCGCCAGCACGATGGGGCCACTCCGGGATTTTTCGCAGTTGGCGGGGCAGCCTTTCGTATGTGGCTGGCACACTACTTGGGCCCCCAGCTAGCTGCGGTCGGCCAGCGGAGCACCGTGCTTCGGATCCCGCTACCCTCCAGGACCAAACTCCCGACACAACAACACTTGGCGCATCGTACCCGGCATACATCGCAACACAACTGCTCAGACCCGTCCTCCGTACGGCTTCATCAGACATCGTGCCAGAACACGATGAATCGCTTGGCGGCATGACTTTGTCTGGTGGGTGGGCCGGCGGCTGATGTTGAGCCTACCACCGAGCAAACGTTAGACTATTAGAAATGAATTCTAGTAAATTTTGACATGTTTAAAATTGTTCGCTTTAAATTTGCAAGGTATCATGAGTAATGTCTTGTTTAAGTATATGGACATTAGACCTCATATTTAGAAATAGACAAAAAAAACTTTCTAAAAAAATTAGGCGACACAGTTCACGAAAAAGCAACTCTATGATCAACCTAATCATTAAGTACCATAAAGAATCAAGTGTAAGTAAAGTTTTAGTTTTACACTTTTTCAGTTTAATAGACAAGTAAAACCACAAGAAAACGCTAGGTCTCTACGCGGCGAAGTTAAAAGCTTGTGAGGATCGTGTGATACGAATTAAAAGAATTAAGACAAGACAGATTTTGTTTAAACAACTAGGCAGCGCTACCGATTAATGTAATGCTGATGAAAGATTTTGTATGCCAACCACATGTGAAGCATATAAAAAAGATTTTGTTCAGACATCTAACGATGACATTTAATTTTAAAAGGCGAGATCAACATAGTTGGCAAAAGCAATACATTAAAATGTAAAAGAAAAGCCCTTTAATAAATTTATAAAATTATAATACATATGTTCATCTTAGGGGGAGTTGGGGTACCTTGATATGATTTTTATAACTCAGACCCAATAAAAGACGATCTATTGACAGTAACATCCAATTTAATAATTGTAATATATACTATACATACTAATATTGTAAATGCGAAAGTAACTCTGTCTGTCTCTCTGTTACGTTTTCCCGCTTAAACCTCTTAACCGATTTTGATGAAATTTGGCATAGACAACAGTGGCGAAGGGTGAAATTTTGACAAAGGGAAGCCGGTCCAAAAAAATAAACACTTAAACACTTACCTACTGCAGGATATCTTGGAGGAGGTCTTCAGATAAGAATAATATTGCCGGTAGAATAATATAAGCCATAATAACAAACAAAATCCACAGTATTTAACCAAATCTGCGATTAAATTACCTTACAGAATCAGTCACAGTTTAAATAACACAAATATTAAAATATAACAAACAAAATTATCACGCACCAGTGGTATAGCAACACATGTCACATTCTAACAATAATTTATTTTCAACCAAACGAAATGAAACACGAAAATATGCCAAAATAAAAAGAATATGACTTGCGAAGGATTTCATTATAACGCTAATTCTTTTTAATTTTGTCGTGTTTTCTTTCTCCCGTGCCGTGGTTTCTTTGTCTCTTTCTAATAGAGGAGAGGAGAGAACTGCAAGCCGGTCGCCATTAGCCTATCTTTCTTTAAATTTTACGTACGGTTAGCGAGCATTAGAAAGAGATGGTCTGACACGCTGTCTCTTTTCGCCTCATAGTAAAACGTTGGCCGAGATAAGCTGTAATTCGTCGAGTTACCTTTAATGTAATTTAGGTACGAAAAATTGAAGCGCTGATTAATTTACGACTATAAAATGAAATGTGATACTTAGGGTATTGCTAAGAATTACTATTGCTATTGTAAATCGCACAGGCATTTAATTAATAATACTTTGTTAATGAAATAGAATGTAAATACTTTTGTATGAATATGGAACTGATTTTTGAAAGGTAACCCGGTGGGAATCGGCTTGTATGGACTCTTCGCCACTGATAGACAATCTTTAGACCCCGAGAAAGGACATAGGCTACCTTTTATTGAAAAAATTGATATTCCCGAGAGAAATCTAAAAAGCGCAATATAACCGAATTCCACGCGGGCAATTCCGCGGGCGGAAAACTAGTTCAATATTATATTCAATTAACTTGTTACATTGAAATTAACCGATAGATGAAATTTGTACAAATTTCATTTTATTTTTTTAGTAGGTAAATAGGCTCTAAAAACTCGGCCTAATAAACACAGCGCTGGTAGTTCGAAACCATTTCAAAAAGTAAGGGTCCCGAACTACCAGCGCTGTGTTTGGCCTGTGTAGTCACGGGCTTGTTCCCGATCACCTACACTGAACTATCGAATTTCTATTATTCGCTTCTTCTTTTATACCGCGTACATCGAGCGACTGGACCGGTGTCTTGAAGGCTAGAGTGAATAGGCTCTTAATAAACTAGCGCGCTTTACCATAAACGATCGTATCACTGCTACTGCTACCATCAGGCGGGATTGCGGTCAAGCGCTAGTTTATAGTTTACTAGCTTTCCGCCCGCGGCTTCGCCCGCGTGGAGTTCGGTTATATCGCGCTTTATAGATTTCCCTCGGGAACATCTAATTTTTCCGGGATAAAAGGTAGCCTATGTTCTTTCTCAGGGTCTAAAGATTGTCTGTGTCAAATTTCATCAAAATCGGTTGAGAGGTTTAAGCGGGAAAGCGTAACAGACAGACAGAGTTACTTTGGCATTTATAATATTAGTATGGATAAAAAAAAAAATTGTTGCTTGGGCATTGGTTTTCTTTATATTGCCTTAGAAACATTGCATGCAGTTGTGTGCGCACTTCTCGCCCAAACATGAGTTGATAAGGATTTAAGCCGTCAGTTTGGCATTCTTCTGAGCCATGTCTTAACTATTACAAGTTTTTATTGCAGACTACCTCCTCCCCCCCTCCGAACTTCTTTATATGCTGTTAATAGTTTGCACACATCGTTGCGCCTCGAAGCTGGGTGGTAAGGAGCGGTCGTTTTATGCATTATCATACTGCAAAGGTTTTAAGAATTTTTTAAAATTATTTTGATGAGACCTGTTGGCTATTTTATGAAACAAAAATTTGAGGAATTCGAAAAGTGCTAAAAAGTTCTTTTAGTTTTTATATGCGTCTACTTGTTTTTTCGGTATTTGGTAAATCTCAGTTCATTTTGTAAAAGCATCTACTATAATTAAAAATTGATATTCGTAAAAAAGACCTGCGAAATTTATTTGCATAGAGTCTCAGCCTTCATCTGCGTGTTTTTCATGACTCAGTTTTGTCTCGATGTCATAATCTATTCCTTCTCAATACACGAAACTGCGAGCCAGTTTCATCTTTACGATGCGCGGTTTAGTTCAATAACACGCTTTCAAGTAGACTTTTTGGTATGACGACTCGGGTTCCTTTTTATATACCTACATCCGTCATGTAATTTGTCTTGATTAATTTTACCGGGTTTTTTACATCGCCCTCTTCCATTTCGCCATTTTCTCTCTATAATCGTCAATATGCGTCTTTTTCTCTCGGCCATAACTAAGTAATGCAAAGAAGTATCATCATCATCATCAGCCCCTACTCGTCCACTGCTGGACATAGACCTCCTTCATGGCACGCCAACAAGCTCGATCCTGAGCAGTTCTCCGCCAGCCACTACCAGCCACCTTTTTGATGTCGTCGCTCCATCTCGCCCAAGGGCTACCGCTACGTTTGCCGAGACGCGGTCTCCACTCGAGGACTCGTTTAACCCAACGGTTGTCGGTCCTGCGGCATAAGTGACCAGCCGATTGCCACTTCAGCTTGCTAATCCTTTCAGCTATGTCGGTGACTCTGGTCCTCTGTCGGATCACCTCATTTCTGATGCGGTCCTTCAGAGAGACGCCCAACATAGCCCGCTCCATAGCTCGTTGAGCGACTTTAAACTTATGGACTAGTCGGACCGTTAGTGTCCACGTCTCCGCTCCGTAAGTCATGACGGGTAGGACGCACTGGTTGAAGATTTTTGTCTTCAAACATTGGGGTATGGGCGACGAAAATACCCGACGAAGTTTACCAAATGCTGCCCATCCCAGCTGGATCCTTCTATTTGCCTCCTTCTCGAAGTTGTTTTTCCCTAATTGCAACGTTTGCCCGAGGTATACATATTCTGAAACAACTTCGAGCGGCATTCCGTTTACGGCAACCAGTCCCTGAGTGACCCGTTCATTGAACATAATTTTGGTGTTGTCTAAGTTCATCCGGCGACCGATGCGTTGGGAGGAGTCAGATAAGTTGGCTCGCATTTGTTTCAGCTCTTGCTGCGTTTCCACTATGATGACGATATCATCCGCAAATTGCAAGTGTGAGATGTACTCGCCATTGATGTTAATGCCCCGACCCTGCCAATCCAGCGTCTTAAACATATCCTCGAGGGCATTGGAGAACAATTTGGGGGAAATAACGTCCCCTTGTCTCACTCCTCGCTGAAGAGGGATATGTCTAGTCTGCTGGTTCTGGACTTGGACGGACATTGTGGCGGCATCATAGAGACACCTCATCACTTGGATATATCGCCAATCGACTTGGCATCGCTCCAAAGATTCAAGAACAGACCAGGTCTCGATGGAGTCAAAGGCCTTCTCATAGTCCACAATTGCTAGACACAGGGGCTGATTATACTCTTCGGTCTTCTGTATAATCTGCCTCACTGTGTATATGTGGTCTATGGTACTAAATCCCCAAAACGGCAAAGAAGTATGCAAGAGTTGAAACATTTCTTGTTCGGAGTAATACAACCGAACAGCTCAGCACTTTTGCTTTCTTGCATTCGTATAAAACTAGTATAATTAATTATTAAAGTCAGTGCTTATTCGGCCATCAATCACGTAACTCACACCTTACCAAAGCCATTCAAACCATCTTTTAGATTAAACCAACATAGCTGTCTCATTTATAATAATTATTTATCTAAACCATAACCAAACCAAAGTCATATCATTTAAACCGAATCAAACCAGAACCATCATTCAATCTAGAAAGTTGGTATCGCACAGAAAGAACCAAATTTATACTTTTCTTCTTCACATAATATATCTATTGGAAACCAGTGTCTTCCTGTCGGAAAATGTGTGTGCTCTACAACGTAAATAACGCAATAGATGTTATTGAACTGTTAAAATTGAAACCGGTTACTGGTGATAGTGTTTTACAGAATTAACCCTTTATTTATTAATTTATTTTTCTCTAACTTTACCATTTCATTAAATGTGCACTTTGATATGAAAAAAACGTCCATAAAACCAAAACTAAAAGTCAAGAGTAAAGTGTTGTACCTCATTTGAATCAGCATTAAATCAGCAAGAATTTTTAATACAGGGTAATTATTCCGAAATACATTCTTTTTTTTTATATTGCTCGTTAAATTTGGTACCAAGAGCTACAATTAATTTTATGTAGTATTGATACATTACCGAATCATAATACTACACCGGTTTTATTGTTTTTAATCAATTATTTTTTTTACTGATTAAATTGTAAAATAACTCGATACATAACTTTTCGTGCAATGAAGTTATGGCGATGCTGGAGAAAGATTTTTTGTAGGAAATTACCTCCTTTATCTCCCCGTTTCGTTTGATCCACGACTTTTTGGCCATCCTGTACATGGTGTACATAAAAGAAAGTCATCTTAGTTACACTATAACACAAAAACGGCCAGATAAAAACTAGGAGAAGGACATAGGATACTATTTATCCCGTTCTCGTGATGACATAAAACGTGGTATAACAAAACGCAACTTTTTACGCAACGGTTTTAAATTTTTACGGAACGGACGGAAAAAACTGTGATCTTATGTCTCAGTGATCTAAACACGTATTACATTCTACGCTATTACTATAGCGCTTCTCTCGGTGGTAGGCAACAACATCAGCCGCCGACATAAGTTATCACCCACCAGACAAAGTCTTGCCGCCAAGCGATTCGTCGCGTTCCGGCATGATGTCTAGTGAAGCCGTACGGTAGACGGATCTGAGCAGTTGTGTTGCGGTGTGTGCCGGGTACGATGTGCCTAATGTTGTTGTGTCGGGAGTTTGGTCGTGGAGGGTCTCCAGATCATCCTCTGCGCAGCATCGTTGGTGGTGTTGTTGGGTTAAACATTGCATCACCTCGTTCAACTGCCGTCTTCCTTCCTATTCACTCAGTTTTTTTGAGTGAATAGGCTTAAAAAGCTAGTGTGCTTTACCATCAACGATCGCATCACTGCTTACCATCAGGCGGGATTGCAGTCAAGCACTAGTTTTTAACTATTAAAAAAAAAAGAATTGAACAGCGTAGCTGCTCGTAGCGCCACGTAGCACCACGTTACTTTGTTCTGCTACGTTGCTACGACTAGGCTGACAAGTTTGTAAAATAAAATTGATTTACGGTAGTCATTGAGTACTATAAACTGGATTTTGAATTGAAACCGAAATTTTTGTATTGATTTTAAAAAAAGCTTGGCTGCTATTAGCATTTAGATAAATAGTCTGCCTACAAGTTTTCATTCACTAGGACTATCATGGAACGGAATCACTTTTAACATACACAATATAATAAATATCCACTCTGTATGTGTAATTCACCTTTTATGTTTTCTTTCGCACGAGCATTATATTATCACACATACGAACATACGTTCACTCCACCATAATTCACTACACCACAAACACTTCCTAAAAATAATCATCAAACACTCACTTACTCCATACAATTTCACTGTTCATCGTCTCTCTCTCATATTTTTAGAATTTATATTTTTAAAGTCACAAGGTCATAATTCAAGAATTTGCTAGTCCACTGGCGCATCTGCCAAAATTGCATTTTGTATTTGTATACCCTGTACCGGGCACTGCCCCTAAGATACAGGCCTAGCCTAGTTTAGGGGACAGGGATAAACCTATTGTACCTACCTATTGTAATGCAGTATTAATGTATCATCATCATCATCATCAGCCTCTACTCGTCAACTGCTGGACACAGGCCTCCTTCATGGCACGCCAACAAGCTCGATCCTGAGCAGTTCTCCGCCAGCCACTACCAGCCACCTTTTTGATGTCAGCTGGGATGGGCAGCATTTGGTAAACTTCGTCGGGTATTCTAGTCGCCCATACCCCAATGTTTGAAGACTAAAATCTTCAACCAGTGCGTCCTACCTGTCATGACTTACGGAGCCGAGACGTGGACACTAACGGTCAGACTAGTCCACAAGTTTAAAATCGCTCAGCGAGCTATGGAGCGGGCTATGTTGGGCGTCTCCCTGAAGGACCGCATCAGAAATGAGGTGATCCGACAGAGGAGCAGAGTCACCGACATTAATGTATACAAAAATTTAAAAATGTATTTTTGTGCCAATAGAAATATTTCTATTTCTGTTCTGTATTCAATTAAATTTTTATAGATTCTCACAGTAAACTTATAATTTTTCGCTAACATTTAGGTAAGGTTTTTACTTTGAGTTTAAACATAGACTTGTCGCAAAATTGATGGACCTGTTAATAAATCAGTCAACCGTCCGGTCAGTTCTTTTTAAAGACATCTTGGCCATTTTATTCTAGTCAAACCAATTTCCGTCAGAATTTTAAAGTGCAGGGCAGATCAGTGAATTAGTTAATTCTCTTTATTTGACTTTTATTAGCAAGAAATGTCCATTTTCGCTAATGTCAACTTTAGCTACGCCTAGGCAATACGGGTTGGTATCTGCAATTCCACAATCTATACCAATATATAAAGCTGAAGAGTTTGTTTGATTATTTGTTTGTTTGAACGCGCTAATCTCAGGAACTACTGGTCCGATTTGAAAAATTCTTTTTGGGTTGGATAGTCCATTAATCCAGGAAGGCTTTAGGCTATATAACATCACGCTGCAACTAAAAGGAGCGGAGCATAACTAACTCCACGCGGACGAAGTCGCTGGCGGCCGCTAGTAATATAACACAGATTTAGCCATATCTAATTAGGTAGGTAATGTTTAACATAAGCAGATCCCAAGCAAGTCTTTATCATCATCATCAACTCCGCGTCTGCGGCTTTCGCGTTAGAGCCCGGGGTCCGCTTTCTTGCTCAATCTCCTACATTTCGCGCGATCTTTGGCATCCTGTAGTGTGAAATTGTTGGCACGCATGTCATGTCTCTTACAACGTCAAGCCAGCACTTCTTTGGTCTACCTCGCTTATTCCGGCCCAGCGGAGGCGCCATGGCAAGACATTTGTTACCCACGTAACATGTTTTTATACCATGTGCATGCAAGGTTGGTACAGTGCATTAATGATCGATTCAACGCTGAGTCTTATCACTGCAAATTAGTGTTTAGCAGTTATTTATGCCTTTAAACACGAAATTATTAGGTATATAAACTTTGACGAAACACTGACAGTGATACTTTGAACAAGTGTTTAAGTTTTTATAGTAAGACACTGTAAATCCACCAGCGCACATTTATTTGTGCATTTGTGCTTTTCTCGGTGGTAGGCCATAACATCGGCTGCCGGCAGAAGTTACCATCCACCAGACAAAGTCTTGCCGCCAAGCGATTCATCGTGTTCCGGCATGATGTCTGGCGAAGCCGAACGGAGGACGGGTCTGAGCAGTTAAGTTGCGATGTGTGCCGGGTACGATGCGCCAAGTGTTGTTGTGTCGGGAGTTTGGTCGTAGAGGGTCTCCAGATCAATCTCTCCCTGGCGCAGCATCGTTGGTCGTGTTGATGGGTTTAACATTGCATCACCTCGCTCAACAACCGTCTTCCTTAATAAACTAGCGCGCTTTAACATCTACGATTGCAACATTACTTATCATCAGGCGGGATTGCGGTCAAACACTTGGTGTTAATATACATAGGCATTAATATTAGATACTTACACTTCTGCAATGGTACACCAGGTCTTACAGGTACGCAATGGCGCTTACTATTTCCAGTGAAGGATAAATTAAACTTCATACATACCCCTAAACTCAAAAAATGAATAAGTGTTACTTGCAATCTAGCTTAGACAGGGTGTTGAATGTTGGTGATTGCCTAGTATGCAAATAAAAATGTGGAAGTCGGAAATCAGAACTGATGATTAGCGTTATTACATGATTTTATTTATTTAAATACGCGGTAACTATGATTTCATTTAAAAATGAGATAAACTATAGAATGCATTCATCGATCACATAGGTCCGTATTACAGAACGTCCATCAAAACTCAAGTTCTACTTGAGTCTCTTTGCAAGCCATTTGATTGGTTGAAACTAGTTTTAAGTAATGCTTAAGCAGAGATCAATGCTTCAGTTTCGTTCTGGAATACGCACCTTAGGTACCTATACACTAGATTCACAATCAGCGTAAAAAAATGGTTGAACTGAACAAGCGCACAACGCAGCACCTGGGTGCTTCTTTCATTTAGTACTTACTTTATGATTCTGACTTTAATGCATGCGTGTAAGGTTGAATTTGGTTTGATGTCAGACATGGTCATAAAAAATAATGGCTTTTTGTACTGCTTTGTGATAAGAACTTTATACACTGCACTTAAGGCTGATTTTAAATTAATGTAGGTATATTTATTCTGACTACTTTAGACTGCTTAATACTTGTCACCATTTTTGATAAGAGTTTTGTTCGAGACTGTATCTAGTGTATAAGTTATCGATGGATGCATTTTAGAGAGTGTGCGCGGGAATTACGTGTCATAATTCTGCCATCACTGTTCCATCATGGGACGATCCATCGTACGGCTAGTATCTACTCTTACGTTTTTGACACCGCTACGATCCGGACGAATCGTTTTGCCTCGTCTTTTATACCGTACATCGAGAGACTGGAACAATTTTTGTTCACTCCGTCTGATTTCAATTTCAAGTCTCTTCAAGACTAGACTGAATCGGTTCTTAATAAACTAGTGTGCTTTACGATTAACGATTGCTTCACTGCTTACCATCAGGCGGGATCGCGCACAAGCACTAGTTTATCTACTTACGTTTAAAAAAAAAACTAAGTAAAAGCACTAAGAATTATGACTCTAGAGCATCCATGACTGTATAATTTCTTAATGTTCTGATAATTTACTCGAGTCCTTATCGCATCATCTAAATTGACACTAATATTCTTGAAAAACAGGTACCTCAGTCAACGAGGACACTAACAGATCCTGAAAGAGTTAAAGTTTATTTTACCTCCTTCCATAAAAAAGTTTAACTCTTTGATCTAGTAGTTTTCCCTTACCTTGTCTTCCAAGTAAATATCACGTAAGAGACAATAGCATAGACATTATATGGTGTTCTAACTGCTAACGTATCTACATTCGAAACTTACCCATTAAAAAACTATATAAAGGCCAAAATTTGCAAAAAGGGGTATTATAAAATCACAGATTATTTGGAAGATATAAAGTTTGGGACTGAGCTGCTCGCTCTGCTAAGTATTGTTATTAAACAATATGCGTAATCATGACTTTTTAAACACAATTTTTTTTTAATCACGTATATTATTGTAAATATTTTTATTTTTAATGTACGGACTTGAAAAAAGGCGATGGTCCCTGAGTTTGTTTCGGCTATTTCTTATCAGAGGTGTTCAAGTCAGTTAGGAAATGCCGGCTCCTACTTGCTTAATGAACGATTTCATTTCATTTCTACCTTTATGTTCCATTTTTTTAATGGAGACACGAGTGCGGGAATCGATCCCGACACACCCAGCGCAGCAGTCACACTTCGGTTCGACGAGGTAATTATTAATTCAATTTAAATTGAATTGAATTGGCATTTTGTGTGTTGTAAAATGCCTTAATAATTACTTACGAACTTATGTTTAACATAAATTATTACCATTTATGTAGGAGTACAATACCATCGCCATCAGCCTAAAGTCCACTGCTGGACGTGGTTCTCTCCTACAGCACGTCATTGAACTCGATTTTCCCTAGGTAACCTTCACTCAGCTACTACCAGATAAGAGTAGGAGATACGTCCAAGTAAGTAAACACGCTGGCGAAACCATAACCAATAATAATTGGTCATTATAGGATTTTATTATACATATCTATGTCAGATTTCGTTATAAAATCTTACAACAACCGACTAATTTTTTAATATTAAATTTTCCGCTGAATCAGATTCCCGGAAAATTCAGCCAAGTCTAATTGGAGTGAGATAATAGAATACCAATAAACATATAGGTATTTGAGTCAATAAGCAATATTAGAAATGTGGAAAGCTAGTTAATTTTTTCCTGAAAACTGATCCAAGTAAATCTTTCTCCTCTTCAGTATCTTAACATCGTTTCTGGAAGCTGAGATGTTTTAAACATTAAATACATTATTCATGCTTTGGATAATATCCTTGCATCCATATCTATGTACGTAGTATGATATGATGTGACAGGATTACGAGATTCAAAATATTAATAAATTATAGTTATATAGTAGCCTCCGTATGGTACTGGGCATAGAATAGTACCAACCGATATCCGACCGTGGGTCTTACGAGGCGACTAAGAGAACTCTCACCAGGGAAGCGAGCAGCAGCGCTACTCCTGTAGAATACCAAATTACTGCGATTCCCAACCCGTCTGCCAAGCGTGAGGATTATAGCAAACCCCCCCAAAGTAATGGAAAACCTTGGAGGAGGCCTTTGTCCAGCAGTGGACCTCTATAAGCTGAAGAAGAAGAAGATGAAGAAGAGGTTATATATATTTTTTTTGGGTATTAATTTTATCACAAGGTTTAATCATCGACATCAACATCGGGAAAAGGCTAGGTAAATAATGATGATGAATCATCTGTTTAGTCACAACTTAGAAACTGGGATATACGAGCCCTTAGTAAAACTGTTGTCAGATTTCGGGCTTATAACACGTAACGACTGTCATAGATCCACGAATGACAGCTTAAAGTGGGGAGCAACCGCTGGGACCAACGGCTTAAAGTGGTTTCCGAGACACAGAGGGATCTTGGAATGTAAAGGTGTAACAACGACCTTAGTGAAAATTAATAAAGAAGTAATTGTGTGAATGAATGCGAAGCGAGGTTATTTTTTGTTCCACGTGACATAGTATTGACATACGCCTAGACAGGCAACTCATCAGCAGTCGAGTCATGCAAGGGACAGTATATTGCACATAACTATGTCCATTTCTCGTTAGCCTGCAATAAAAGGCAGGCGCAAAAACGTCGAAGCATTTCGAGTGCCAATTAAATCGCCACAAACATCCTGTAAGCCGAGATTATCGTATCGTAACAAGCATCGGAAACCTGCCCACTTCTCTCACACTGAATAAATTAAATAAAAACCCAATATAAAATAAATTAGAAATTGTTACACCAACGGTTGAGCACTGTTCTGTCTTGGGTTGGCTCATTAACTTTGCGCATAAGCGGAACTTAACGAGACGAAACCGAGTGGGGAAATATTTATATTTTATTCATAATTCATGTTGTCTTCGAGATAATTTTAAGGCGCACAATTTGGTTTCCACAGCACTTATTTGTTTAATTTAATTGTGTCCCTTCCTAATAGATGGCTCTGTGCAGCGCTGAATTGCTACGCGACGCACGTGCGTGTGCGCTTGCCGTCTATAGATAAGTATTTTATGTCGTTTCAATGTAATTCCCTTAGCTTTTCCTAGGATTTACGAATGCGTATGAATGACGTTTTCAGCTGCCATAATAAAGATGCACATAAACTTTAATCAAAAAGGTGGCTGGTAGTGAACTGCTCAGGATCGAGCTTGTTGGCATGCCATGAAGGAGGCCTATGTCCAGCAGTGGATGAGTACAGGCTGATGATGATGATGATGATGAAACTTTAATTTTCACAGAGTACGAAAATTAACGCCAATTCCCGTAATTAGAAATGTGATGAAATCATTGTCATAAACTTGTCCAAAATGTTGAGAAATTAGAGATATTTTTGGCAGATTGAGATAGATCAAAAAGCCAGTTCTCGTAATTTAAAATGTTCTAAATCGAGCCGTAGACTTTTCACAAACTATGTCAAAAGTTAGTGAAACATGTATGGAAAATAAAGGTATTTTTGACAGATATTTTCGGGATTAACATTAGACTTAAAATTACGAGTATCGCAAAATTTTCCGTTTATGCAAATTAACCTGTTTCATTAATGTGTAAAAATAGTTATTATGTATTCTGGTTCATTCAATTCATTCATTCAATAATATAAAAATTACTCACAATATTTTATAATTGATTGTGACACAAATATCTATTTAAAAATAGATAGCTAATTGACTAGATAACCTTTTAACAGTTGAAAAAGATAATATTATTTTATTCTCTAATAGATATATTCATTGCTCTATGTTATCATTTCCTTTTTATATCGTCAATGACGTTCAAATTGCATTCTGAAGCCACGGAGAACCACACAATACCTGTAATAGACTGGATTAGCTCTTTGTTACTCTACACCTGAACTAGCATTTCCTGTGTGGAATCGTTCTGTTCGAACAAAGCAGTTCGTATATACAGCCATGAATCATGACTTTGAGATTTCTACACCTATTGAATCAAATCGATCCACCGGTTCGTATGTTCAAAATGTTCCAACGCCTGAATTGTAGGTATGACATCATACTAAAAACAAAACCAGTCTTGAATAGAGCTACAAGAGTCATAACAACATCCTGGATTAGTTCTCAGTCATGGGATTCCAAGGTGACGCTCTTCGAGCCAGGTGCGATACTTATCTGATAAGGAAACAGCCTCATACAGGATTGTTTCGTGTTCCACGAAATTGGACCCTCATCACACATCACCGGAGTCAACCGTTTCTCAAGTTAGTTGGAAGTAAAGACTACTTTTAAACAGTTAAATAGTAGATGTGGAAAACTATGGCCTCACATGATTTTATTTTCTGCATCACTTCTGCCATCTGTATGACTGATAAGATGTAGACTGAAGTCGCTGTTATTATACCCCATTTAGGTTCACAACAAAACAAATTAGGTAACTCAGTCTTCACAGATCTTCAGTAGTAGACTAAAAACCATATCAAGGGCGAGAATTCAATAGAAAAATACATTGGTAATGAGAACATAAAAATAGAAGTAAGCCAAATGTGGCGATTAACAGCGTCGCCATGATGCCACGAATGTCATTCCAAAGCAACTGATAAGCCTAAAGTTTTAAAGAATGGTGGTTATTAAAAACAAACAAAAACATAGCAAAAACACTAACACAACAAATAGCTGCTATTCTGAACACTTGCAGAATTGTCCAGAAATTCCTTCAGAATGGTATTAATGCCCCAACACCCACAGACATCATCAATAACACAAAATCTAAGCATGTCATAATGTTATATCATCTAGGTATGTATCTCTTAGGTGGCACTTGGCTTCGTCCCGTGTTATTCAATAAAACCTGTACATCAGTGCCTACAAAAATGTACATCAACAAATAATAATTATAAACTCTTTAATAAGACTAACTATGAGACTCATAGTGCTATAACAATAAAACAATCTCATAACTATGTTAGTGACACAATTACAACAGCATAATTAGACAAAAACACACAATATAACAATTACTGCTTCCGCAATCCAGCCGGACTGGAACAACGGTTTAAATAAGTTGTCTTTAAAATAAAATTTGGTGTTGCCTGCTCTAAGTTTAACATCCCACAATGCCATAAATATTTATAAATAAATGATCAATGTTTGTACTTTATACGTTTGTCCTATATGGGTTGCAAAACCTTTGATGTTATTCTGATGAAATTTTGGTAGAATGTTCCGGAGACGCCCGTAGAGTTTCCTCCAACACATGCAGGATCCGGCTAATACATATATGTAGTATTATTTTGATAGAAGAGCGCTTTGCAATTCTCAAAGTCGTGGTACACCTACCTTAATGATTTTTCTTTAAAGTAATAAAAGGAAATAAGAATAGTTAGTGTTGGTTTTCAGAAATGAGGAGATCCGCAGAAGAACCGAAGTCACTGACATAGCTCTTCGAGTCGCTAAAATTAAATGGCAGTGGGCGGGGCACATTGCTCGTAGAACCGATAGCCGATGGGGCAGTAAGTTAAGGTATTTAAGAGTGGCGGCCACGTACCGGAAGACGCAGCGTAGGGAGGCCCCCAACAAGGTAGACCGATGACCTGGTGAAGATCACGGGAAGACGATGGATGCGGGCAGCACAAGATCGGTCATCGTGGAAAGCCTTGGGAGAGGCCTTTGTCCAGCAGTGGGCCTCTATAGGCTGAAGAAGAAGAAGTGTTGTTTTTCTGGTATTTACAACAACAAAACAATTAAGTACAACGCTATGCATTTTGAGACAGAGTTACCGTCTGTGTCCGTGCTAGTTTAAACTGTGTTACAGACACAGGCGACTCCCTCATTACAATTATTCATTCACAATTTGCTGCACGGCAAATCTCCTAAATTTTGGTAGGTATAATACTTAGTTTATCATTACCACTTATTAAAAATATAAGCAAGGACTGGGGTGTGCGATGTAGATGTAAGTGTGGGTGTGTATAATGTGGGTGAATACGTGAGTGTGTGTGTATGTATGGGTGTGTGTGTATGTGTGGATGTGTGCGTGTGTGAGGGTGTGTGTGGATGTGTGGGTGTGTGTGTGTGTTTCGTGAATATGTCGCAGTACAAAGTAAATATATGTACATATAATCACGTGTACTTTCATAGTTCTAGTACAGTAAACAGATGTTTTATATATCAGTCTAACCGAATATAGATGAATACCAGTTTTTACAAGGAGCGACTGCCTAATTGGCCCCACAACACAGTTATTGGATAATACAATAGGTGCCTCTTGGTATGTAAGCCAAGGAGTATCGACTGGTTTTCTGATTATCGGGCACAAAAAGATCTTCGATCTAAACTTTATATATTCTAACTTTGTTTTCTTTAATTTTAATTTAAAAATATGTGTTCAATGTTTTGTATGAAATACGCGCATTGGTACCAGCTGTGTATACCAGCCAGTATTTTTAATCATCATCATCATCATCGTCTTAGCGTTTATCCCGGTTGCATCCGCGGCTTTCGCTTTGGAGCCCGGGGTCCGCTTTCTTGCTCAATTTCCTCCATTTCATTCATTTCATTTTTAGCATCCTTTGGAGTGAGATTGTTGGCACGTATCATCTCTTACAACGTCAAGCCAGCACTTCTTTGGTCTACCCCGCTTGATCCGGCCCAGCGGAGGCGCCATGGCAAAACATTTGTGACCCACGTAACATGCCGGTTTTCGTAAGACGTGATCATACCAACGTAGGCGACCCTCCTGCAGTTTGTCCGCTATGTCACGGACATGAAGACTGCCACGGATGCGGGAATTCCAGATGCGGTCCTTCCGCGTAACTCCACACATCCACCAGTCAGTATTTTTAATATACCTACTTGTAAAAATCGTTATCGTTTTTCTTAAGCTTTTTAGATTACCGCGTAAATCCGTTAGTAGTCGGTTAGTAGTAGCAATCCGACAGTTATCTTAGATGTCATTTGACAGTGACATCTAAGATAACTGTGAAAGAACGTGCTGCGGACATCCTAAGAAATGAATACAACGAACAAATAATATCTGCACCCGAAATAAAACATTCAAATATCTATTTTTTTTAATCTAAATTATAAACTAGCGCTTGACTGCAATCCCGCCGGTAAGCAGTGGCAGTTGTATTTACAGGTGAATTACAAAAATTACTTAAAATAAAGAAAGTGAAGACCTTATTAAAAAATGTCTTTCTAATAAATTGTTTTTTTTACACGTAATGTGAATCATTTCACTTAAAAAAGTGTAATTGTTATACATATTTATTACCTAGGATTTAGTATTTTTATTTTATTAAAATTTTCTCATTGTTTTAACTATTGTAAAAATTAAGTGGAAATTTTAAAAGACCCTTCACCTGTTTATCCATGTAGGTAACTAGACAACTTCGTCTATGCAGAATAGTATCATACAGTATTTACATATTTATTTCAGAATTCAAGAGCTCATTGATGAAATGTATTGAAATTTGATATTAAAATTATTATTTTCACTACTATTTCCACAGACATGGAAGAAGCAGCAGCGCAAACTACTCAGTAGCACAGCTGTCTGTCTGTTTTACCTAAATAATGTAATATTAATATATTAATAGTTACAGAACATTACATTAAGTTATTATATATGTCGGATAGCCATGCATTGATACACTTGAAACATTTTGCCTGGTCTTCCCGTCTGATAAGTGTTCAAGGCTAGAGTGAATAAATAGACTCTGAGTTTTACCTTCAACGGTTGCATCACTACTTACTGTCAAGCGACATTACGGTCCAGCGCTAGTCACACACTAAAAATATACAATAAAGCCAGAAATATACAATAAACATATTTTTATAAGTAAAACTTACTAAATGCTTAAATAAAAGCCTGCAGTTATAAAAGGCGTGACATCTTACATATCTATGCATTGCAGGTCACAAAAATAAACAATTATCTCATAATTATAATCTGTCAGTACACTAATTCTGAGAACATAAACTACTACTATTCTTACTGTACTTATCGTTTAAATAGTCGTTGATTTAATAATATAGAGACTGCATTTTACTTGTGCTTTAAAAGCATTTAACCCGGCGCCAGTGAAGTTGGGTCATATTGACCCGAGGCAGTTTTAAACGAAAATATTTTTTTTGTGTCGGTCGAATGTTTTCAATGTTCGTGTAGCTGGAGATACAGCACCTCTCGACATAATACGACGATATGATCACTGCGACGCCATTAATGGAGTGACATATAATGCGCGTCAAGTTGAAATGGGTAAGAATTACCCACCGTCGTCGCTGGCGTCGTGATTTTGTAACTTACTTTTTAGACGAAAATTTGTTACTTTAGTGTTCAATGGTAATTTTCTTTGTTATTTTTTAGGTTGTTTATAAAAATGTCAGTAATAAATGATCATGAGAGTAAAATAGCGTTTTTAGAAGACTTAGATTCGGACAATGAAGATTTACAGGATTTTCAGCCTGCTTCGGACATTGGCGATGATGACCTCTTATATCAGCGTAGTAATAACAACGAAAGTGAACGAGATGCAGGCAATATTGACTCGAACTCATGTGATCAAGACAACTTCGAACAACTTCGACATCAGTACTTCAAAGGAAAGCATGGAAAAATGGGAAAAAAGCACTAGACCACAGAACAGTTCGATGACTATGATCGAGAAAGAAGAAGATTGATCACTATATTTTTTTTAAATAACAAGCTTTTTTCATGTCTGTTTTAGTCAATTAGACTATGACTTTCCATAATTTTTAATAATAAATAAATAAAACTTAGAAAAAATATTAACGTTACGTTTTTATAGTTGATTTTGCATGTGTTGCTGGGAATGTTGATAATAGTTGATTTATTTGATTTATTAGTATTATTTTTATTTCAGTACCTAACTAAAATACCACATTATGATAAAGAATAAAAAATAAAGGCACAAAACAAAAAGCTATTTAAAAAAAATTTTAAAAATCGGGTCTCTATGACCAGGTGTCATCGTCAACATAATTATTTTCGTGTCATTGGCGCCGGGTTAAGGGCAAGTCTAGCAAAGAAGAGGGCATCTTGTTGCAAAAAGTGCAAGAACGTTATGAACCTCATGGATGGTAAAAGGAGGCTTGTATTTTGTCCTTATTTCTGATGATAACATTGTGAATACCAAAATCTTTAGTATAAAAGTGACACAAAAATATTAATTTAAACCTGTTTAAAAAGGTCCCTCCTAATGTCTAGAATACTCTTGGAACAACAGCCGCCATTATGAAGCACCTACGTAAACGTCGCTTTATTAATTTGAATAGTGTTTAAACCTAAACGCAGAACATTGTAGCTGGCAGTTTGTGTGTGTTCCAGTTTGTTTTGATGGCGCGAGGATGCAGGGTAAGACAATGATCGAACAAATAGGGGTTTGTCACGCAACGCACGCCTAATCAGGGATCGACGATGTACTGGAGCGCTACCCGACAACGCTTATTTATGCCTTGCCGATATCGAACGACAGTTTTTATTACCAGACGATGCCCGTTATAATTCATACTACACAGTGCGCCCGTTTTTAACGAGTGCCTTTAATAAAATATGTTATTTTCCCATCCAATTAGAATTTCCGATGGATGTTCAGTTAGGGTTTCCTTTTAGGGGACAAATTAAGGCGGTTAAATAAGGTATGAAAGAAAAGAAAAATTTGGATGGAAAACTATTGTCATGTTTGTCCTATATGTTGCGTGTGATAATATTTATTGATTGTATCATTGTTTCTGTGGAAGTGGTTAACCATTCAATTCAATTCTGATTTGCTAATTAGTAACTTATCATATTTATTGATAAAAATAAATAAATAATCACAATACTTATTTATTTAAAATTGTAATGGCCTGTTTACATAACTTACACATTTTAAATTGATATATTATTTTTTATGTCATATATTTATATGCCCACTTAATCATATACGTAATTGGTTGTCTATGTTAATTTTATTTGCCAAATTATATTGGTAAAACAGTGTATATATTTTACTGTAACCATACCCATGTTTAAGGAAATAGTTCCACAATATTGTTTGCGTCCATGTTTCATTGTTCTTCTTCTTCAGCCCATAGAGGTCCACTGCTGGACAAAAGCCTCCCCCAAGGCTTTCCACGATGACCGGTCTTGTGCTGCCCGCATTCATCGGCTTTCCGCGCCTTTCACCTTCGCGTGGTCATCGGTCTACCTTGTTGGGGGCCTCCCTACGCTGCGTCTTCCGGTACGTGGCCGTCACTCCAGAACCTTACTGCTCCCATCGGCCATCGGTTCTACAGCAATGTGCCTCGCCCAGTTCCACTTGTACTTACGTTGTACTTAATTGTTTTGTTGTTGTAGATACCAGAAAAACAACACTTCTTCTTCTTCAGCTTATAGAGGTGCACTGCTGGACAAAGGCCTCTCCCAAGGCTTTCCACGATGACCGTTCTTGTGCTGCCCGCATCCATCGTCTTCCCGTGATCTTCACCAGGTCATCGGTCTACCTTGTTGCCGCCTCCCTACGCTGCGTCTTCCGGTACGTGGCCGCCACTCTTAAATACCTTAACTTACTGCCCCATCGGCTATCGGTTCACTGCCATTTAATTTTAGCGACTCGAAGAGCTATGTCGGTGACTTTGCTTCTTCTGCGGATTTCCTCATTTCTGATTCGATCGCGCAGGGAAACTCTGAGCTTTTTCCATCATGTTTCATTAACTGCTTCCATATTCCAGTTATTCTATATCAGCTAGTTTGTTTTGTATAATCTAAACATGAAAACTTGAGTGCAATGAGCTGTCAACAGTTTCAATTCCTATAAAATAACAGCTCACTTCTCAATAGGTGAAATTTTTACAGAATATAATCCATACTAATATTATAAATGCGAAAGTAACTCTGTCTGTCTATCTATCTGTTACGCTTTCCCACTTAAACCTCTCAACTGATTTTGATGAAACTTGGCACAGACAATCTTTAGACCCTGAGAAAGGACATAGGCTACCTTTTATCCAGAAAAATTTGATGTTCCCGAGGGAAATCTAAAAAGCGCGATATAACCGAACTCCACGCGGGCTAAGCCGCGGGCGGAAAGCCAGTATAATATATAGAGCCAAATGCCAGTCAGAATCCCGCACGATAGGTTCCGTACCTTTACTATACAAAAATTCTGTCTTTACTGTTTGTTGTTGAAGCGGCATATACTTATACGTATGTATACATAACCATAATATATATTCGTAATTCACACTACAACTGCATATACATAATCTGGGAAAAGTTCAACAGTCTAGATATCGCGGTTCATGAAATATATCCTGGTGACAGACAGACAAACGGACAGTGGAGTTTTAGTAGCCATTTTGTGCCTATGTGGTACCGGGCTTAGAATAGGACCATCCCAAATCCTCCCGTAGGTGTCGTAAGAAGCGACTAAGGGAACTCTCACCAGGGAAGCGGGCAGCAGCGCTTCTCCTGTGGAATATTTTCAAACTACTGCGATCCTCAAACCGCCTACCAAGCGTGGGGATTATGGCAAACTCCCCAATGTAGTGAAAGCCTTGGGGGAGGCCTTTGTTCAGCAGTGGACCTCTACAGGCTGAAGAAGAAGGGCGTCATTTTTACACTTTGGGTATGAATCTGTAAAAAGTTTATATCTATAAAAGTGACTATAAAAGGTTTTTATTTGAATTCAGTTCTATCACCCTCAAATCACAAACCTAATTATTTAAAAGTTTATCTTCTTTTAATATTAACCAATATGTAATAGATTTATTTAATGGCACGATTGGTGCAGTGGCTGAACGTTCAGCTGCTGCGCTGCGTTTCGCGGGTTCCATTCCCGCACGGGACTACCGGTAGTTGTTCCGGGTCTAGTTGTTTGTGTATGTGAGTTTATTTATATTTGTAAACGCATCCACGATCCAGTAGTAATTTCTAGTGTGGGGCAATGTGAGTGTCTTCAAGGCTAGAGAGAATAGGCTCTTAATAAACTAGTGCGATTTACCATCAACGATTGCATCACTGCTTGCCATCAGGTGGGATTGCGGTCTAGCGCTGGTTTATAACTTAGAAAAAAAAAAACTTTTTATAAAAATTAAATCACTGTTATAACAGCTATAAAAATACAGCAACATTTCATTCTTGTTATAGATCCTTCTAACTATTAAATTACTGAACTAAATAATAGTATAGAATTTAGAGAACACGCATAACACTACATAGACTCACACAGGGGAAAAGAAAGCGGGGAAAGTTTCTTTAAAAAATCATCATAAAACTTGTCAAAACTTCAACCATAATAATTAATTATCGCTCCATAACTTGTAGTAGCGGTGCTAACTTAGTTCATTGTTTCAATTAAAACGGAAAATCTTAATCTAAATGTATGTAATTAAGATTACGGCCTACCTGACGCATTACAATATTGCTATTTGAGAATCTTGAGATATGAGCACTTTCGGGTAATGCTTCGTTTACTTCCTTACTGTTAGTATAGTTAACATTGTAAATGATTTTAAACGAAGTTGTGTTTACTACGATGAAGAAATCTGTATGTGGTGAAAACGCAGCATTTTGACTATCATCATCATCATCAGCCCCTACTCGTCCACTGCTGGATATAAGCCTCCTTCATGGCACGCCAACAGGCTCGATTCTGAGCAGTTCTCCGCCAGCCACTACCAGCCACTTTTTGATGCGTCGCTCCATCTCGCCAAAGGGCGTCCCACGCTTCGTTTGCAGAGACGCGGTCTCCACTCGAGGACTCGTTTACTCCAACGGTTGTCGGTTGGCAACGGGTGACTAGCCCATTGCCACTTCAGCTTGCTAATCCTCTCCTGGTTTTACTACTTCTCTGGTTTGACTAACAAAATGCCAACTTACTAAGAAGCGTGACATTATGTATAACACATATAACTAAAACCGGAGAAAAACACGAGACAATGACCCCGATTCCCTTGTTCACAAACTAAATTAAAAGGACAGAAGATAAAATGTCAGTTTAGACCTGTCAATTTTTTTTAAAATAATTAGGTACAAACTATTCCTTGACTGCAGTCCCGCCTGATGGTAAGCAGTTATGCAATCGTTGATGGTACTAGTTTATTAAGCCTATTCACTTAAAAAACTAAGGAATAAGAAGGAAGACGGCAGTTGGGCGAGGTGATGCAATGTTAAACCCAAGACCAACACGACCAAACGATGCTGCTCTAGTGGGAGATTCATCTGGAGACTCTCCACGACCAAACTCCCGACACAACAACATTTAGCGCATCGGCCCCGCCACACATCGCAACACAACTGCTCAGACCCGTCCTCCGTATGGCTTCACCAGACATCATGCCGGAACACGACGAATCGCTTGGCGGCAAGACTTTGTCTGGTGGGTGGTAACTTCTGCCGGCAGCCGATGTTATGGCCTACCACCGAGAAAAATAATGCGCTCTTGACGTCAACTGGCGTATTTTAGTCGCCATGTTTTTAATCGCGTCTAAAATGTCTATGAAGTATTTTAATTTGACAGGATTGACCTGAAATTTTATCTTTTGTTTTTCTTAACGAAATGGAAAGAAAAAGATGCATTTAACTTAAAATTAGTTTAGTTTGTGAACAACAGATTCGGCGCCAATATAGAGATATGGTGTCCATACATTCAATCAAGACAGCCTCCGTGGCGTAGCGGTAGCGAACGCGGCCGTTGCGCAAGGAGACTCGATCCCCGCACAGTGCAAATATTTGTATGCATGAGTATGAATATTTGTACTGGTCTGGTCATGCATCGGAAAGCACGTTAAGCCCTTGGTCCCGGTTGCCATACGAACATCTAGTGGCAGTCGTTACGGGTTGTTGGAGCCCTCAAAAGTCTAACAATTGATTTAACTGCAATGCTTAGATATCGCCTTCGGGTTGTGGAGGTCAGACGGCAGTCGCTTCACGGAAAATATGGAATTTTAGCCAAAATCAGCAGTTAGACTGAAGCGGACCCCAGACTCCAAAGCTGAAAAGCTACGGATGCGACTGGGATTAACGCTGAGATGAAGAAGAGGTGTCCATACATTCAATATGATTACCGTCCAAATTCTAATACATTTGAGACACTGGTTTACATAAATAAATAAAATAAAAATAAAAAAGCCTTTTATTTCTGAACAGAAGGTAAGAAGTTAATAGTAATGAATTAAAAAAGTTAAAGTAACATAATAAATTAAAAAAATAACTTAACAATATATTAAATGAAAACTGGTTTACATACAACCACTAAACCATTCAGCTTATGTAGTTAAGCGTTGTTTACGTTCACATTGCAATCACAGTTTTGTTTTGACGACGTCAGGAACGGCGGACCCATAGGGTCGTCACCATCTTAATGTCATGGTAAGGGCTTCATATCGTAGGGTAGTTTTACGTTAAAACACGAAGTGTAAATATACTCTCCAATCTTGGCTATAACAATTTAAATAGGCAAACCGAAAGTTTCGCCCTGGAATAGTGAAAATTGCCACTTTCCAAAATGACCCTCTCCAAGTGCCGCCATTACAAAATAATGTCACAGCGTTTGCCCTACTACTACACAAGTCAAATGAGCAACTTTTATTGAAATGATATCGTTATCCACGACATATATATTATGTTCTTAATCTTTTTCTTCTTTCGTGTCGATAGTACTCTTCTTTACATTATATAATGCTTTAGCCCTGTAGGTGGCCACACTTCTTTAATTGGTTCTTCTTCGGCCTATAAAGGTCCACTGCTGGACAAAGGCCTCTCGCAAGGCTTTCCACAATAATCGGTCTTGTGCTAACTGTAGTCTTTAACTTCTTCTTCTCCAGCCTATAGATGACCAATGCTGGACAAACGCCTCCCCCAAGGCTATCCACAATGACCGGTCTTGTGCTGCCCGCATCCATCGGCTTACTGCGACCTTCACCAGGTCATAGGTCCACCTTGTTGGAGGCCTCCCTACGCTGCGTCTTCCTATACCTACAAATGATTATTTAATATGTAATGGTTGCCGTTAGTTATACCTATAAGAAAAATGATGGCAAGGTTTTTTTACCGTCTGATAAATTATGTAATGCTGTAGAATCTTGTTTGAAATTCGTGCAGCAGGCTATGCCTGGGGGTTGAAAATAAGAAAGCTTGTCTATGAGGCGGACAAAGACGATATCCGAACGCAGTCACAGTATTATTTATCTCATTAAATTGGACATGATATTAGAATATTTATCGCGTGCAGGTACAATTTATTTGGATGAGGAGCATATTTATACATTTTAATTTGTTTCATCACCACTGCTGTCACAACAGTGATGGAAACCATTGTGTGCAAACCAGCATTTTCTAGAGCCTTCATCCTATCCTAACCTTTTCACAACTATAGTCAGCTTCTTGTCTGACCAGATTCAGATGAATACCAGTATTTTACTTGGAGTGACTGCCTACCTGACCTCTACAACCAAGTTACTGGGTAATACGATACCGCTTGGTAAGACTAAGAAAGTCGTGGTGGCGTAGTGGTTAAAACACCAGCCTTTTAAGTATGAGTTCGGCATCGATTCCAGGTCAGGCAAGTATCAATGTAACTTAAAGTTACATTTACTTATCTTGGACACCAATGAAGTTAAAAGTTTGGTTATACGCATCATGTTACCAACTTTTCTTGGTTTGAGAATCATCATCATCATCACAGCGTTAATCCCAGTCACATCCGAAGCCTTTTCAGCTTTGGAGTCTGGGGTCCGCTTTACCAGTCCAACTGCTGATATGGCTAAACTTCGACATTTTCCGTGAAGCGACTGCCGTCTGACCTCCACAACCCGAAGGCGACATCGAAGTATTGCAGTTAGACCAATTGTTGAACTTTTTCTTGGTTTGAGAATATCAGTACATAGCCTTTTTCAAGGATTCGGCGAAACTGAAAACGATTGAATAATAAGGTATGCATTTGGATATTTCAATGATATACCTACTTGTATGGACATAACTGAAATAAAAACAGTAAACTTATCTAAATAGAAAGAAAGCATGCGGCGATTAAATCTTTTATAAATCGCGCTGCCACGAATGCGAATATTGAACTGAAGTACGGGAGGTGTTTTCATTTAATCACGCTCAATAGTACACTAATCTCCTCTCCTTCTACTATTGAGCCGGTTGAGTCATTATTTATATTTGATCTCGCGATTTTTAGGGTTTCGTACACAAAGGCCACAAAAGGGCCCATGTTACTAGGGCTGTCCGTCTCTCTGTTATCAGGCTGTATTTAATGACCTCATCAATATCTCGGTGGTAGGCCATAACATCAGCTGCTGGCAGAAGTTACCACCCAACAGACAAAGTCTTGCCACGGGCCACCAAGCGAATCGTCGTTTTCCGGCATGATGTCTGGTGAAGTCGTACGGAGGACGGGTCTGAGCAGTTGTGTTGCAATATCTGCCGGGTACGATGCGCCAAATGTTGTAGCGTCGGGAGTTTGGTCGTGGAGGGTCTCCAGATCAATCTTCCTCTGGCGCAGCATCGTTGGTCGTGTAGTTGGGTTTAACATTGCATCACCTCCCTCAACTGCCGTCTTCCTTCCTATTCACTCAGTTTTTTAAGTGAATAGGCTCTTAATAAACTAGCGCGCCTTACTATCAACGATTGCATCACTGCTTGCCATCAGGCGGGATTGCGGACAAACACTAGTTTATAATTGTATAAAAAAGACCTGTTATAGCTAGGCAGTTGAAATTTTCACTGCTGAGGTATTTCTGTTGTCGGTATGGGAAGAAATACTAAAAACAGAATAAAATAAATGTTGGAGGCCCTCCCTAAATATTTATTTTAATCCAAATCTTATAGGTACAACAGTGTTTTTTGCTAGTTGTTAATAAAGACAATTGAACATTTTTAAACACAGATGGATGATATATTTCTTTTGTGGCAATAACAAAAATTATTTCATATCCAAACAACAAACGCGATTTCTATGCATACGGAACTCTTCGTGCACAAGTTCGACTCGCATTTGGCCCGTTTTTTTTTAACAGCGTCGATTCTTGTAGAAGCTCCATACATTTTATTTTATATACACTGAATTATTTTTCTTTACCTTTTAGGTAAATTCACATTTGCTAGACTGTTGCACGGTCGTAACGAAATGGTTTTATCATAATGTCTAAATAGGATTTGGATGTGATGACTGGGTAATTCGTCAGTTTTATATCGGATATTATATATTTTCAACATTTGACAACCTCCGTAGCGTAGCGGTAGCGAACGCGGCCGCTGCGCAAGGAGGCGCGGGTTCGATCCCCGCGCAGTGCAAATATTTGTATGCATGAATATTAATATTTACACGGGTATGGTCGTGCCTCGGAAAACACGATAAGCCCAACGGCTTACCATGTTTTCCGGGGCACGACCAGACCCGTACAACAACGCCACGCTGTTGCCGCGTGGCAACAGGGACCAACGTCCCTGTTACCATATGAACATCTAATGGCAGTCGTTACGGGTTATTGGAGTCCTCAAAATGTCCAACAATTGGTCTAGTTGTAATGCTTCGATATCGCCTTCGGGTTGTGGAGGTCAGACGGCAGTCACTTCACAGAAAAATATCGAAGTTTACTCAACATCAGCAGTTAGATTGGTAAAGCGGACTCCAGTCTCCAAAGCTGAAAAAGCTTCGGATGCGACTGGGATGAACGGTGATGATGATGGTGATGATTTTCAAAGAGTTTTCATAGTCTTATCAAACAGTGGAAGGTCTGTCAATGCAATAAATTAATAATACGTAACCATACGTAAAATAAAGCAGTGGTAGCCTAGTGGAATCGACGGCGAGTTACTTATAAGTACCTATGTAGGTCGGCTTTTGCTGCTATTTTGACGTGGCTAGCTGGCAATCATCATCAACCTTTTTATCGTCCCATTGCTGGGCACAGATCTCCTCTCATACAGAGAAGGATTGAGCGTAATTACCACGCTTGCTCATGCGATTTCAGACTTAAAGTCCAGGTTTCCTAAAGATGTTTTCCTTCACCTTCAGTCATTGGTGTCCAATATATACTTAGATAGTACATATAACTTTAAAAAAGTTGCATTGGTACTTGCCTGACCTGGAATCGAACCCGTGCACTCATACTTGAGAGGCTGGTGTTTAACCACTAGGCCACCACGCACGACTTCACACTGATCAATAATTTCATTGTTGTTGTGTTTATTACTGTACCTAAACAGTATAAAGTGATGTGTTTTTTTTTTTAAATAAACAGACAGCTGTGCTGGTGGGGAGTTTGTTCCGCTACTTCTTCTTCCCAGCGAAAGCACTAGGAAATGGCTAAGGGCGGTCGTTTTGGGGCGATGGTCTTAAGTAATATTGACGTGCAAAAAGTGCTGATTCTCAGCCTAATTTGAAAAAATGACTTTCGTTTTTTTTTTTTTTATTAACCCCGTGAGACGCATTTCCTTGTGTAAATTATTACATCAACACTGCTCTCAGAACGGTGAAGGATAACATAGTAACTAAACCGGCATGTCCTAGAGCCAATACCGAAGACATTTCACATCTACCAACCTGCACTGGGACAGCGTGGTAGATGGCCTACTCCCTCTCATCGAGAGTACGCCTGTATCCCAACATTGGGAACAACATAGGCTAATTATATATTTTATGTACGGACGACAGCAGGTCTAGCCATAGATAGACGTAACGAAATCTAATAAGGAAATCTGACAGATTATAGTAGCTTGATGTGTTGTCGTCTGTACGTAAAATACGCCCATCGATGTTAAAATACGGACACCAGAGCGTTATACTTGACTTTCATACATTTTACACCGGACTGACTACGGATTGAATCAATGTTTATAATATGTGATGACACGATGAAATTTTTCGATAGTAATTGAATGGAGTTACTGCAAAAACGCTATTCCATTGATGTTGGTAACTCTACCGATTTATCTTTATTGCACACCATCACTACAGTGCGTAGTCGATTGGTATTATCAAACCAAAAAGTCATTTGAATCTATGCATCATTTTAGCCACAAAGTTGTAACTTTGTAAATTTATTTTATTATCAAAATAGCTTTTGTCTGTTTGAAAGAAACTTGCACATGCAGCTCTATAAAGGTTTTGCTGGAACACTACAAAAACTATATCTACCCACTGAAAAAAAGTGCAATAACTTGAACAATACAACAATAAGCATACAAGGTGGATAGCTTTTTGAATTTAATTTCATAAATATGAAACTTTAACTTGCTCCTATGGGCTCTGTTAGTATAGACATGAAAGAATTATCATCATCAGCTCAGCGTTAATTCCAGTTGCATCCGTAGCTTTTTCAGCTTTGGAGTCTGGGGTCAGGTTTACCAGTCTAACTGTTGATTTTGGCTAAACTTCGATATTTTTGAAGCGACGTCGTGCCGTCTGTCCTCCTCAACCTGAAGGCTAAATCGAAGCATTGCAGTTAGACCAATTGTTGAACTTTTGAGGGCTCCAACAACCCGTAACGATTGCCACTAGATGTTCGTATGGCAAACGTGATCAATGACTTGACGTTACGCTTTCCGAGGCACGACCAGACCAGTGCAAATATTCATATTCATGCATACAAATATATGCCTTGCGTGGGGATCGAACCCGCGCCTCCTTGCGCAGCGGCCGCGTTCGTTACTGCTACGCCACGGAGGCTGTCAAGTAAACTCCCTACCCATGAAAGAATATGGAGAGATATTAACGAGTATGTCTATAAAAATGATTCTTACAAAAGAAACTGCGTACACGCCAAGTAAGCGCCGCGTAAACCCTATATAGGGACCGCATGGACGTAGAATCCACGTAGACTGTTAGCTAATGCCGAGGCTACACCTATGGGGAGCGATAGCATAGCGGAGCTGCGATAATACCACGGTTCCCCAACAACATTTACCTGCACCGTAATCGCGTAACAAACTATTGCTATCATTTGGAATCATTTTGAAGCTTTTTGCTAATCAGTGGCTTCTCTAATATATTCGAAAATTGTGTGTTCTCAACAACATACCTAGGTAACATAATGAATGTTGTGACCTGTCAAAATGAAACCCATTGCTACTGACAATGTGTTCCGCAGTTACCCTGCTGTGTGTTTTAATTTGTCCGTTGCTTACATTCAATTTAAATAAGGTACTTATTGCAGTATTCCATTTTAGCCATTGGTTAGATAGTACTGCTTCATAGTCGTAGGTATTTTTACATATCTATACACACTTACAAGTTACATTTCAATATAAGTTCTCTTTGATAATTGCCTGATTCTGATTGCCTGATTTTCTGGTGTTCTGTCACTGAAATACTAAATCAAATACTAAAATTCTTAATGATAATAATTTTATTTTTTATTAAAAGGTTGCCCAACATTAGGAATTGTCCCATTATCGTGGGTGCGTTTACAAACATATAGGTACCTATGTAAACTCATATACACAAGTAGCCAGACTTGTAAAACTACTACGAACAACTGCCAACTTCGAATTTTAGTGTCATAATTTGTGATTTTCAATTCATATTATTAAATTGAAGCTATAATTTAAAAATGTGTTTCACTTACTTTTTAGAATTTGGTCAATCCTTACTTCCTTACTTAATAGTAAACATCGGAAAGTGAGTTTGTTTCTTCCGCTTTCACGCCGTAACTACTAAAGCGATTGCTTTGAAATTTTGCAGACGTAAAGTTAGACGGATTAAATAATAGGGTACTTTTATCCCGGAAACATTTAATATTCCCGAGGGAAATCTAAAAGGCGCGATATAACCGAATTCCACGCGGGCGAAGCCGCGGGCGGATAGCTAGTAGTAGATAAAAACTAAGTAACCGTAATATTTACAGTTAGTTTACTATGAAAATAATTAATTTTATGTTTTAACCCAATATTTGTTCCATATGGGAATAGAACCCACGACATGCACCGCAGCAGTCAATCGTATAACCACTGCGCTAATCGTGCCGTCAAAATAAAATAAACCTCTCTTACGTGCTTCCCTCTCACTCCTTTACGTCGTCCTATTTGATGCCTTATGTCAAGAATAGAATTAGCAAACGAATATAATGTCCTGTAGAATTAAACTATGTAAGTATTACACGTCGTCCTCCGTGGCGCGGCGGTCAACACACCTGCCTGCGACGTGGAGGCCCCGGGTTCGATTCCCGGCCATGTCACGATGGAAAACGATCTTTTCCTGATTTGCCTGAGTCTTGGATGTTTATCTATATATGTATCTATTATAAATATAGGATTGTTGAGTTAGTATCCCATAACAGAAGTCTCGAACTTACTTTGGGGCTAGCTCAATGTGTGTGATTTGTCCGTATATATTTAGTTATTATTTATTTATGCAGTTGTTTAACCATTTTTTGTAATAAAAGTCTAAAATTAGTTACCAGAAAGCCTTATACAGAAACATATTTATGTAAATTCCTGTTTTGAATGGGTGACTCAGAAATTGCGTCACTAGATTAACATGTGCTTCCTTCATTTTAAAAATGATATTAGTCTAAACGCGGCACCAATAAAGATAAAGAGGATAATGAAAGACATGATTTAAGATATATATTAACGTCTCGATTACCAGACTGGTTTCCAGACTTGTCATTCACAATCTGAAGGGTACTTTGAAGATTCTTAATAAACAAAGTGACACAAAATATTTATAATGAATTGTAAAGCTCTTGCCGCAAGGTGAATCTCCTCGACGTCGCTCGTGATAGTCTTAATGCATGATTACTCGTTCCTCCCACCGCGCCGAACGGCTATCATTGGCTCTCACGGACCAGACGCCGCCTCCACTCCTGCGCACACTCTACTTCAAAACAACTCCATCCACTCAATAAACAAGTCTTGAAGTCCATTGTCTCCGCACCATTATGCCGTCACATCGACATGTTATGCAGCCCCGTCATAGATCTGTTAGAAATAAATAACAAAAAACATCGGCGACTCTGGCATGGCTACTCATTAGTTTCACTTCTTTTAATAAATAACACTTGGAAACGTGACTGGGTATCTCACAACAAGTTATGATTTAACACTTGTTTGTATGACTTATTAGCAATTGAGTAAATGTCTCATGAGATTTTTGTGATGGTTAAAGAAATCGCACATTACGTAGTCATAATTATAGGCCTAGGCTTCTGTGGTTAATTAAATGGATGATGCGGATGTCTGGAACATCAAGGGTACAGGTTCTGTGCGGCGAGCGTCAGGAGCGTGAAAAGTGGCGCCGACGAATGGAAGTCGCGGGGAGCTGAAACAAGGCGGGGGCGGGGGAATAGCGCCTCCGCGGGAATAAAACCACCGTTTGTCTCTGACGCCCGCGCTTCCCTTATAGCAAAAAGTCGAAGACGGAACGAGGCGACAACCACAGAGGCTCGCCTCCACGCTGCCGCGGATAAAATCGACATAGAATTAAAGAAAAATACAAAAATCACTCATTGTTCTCATAAAATGAATGTGCTGGGAGTTGAATGTGAGGCTTTTTGTGAAAATATTCTCATACTTTTAAATGGGATCTCGTGTGGCGCCTCCTAATGATTCGTCCTTTTTGCGGCGGCGATGCGCGCGCCGGCCGGACGCTCCCAACATCTCTAGGCTTTTGGTGTGTCGGCGCATGTCAGCACTTTAGCTTTTTTGTTTTACTGTTTCGGATGTAAATTAAACAGTTTAGCCGGCATTGTTTTCAAAAACGGCGGAGATAAGAAAAGGAAAATTTTCATCATTGATTTTGTTTTTTGTTTAATTTAATGTTCAGTTTTTGCTTTCCTGGGTCTTCGCATCATTAAGCAGATACATACGGCGTACTTCTAAATTAGTTTTTGGGTTCATATATTGTTGTGATTAATTGTTTATTGTAGGTACCTATTTTCATTAACTTAACCTGACACCGAAGTTAGCATCCTACCAACCCTTATAAACAGCTTCATGCATCCACTGCTAAAAAAACTTCTATTTGCAGCATACCCGGGTTCGTAACATATAAGTACTCTACATAGAACAGCACTAAAGTCGCGGTAATAATACTTTAACAACGATCTTGGGTTTGGGAATTTTCGATGTTCTTAAAATCTCGAGACAACTCGCGGTCAAAGTCACGCGACTTCTAGGGCTCTTAGAAAAATAAACAAAGATTCAATTTAATTTTAGGCCATGTGTCAGTACTGAATACAATTTGTTTGTGTATTTGTACCTAATCATGCCACCGGACAAAGAGAGCGCCCCGATTTTATTGTGTTTATAGCTTAATAAAGTACATAGTTCCTAACTTTCAGTACGTTTTCGGGTTTCTGAAACAACTGGAACACTTTATATTATACTAGCTTTCCGCCCGCGGCTTCGCCCGCGTGGAGTTCGTTCGCGCTTTTTAGATTTCCCTCGTGAACATCACATTTTCCGAGATAAAAGGTAACCTATGTCCTTTCTCAGGGTCTAAAGATTGTCTGTGCCAAATTTCATCAAAATCGGTTGAGAAGTTTAAGCGGGAAAGCGTAACAGACAGACAGAGTTACTTTCGCATTTATAATATTAGTATCTGGATTTATATTTATACTTATATTTCTCAAGATATATACCTATTTTAATTTTTTTAATTTCTCATAGGTATTTTTTTCTTACTCCTTTTTTATTGCCTGTTCCATTTTACTTTGAAACATCATTTCGGTTATGGTGGTGTAGGGATTGTGTGATCTACTAGTACTACTTCTTCCTCAAAAGCAGTAAGTGCGAATATACTAAAAATTTAAGGAAAAAAAACCGTAATATTGGACTTAAACCTTGGTATGGTGGCTAGAATTCTCTGGACCCGAGCACTTTAAATTTATAAAAAATGCCGTGACTTCAAAACACGAGACGTATCGGAACCCAAACCCTAACTAAAACTAACTAAAATCTGCAGCAACAGTCAATTATATACCTTCATAAATAACCAATCGGGCATAGCAACTTCCACATTTTCATCCACAAAGGCTGCAGTGGTTTCAGTGTAATCGCCGTGGGTCGTCACAAAATTCCAGTCCGCCTGTTTATTCATTGTGCATAAACGTTCATTTGTTTGTGTACAGACCGATGGCGTGGCGGTGCGGTTACGAAACTGAGAATAAATAATAAAATCCGTGCGAGCCGGAGTCGTGACACCAACTCTTTCACTAATGGAGCGTCGACGCTAAGTTGGTATTGTGTATCCCAATCAAGATGCTTCGTTAGCTTTTCCTCTGCCTTTTTATTGATCATAATGATGTACACAAATATCACATTTATTAGGAATACGTCGTTCTTAAATAGGTAATTGACATAGAATATTTGACTTTCAACTGATGCTGTCCTATGGCAGTAGGCTTTAAATAAATTGAAAAGCTTTTTATTTAACAATTGAAACGGTTAGTACTAAAACTGTCCTGGTTTTATTGAAGCGGTTAACGTTTTATTTTGGGGAGGAAGTGGCCAGTTTCACTACTTACTTTTGTTTCATTTTGAAAGGCCACACAAGAGAACAGTAGGCGCAGTTATCTCGAATTGATGGGGTTAATCTTAAAACGATGCTTTGTCGTTTGTCTCTGAACACCGGCTTTAGTTGAGCAAGATAGTAGATACGAAAAGCCATTACGTGTTTTTAGAATGATGATTGGTAAGTTCCTATTTTTGTTTGTACTTGTTATAAAACTTACTAAATTTTAGTATTATCCAATACCGATTCAGATTTTTCGTTAATTAGAACAACTATTTCTGTTTCAGTTTTTAACTAAGTACCCTATTTGGCTTTGACATTATGTTTCGATGTCATTTTCCGTTGCGTGACAGGGAAAAGTAAGTCAAGTAAAAGTTTGACTTGTTGTCCTAATTTCATTTCAGTGGTATATTTTTTATTTGAAGTTTTATGTGAATTGAGTTTTTGATTTATTTTGTTCTCCACCTCCCCTTGCATATATTACAGACTAATTCATTATTACAAGTCTTCGTAAATACGACGACGTCAATCGTTATGAAGTGTTACAATCAAGTTGTCTTATATACTTATCTGAATAAGCAGACTCAAAACTCAGTTAAGCTTTGCTAACATTTCGAATCAATGATTACACTAGTTATAAGTTAGTTAAATATTTATAGTGTTATAATCGTATTTATTATTTTCTTGTAAGTAGGTATTCCTTTCCTACGATTTTTTTTTAATTTTATGAAATATACAGAAAAAACCTATAAAGAACGCAATAATTTTTTGTGAAAGTTTTATTATATTTTTTAGAGTTTTTCCGCAGAGAGATTTCGCAAAACAGTGCTTATACCTTTAAAAATCTTAGGAATTTCTATAGCATAAACGGGCACGCATTAATGTAATAATAAAGTAGAGGATACTGCCTAAAGTGGCTGTTAAAGTTCTTACAGTTGCCATTTTATTACACTGCCAACTCTTGGTTTAATGTGCGTCAAAAAAATGTTAGCAAAAAATAGGCGCCACCAAGGAGAATCCCATCGATGTACAGCAGTCAGTTCCTTATAATATCGTGTAGTGTATTTTTTACATGTACCTTTTGAAGGCCCGGATTTTGTGTTAAAATACACACCTAAGTATCATTAGCTATAAACACAGTTCTTTGGAAGAAATAAGGGCAATAAAATGGGGAGATTGAGGTGCCGAACGGATATAGGCCAAGCATGGAATGGGCTCCAATCATGAGCTGTTAGTACAAAGTAATATATGCGTTTTTGAAAAAAAAACCTTTGCTTTCTTATTTCTTAGTTTATAACTAAGGTCCCAATAAGGACTAAGTATAATCATAATATGTTCATGTAACATTCCGCCATTTTGTTTTCGTATTTGTTGTTATCTAAATAAATGATAAGTAAGTAACTGTAATCAAAATACCGATCATATCGATGTTTCGTTGTTAAGATAAAACAATAGCCGATTCCTCATAATGTTACCTTATAAATCCTTTGAGCGACAAAGGAGTTGCGCCTACGCAAGTCGCCAGTGCCAGTGACCCCCTCCCCGCCGCTGAGAACCGCGCCCCGCGCCTCGCGCCCCTTCGCTGCCCGAGTTCACTGTGGCGCCTTATTATGTTACCTTTGTTTTCAAATTTAATTGGCTTCTCAAAGATAACTTATCTTGATAATAAACGACGACCAATAAACCGGGGGTCGAGAACAACTGACTGTTCTTCAAGATAAGATTGCGCCTTCAATGACGTCAAATAGTAGCTAACGCAATATATTTAGTAATATTATTTTGGTAGGCTAGCCATTGGATATTCAATTGATTCCAGTTGTTGGCTCTTTATTAACACTTCGAATCCCGACGATGACATAAAAATGGAAAACGTATTTTTCCAAAATAGTCGGAGTAACGATAAGGAAAAGGGATAATATAGTTACATATAATATAACTGTACATTGAATTAATTTGTTATAGTAGGTACCTATATCCCTATCATTGAAATGTATTAATTATATTGAACACTTATATATTCCCTGAAGAAGTAAGTGTATAGGAAAGAAGTCCTTCTCACAACTTATAAGTAGCTTCTGGATTTAAGAAAGCCAAAGTTTTCAGTCAGCAACCAAACGACATGATCTCTAAATCTCTCGTTCTAAGTTATAATTTTCCTTATCAAAACAAATAACCAGACAGTGTTTTTTATTTAAGCAGTTCCGAATGTAAATGTGAATTAGTAGTCATAACTTCTTACTCCAAAGTTCAACATACAACAGAATGTTTAGTCCACACTGAATAATAAATACACTACACGAACCGATTACACGGAGGAAATTCTGAGGTCAACTTACTATACGAGGAATATTTAACATAAACCTGTAATCTATCATGTTAGTATCATAAAGCAAATGTCCCTTTCAGCGTGACGCTTTGTATAAGTAGAAAACGGTTTAATGCTGCTGTTTACAGTGCCTAGTAGTAAATTACCTCTAGGTCTCATAGTAAAAACATTCAAAATCTAGCCGCAAACTCGGCTACAATCAATGCCAGAAAGTTGTCAAAAATGAAGACAAATTGGAAACATTTTTGAAAGATTCAACTGAGCGTTCTTAAATCCGAGAATTTCCCAATCTATGAAAATATATGGCAAATAATATTAAAGTATTATAATTAGTAAGAATTATATAAAGTCATAAACCGAGGTCATTGTTTTTTGTTTGTTACTACCACATATTGATCGCAGTAATATCTTCATATGCTAGGCATTGTTGTTTTACTTTTTTTCCATCATTTTTAGAATGAACTCATTAAAATAAATTACATAGTTTAATGAGTTCATTCTTAAATTTGTTTGAATAAGATTTTTTGAGTCTTCTCTGTAGTCTAAATCAAAGCATTTTCTATCCTTGAGTCCACTAACTGTTTGAGAATGTTTAGTTGGTTTTGCTTCTAAAGGAGCGTTGACAGGATGTTTTACGTAATCAGATAAGTATAAATGCATAGATAAAGTATCATGGACAATATTTATATCCACGTATTATCACGACAATAAAAAAAAATATCAATAAATCGCACGATTTAACAGAACTAACTGATATTGTGTTTAATATTAATTAAACTTCCCCATATCTTTTTGATTTTTCCGATTGTTAAGTGCAAAATACTGTATATACACGTAGATAGAGGGAAATATGTGCTGACTTAGATTTAATCGGAGATATACGTATCTACGTTTCCTCTAATGTGTACTTCTGAAGGAGACGCAAACGTATTTGTTCGATTTAATCATCCAGAGTAACTTGCAACTCATGTGCTTCTTATCGCACCAAGTATAGATTAGTAAACCAAAAATGTAGTACACAACAAAAAAATTATCTAGTTATAATTCGCATTGCACAAACTAGGATAGCTAATGTGCCTTTAGGTACATTTATTATGTTTTTTTTTTTTGCCTAACTGGGTTCGAACCTACGACTTGGTCACTACTGCTCCACCTTATGCGTACCCGTCATTATGTTTTTATAAACAAAACATCGCTAAAGTTTCACTTTAACATTTCTTTGTTATGATTTGTGAAGTTATGATATCCCAATTTAACATAGGTAGAGGAAACTGGGTTGCATCTATTAACCTTTTGTTCATTGTATATTGTAAATTAGTAATTCCATTACATACTCCATATTCATGACTATGTCATTCAATTTTGTTAAAGTACGTATTTACAAAAACACTGATTATATTAATTATGTCAATAAATTATTTAATTTTTTGTAAAATAAATTACATTGGAAATTTATTTATTTTTATGTACAACAAAAAATATAAATATACAGTATATTGGTGAAAACCTACAGTACACTATTTAATAGGAAAATAATCAGCAATATGAAATAACCTTTTCTAAAACAATGTTGACCAAAAATCAACGAATCGTTTTTATTACTTAGCACAGACGACCAAAAAAATGTTTTTTTCTTAAGATCAAAATCAGTAGTTGATAAAAGCAGCACGTAAAAAATAGGCGAACAGAAACGAGATAAAACACTGACAAAAACTAACTATAGAAAAAAAAATCCGTACGACAATTTATTGTCGCTTTTAGCAAAAGGTTTGTTGTTTACAAGACGTCTTTTATTTAAATCTTAATTTACGATTTCTCATTCAACAACGTAAAGATAAGCTGGATTTAGAAGGCTAATAGTTTAAAAAACATACCTAAAAAAATGCTATCTATAAAATGTCTTTGTAAGCGGAAATTGGAGTGATTTTACCTACCATAAATCCTATCTCATATAAACCGCAGAAAGACTAATTCCCATAATTAAAAACGTTCAAAATCTGGTCGCTATCTCATCTCAACGACAATTAATGTCAGAAACTGGTAAAAAATGTAGGTATTTAGAAGATTTTTTGTCAGATTGCGACTGGATTAGACTTAGTTAAAATTATAAACTAGTGCTTCACCGAAATCCCGCTTCAACCGGTGATGCAATCGTTGATGGTAAAGCGCTAGGTTATTAAGAACCGATTCACTCTAGCCTTGAAGACACTTAAATTGTAGTCGTACGGAAAGTAGCAGCTGGCAAATTATTCTAGTCCTTCGACGTGCGCGGTATAAATCATGCGAAACGCGTCGTCCGGATCGTAGTGTCAACAACGTAAAGGTCCGATGATGGAACGGAGATGGAGGAATCAAGTCATTGGGTCAGGGTTGCAGGTTGGTTAAACAAGAAACCGTGGCTCTGGCCGTCGCACAGGCAACTGAAGAAACGCCCTTTCGCTCCTCCCAGAGCGGGAGACGTCGTTTGATGATTTCCCATCCCAACAAAAAATAAATAAAAAGGAATCAAGTCATGCAATTCTCGCTCACACTCTCCAAAAATGCATCCTATAGAATACCGACTGTCTGGCTAGTTTACGCCTGAGCTCCAGGCTTTGGAAACTTCGGATTACGAGAATTACCCCTCGGATTTTGGCAAGTATTTACAATGTCTAACGAAATATGTTTCTAAGTCATATTCGTTACAATAGTGTATCTAATGAAGGAATTAGAACAATGGTTTATTTATTTCTGATTAATTCCGACCTTTATTTCATTTAAATAACTAGTAATAACTTCAACTCTCAAATTAGCCTGTTAATTATTGCACGTGTATCAGATTTCACGGGTAAATCGGTTACAATACTTACATACTAATGTATAACCTAACATGAAAATCTAGAATAAGTAATTTAAGATCCGGCTGCACGTCCCATTAAATGCAAATAAGGTCGTATGGTTCAAACCAACTTCCTCCTTAAAACAATGGGGGCATTGTCATTTCGTTTGGTTTTCGGAACTAATTTTGATTTGTGGTATTTACAAATGTAGTGAACCAATGGAATACATGATATGTATATCTACTGCCCTGGAGATAACAGTTAAATGAAAATTCAAAAGTGCTTGTAATTGGTTTACTTCTAACATTAAGGACATCAGACATCTGGTCAAAAAAAAAAATATTGCGCGGCCAAACCTAGGATTGTTTCCAATATCTAAACCTTATTAAGACCTTTAAATATATGACTTAACTCTGTAGCTGCATATTCTGAGTAGTATTAAGAAAAATATAAAAAGTCTTAAGTCCTAAACTCTGCATATCTACTGACTTAGGTCTGAATTGTGCTCGTCTTCGGCTGTAACTTAGTTTCAACAATTTAAGGTTTTATTTCTAGGTCTACCTATCTACTCAGAATATGCAGCTACAGAGTTAAGTCATTTTTTTAAAGGTCAATTTAGGTAATAATTCTAGGTCTGACCGCGCAATTATTTTTAGGTATGGAAAGTGCCTGATATCCTTTGATTTTGATATGTCTATTTAATTGGTATTTATTGGTATTACCTTCTGCCCGCGTCTTCACCTGCTGCCTGGACAAAATGCCTCAATAGTCAAACTAAACTCATTATAAAAATACCTATCAGCTTGTGTAAGTCAGGTCAAAATAGGTCCAGCTGTTTAGAGATTAGCCTAAACAATATAGACAGACAAAATATAGTTTATGAAACTGTTACATAATGAGGGATATTATGCACGAGTGTGAGATTAAAAACGAGCGAACCGATTTTTTATTAATATCACACAAGTGTGTAATAAATAATTATGTACAGTTTACACTACTTTATCTAATCTCATACATTGTGTTGAATATATGAAATAAAAGACAGAGATTGATACAGTTTATTTATTGGTTAATATAAGTGTTAACATTTTGTATATTACAATTATGAAACTGAATATGGAATTGTGTTGCGTTGGCGTTAGACGCACTCGCACTTGGTGTAGGTGCAACTGGTACATTAATATTGATTTCATTTCCATATTTTCTATGGCGTTTAGAATTGAGTTAGACACCAATATTTTGTTTGTCATGGATTCATCTATAAGTATAGCCTTCTGCCACGGCTGTCGATTTCATCCGCCGTGGCGTTTTAGCGTAGTGATATCCCCACCGGCGTCAATAAGTAGGGTCGCAGTGCGTCTTAAGCAATGTCCAGTATACTCCTCTGAACTTGGAAGTTGTAGATAATCGGCTATAGTTTTACCTAAAGTTTCAATTTGTTGATGCCAACTCTCTGTTGCGTGCATTTTCCACGTTGGTAATTTAAAAGAAACAGGCATTTTTACAAGAAACGGGCCGTACATCCCTGTATTCTTTACATATGTCATAGTATTTTCCTGTTATACTAAACTAGCGGTATTCTTTATTTTTGTATTACGAATTGTTACTAATATTGGTTTTCGTAAACTTCCATATCCTGAAATTGCAAAATGTGGAGTTCTTGCCTCCGACAGGCACCCATAATACCGAAAATAGTGCAGTCTGGAATAAATAAAAATTTAGAATACAAGCACGAACAAGAAACGCGCTAATACAATTAAACTTTAATATAACTAAAATCCAAATATTTATTTATAAATAGGTAACTTCGTTAAAAGATATTCGCGTCCAGGAGCTTTATTTAGGAATGTATTTAATTGTTCAAATGTAAACGTTTTCGCTTTCTTCTCTTTAAATCCTTGAGATTTTCTTTTCAAAAATGCAATCAATTTTGCAAATTTCGATATATCAACTTGGTTATATATGTTTAAAGTACTCTTTAGCATTAAATACTTAGACTAAAGCGACGAACATTTAAAACTTTCAGACAGTTCTTGAAAATATGCCAACTGAACATTTTCTGAGAACGAAATAGCACTTTTTATTCATTTTCCATGTTAAAAATCGTGATAACATTTATCGTATAATTTTCGAGACTTAATTGGTAGTAAATTAAGACTGACTGCTGTCGCAGCCTCTAAAATATCGGGGCGTCAAATTTTCTTCACTCTCACTTGACATTTTAAGAAACAATAATAAATCAATTATGTGTCCAGCGAAACACAACATCGATTGTAATGCAAAGAAACGTATTTGGCACCAAAATTCTGCGTGCCACACGCTGTCTGTATAGTAAAAAATATATTTTAACATTATTTTGTTAGAAAAATAATGTTATAATTTAATTTCCTTTCGATATACTATTGGTGAAGTACGTCAATATAAACTCCTTTTTAGTTTTATATTTTTAATTTTTGATATGAGAGTAGATAAAATATATTTTGTTATAAATTCCACAATATATATGAAGGGGCAGGAGGATCATCAGAACTCATCTTGTGTGGTGTATGTGGGTCAGTAGATAGGCAGGTGGGCGTAAGCAGAAAAAATCACATGTCCTTCTTAGAATCACCGATGTTTAATCAGCCCAGGGTTTAATAATCAAATTAAACAGTCAAATGAACAATGTACAGTCTAAGCTACACTATACCAACTTATTATAACCTAGATTAAACTATCACTCGGACGCAAAGCGATTCGTCACAAGCGTGGAGCGCAGGGCCCGTCTCGAACCGCATTTTTAGACGGTCGCCCGCACAACCTCGACAATGACGCCTCGCTAGGCTGACTTGACCACTAAAGTCAACCTGACGTAAAACGTTAACGGATGCGCCGTCATATACTTTTTATATGTCATCATCATCAGCTCAGCGTTAATCTCAGTCGCATCCGAAGCTTTATCAACTTTGGAGTCTGCGGTCCGCTTTACCAGTCTAACTGCTGATTTTGGCTAAACTTCGATAGTTTCCGTGAAGCGACTGCCGTGACCTCCACAACCCGAAGGCGATATCGAAGTGCAATTGTTGGACTTTTGAGGTCTCCAACAACCTGTAACGGTTTAACGTGCTTTCCGAGGCACGGCCAGACTGCGCGGGGAACGAAACCGCGCCTCCTTGCACAGCGGCCGCGTTCGCTATCTCTACGCCACGAAGTCTGTCTACTATATAATTATACTTTTATCTATGTTTAGTTAAAATCCTTGTATTCAACTGTATCCGGGTAGTACGGAAGCTGGCCTCAAAATAGACGGGAAAGGCTAGGTTGATGTTGATGTATTTAGTAAAAAGCGTAGTTATGTTGACTTTTTTTTTATACATAATAAACTAACTCTTGGCTGCAATCCCGCTTGATGGTAAGCAGCGATGCAGTCGTTAATGGTACAGCGCGTTAGTTTATTAAGAGCCTATTCACTCTAGCGTTGAAGGCACTCAAATTGTAGTCCGACGGTAACACCGCCGGTAGCAAACTGGTCCAGTCCCTCGATGTACGCGGTATAAAAGAGGAGGCGAAACGCTTCGTTCGGATCGTAGTGGTGTCAACAACGTAAAGGTGGAAACTCGCCGTACGACGGGTCGTCCGATGATGCAACGAAGATGGGGAAATTAAATCATGCAATTCCTTCACACACTCGCCAATATGCATCCTCTAGAACACCGACAGGCTGGCTACTCTACAGTTATGCTACTCTGCGGCTTTGGAGACCGTTTTGATTTAAGTCTGGGTCGCCAATCAGCTTTTTCACACGCCGGCACTGAATTCAAAGCGGCCAGGTGGCATTTTGCAGCACCAGCCCAAATGTGGATTCAGTACTCTACACACGAACGGAACTGTGCTTTGGATTACATGCTGTGAAGTACCGCCGGACCTTTGCGATAACGCCGCGCTTCCTTTTTTTTTGGGATGGGAAGTCATCAAATGACTTCTCCCGCTCTGGGCGGAGTGGAAGAGTTTCTTCACTTGCCTGTAGGACGGCCAGAGCCACGGTTTCTTGTTTAACCAACCCGCAACCCTGACCCAGGAGGCATCGGTCTTCGTGGACCCCGTCACAATGTGCTGACATCTCTTTGAGGCGCGCGTGAAACACGACGCGCCGTCGACTCGGGCCTGGTCCTTCCCGGGCGGCAAGCTGCCCACTGCTCACCGCCCGCAGGCCCGCGCCTGCGCTACGCTTCCTGGCGCAAGCGTAATCGCAAACGTGGTTTGGGCGGTTTATTGGGTCTAAAGCTAAGGTGGCTTAGCTTTAGACCCAAAGACCCAAAAAAACCACCCAAAAGTATAGGTACGAGGAAATCTCAACTCCCAAAAACTGAAGGCGGCCGGTGCACTCCAAGGATACATTCCGAAAAGTATGAGCCAAGAAGAACGGCCTTCTTTTGGTGGTGAATAGACACGCTTGTGTTTTGGCGGCATTGATTGCTACAAGATTGCTTCATTCGGAGACTGCCTGTAGTGCAACATTCGTACGCTCTACCATTGCCTCCCTTTCGGACCGGCTTGATTCCTTATTAGCCTGAGCACCCGGCAGGTATCTCTCCATAACTGATGATGATCGTTATCGATAGTCAAAACTCTGCAGATATGATAGATATCGACATTCAAAACTCTAAGACATGATTGGTATCAATAGTCAAAAAACTGCAGACATGATCGGTATCTATAGTCAAATTTCTGCAGACATGATAGTTATCGATGATAAAAACTCTGCAGATAAGATCTTTATCGATAAATAATTAAACATGAAAAAGCGTACTTGAAGAATTTATGAGGCGACAGGTGTAACGCCTAGGTATGGGACACATCCCATACCTAGAGGTTAACAACAGGAGTGTGTCTTTCTGTCACCAGGCTGTACCTCATGAACCGTGATAATTAGATAGTTGACATTTTCACAGGTGACGTTTGTATTTCTATTGTATGTATTTACTATAACAAAAATATGGTACTAAAAACGGAATAAAATAAATATTTTTAGGGGTCGAATACACGTGCAGTATAGATAATCAGTCGATAAGTCGTGGTAGCCTAGTGGTTAAAACACCAGCCTCTCAAGTATGAGTGCGCGGGTTCGATTCCAGGTCAGGCAAGTACCAATGTAACTTTTCTAAAGTCATATGTACTTTCTAAGTATATCTTGGACACCAATGACTGATTAAAAAGGTGAAGGAAAACATCTTGAGGAAACCTGGACTTTTATATGTCTGAAATCGCCAACCCGCATCGAGCAAGCGTGGTGATTAAGCCCAATCCTTCTCTGTATGAGAGGAGACCTGGCCCAGCAGTGGGACGGTAAAAAGGTTGATGATGATGATAGATAATCATCGTATTATGTTCCCACTCCTGGGACACAGGTCTCCTCTCGGTGAGCAGGATTGGGCCATAGTCTAACACGGGGACCCAGTGCCGGTTGGTATATTTCACATGTCTTCGAAGTTTGTTCGCGATGTTTTCCTTTACCATTTTGAGAGCAGTGATGATGAAATAATTTGCACAAAGTAAAGCGCCTGACGGGGTTCGAACCCCTGACCTATATCATCATCATCATCTCAGCGTTAATCCCAGTCGCATCCGAAGCTTTTTCAGCTTTGGAGTCTGGGGTCCGGTTTACCAGTCTAACTGCTGAGTTTGGCTAAACTTTGATATTTTCCGTGAAGCGACTGCCGTCTGACCTCCACAACCCGAAGGCGATATCGAAGTATTGCAGTTAGACCAATTGTTGGACTTTTGAGGGCTCCAACAACCCGTAACGACTGCCATTAGGTGTTCGTATGACAACCGGGACCAACGGCTTAACGTGACAGACCAGTGCAAATATTCATATTAATGCATACAAATATGTATTTGCACTGCGCGGGGATCGAACACGCACCTCCTTGCGCAGCGGCCCCGTTCGCTACCGCTACGCCACGTAGGCAGTCCCCTCCCAGAACCCCTGACCTATATATAACCTGTAAGTCGCGGCCTATACCACTACGCCATCGTTGATCCGCGAGTACTGCGTTTGCCTTTATGTCAATTTTTGCAAGATACACCGGAACGCATGATCGGATCGACTTAAAATGATCGTCGGAAAGCCTTTCGGCGCTCACTACTTTTGCAGCTCACCACCCGGTAAGGATTAGGCCCGGATTGACAGCGCAGCACATGCGCTTCAACGAAATACCAGCACATCGTAATGACCTTCCATTAAGACCGATGTCTGCCAAGGCCGCAGGTGTTCGATAGACATACCGTTGCCCCTGTTTTACAGACAAGTAAAGAAACACAGGTGGATACTAGTCAGTAAAAGTCTGACACGGCCTTCCGCTCCGCTTAGATCGGGAGAACATTTTATGGTTTCCCATCCGAAAAAATAGGCCTTCATTGTTTTCGGTTTTCCAACGAAAACTTTTAGTTGGATGATCCAAATTGTTTGTATTTTTTACTATGTATTTCTCAAAAAACACGTGAAAAAAAAGGTTTAAAATGTCTTACTTTCGTTCAGTTTTCGCCTTTTCGTGTATGTTTTTATTGCTGTATATTTTTATTTGCGTGGATTTCAGTGCTTGGCTCTTCTGAGGTCTTCGAGCATTGTACTTAGGTTGTACCTGGTGAAGGTCGCAGGAAATCGGCGCAGGACCCTTCGTCGTGGACATCCTTGGTAAAGGCCAATGTCCAGCAGTGTCAGACGTCCTTCGTCTGAAATTATGATGATAATGATGATGAGTGCTAGGTTAGTTGAGGTACAAGGAAGTCGACAAAGATTACACCCGACATCGAAGGCTTCCCAAGTCTTTGAGTATTACTTAAAGTGGCTTCAGGATAGTCCGGTTAGTCAAACCTCTTAAGGTTGACTACGAGATGCCATAATATAAAAAAAAATAACGGGTTGCACTCCGAGATGCCGGCAGAAGTCAAATCTTGAACAGTAACAGCGGTCATATAAATTCATTGATCAATAATTTCAATATTTTGGAACGCTTAGGCAATAATTTCACACGACTTTCTTTATTCATCAGTATAAAAGTACTCTCATTTTTATCGGAAAATACAATATTCATTTATTATTCTATCGTTCATAAACATTTTCTTTACATTACATAAAAAAATTGTCACTTCCGAACTATTACACATCAAAAAGTTTACCTCTCTGAAAAATCATCTTGCAACCATATTTCAGACTAGCAAGCTGTAATACAAGCTCAAAGGTACACTCGAGCAAGCGTCCTGCGCCACTTAAACGAAACAGCAGGAACAGGCATAAATCTTCGCCATACGATAGAGAGAGAGCCATTCGACCAGTTCTCTTACTATAAGACAGAACATTGAAGTAGAGGCATTCGTTTGCATTGGAGCACTGACAGGGAGTGACTATACATATAGCGATATTATACCAGCAGGCAGGTGAAATTAATGAGATTATTCTATCAGGTCAGGCAAGTACCAATGTAACTTTTCTAAAACTTTAAGTACTACCTAAGTATATCTTAGACACCAATGACTGAAGGTGAAGGAAAACATCTTGCGGAAACCTGGACTTTTAAGTCTGAAATCTCCAACTCGCATTGAGCAAGCGTGGTGATTACGCTCAGTCCTTCTCTGTGTGAGAGGAGACCTGTGCCCAGCAGTGGGACGATAAAAAGGAGAGGATAAAAATACATGATATGAAAACCTGCCTTGATTTCTATTAGTGTGAGTCACACAGTGATAGGCACTTGTAAGTATGGATGGAAGAAAATAATCATGAAATAATCGCCACACGTCATGGCGTCATGTATGTACTTTACATTCGTCCAGTTATCTACTTGTACTTATTACATGCTGGATTAACTACTTCTATAGTCGACTACTATTGTTTTAATTGTGTAGTTTCTCTATACTGGCAGTTTACGTAGACACGGTCGAAAACGGAAAGAATTTGATATAGAAATGTGACATTTTAATTTATGTTTTGTTTTGATTTTAATCATCTTCTTCTATTTCTTCTTCAGCCTATAGATGTCCACTGCTGGACAAAGGCCTCCCCCACGCTTTCCACGCTGACCGCTCTTGTGCTGCCCGCATCCATCGGCTTCCCGCGACCTTCACCATGACATCGGTCCACCTTATTGGGGGCCTCCCTACGCTGCGTCTTCCGTCACTCCAGAACCTTACTGCCCCATCGGCCATCGGTTCTACGAGCAATGTGCCCTGCCCACTGCCACTTAAGTTTAGCGACTCGCAGAGTTATGTCGGTGACTTTGGTTCTTCTGCGAATCTCCTCATTTCAGATTCGAACACGCAGAGAAACTCCGAGAATAGCTCTTTCCATTGCTCTTTGTGTGACTCTGAGCCTTCGTATGAGGCCCAGTTCCGTAAGTCATCACTGGCAACACACACTGGTCAAAGACTTAATTTTAATATTTTGTTTTAATTGTAATAGTTTAAATTTTGTGAGCGAATATCCTAACGTCTCGCAACATCACAATCTCGCGAAGGCCGCAAAGGACCGTCAGGATTGTTCTTGGGTACCGCACGATCTCATTGGCTCAGGGTAAGCGTATCGGTACACCGGTGTGTCACCACTGTACGGCTTGCCTAGAAGATACGGGGCAGCACACGTTGGAGAAGTGCCCAGCTTGGGCAGCGTTGCGCCGTGAGCTCATCGTGGATATAGGCCAGGGCGACCTCTCGTCGTCGTCGGTCGTTCAATTGATGGTTGAGAGTTAGAGCGCATGGCACGGGCTTGCCTTCTTTTGCGAGGATGTCGTGTCGGCAAACTTTGCACTGGTCTGGTCGTGCCTCGGAAAGCAAGTTAAGCCGTTGGTCCCGGTTGCCATACGAACATCTAGTGGCAGTCGTTACGGGTTATTGGAGCCTTCAAAAGTCCAACAATTCGTATAACTGCAATGCTTTGATGTCGGCTTCGGGTTGTGGAGGTCAGGAAAATGTCAAAGTCAAGTACATGAACTACTTCTTTTTGTAAGCTTTTTTTATCTTTTGTGCGTCATGCTTACCGTAAATAAACGTATTTTCTTTGTTTTACAGTTATAGTGGGTTCCTTCCACCTCCACTCCAACAACTTTAAGTAGGTTCATTTTTAAATGGTGGACATTTTTGAATAATCATGCAAACATATCCATTTTTATCAATAAACTTGTATATAATTATGTTTTTTTCAAACGCTGCTTAAACTGTGTGTTCTGCCATAACTACTCAGGGCAGGATTTTAAGTTCGTGGTTAAATTAAACCAGTCAACACTACGTATTATAAAACAAAATCGAATTCTCTTACCCTATGTCCCTTTGTATGAATAAATCTTTAAAACTACGTAACGGATTCTGATGCGGTTTTTTTAATAGATAGAGTGATTAAAGAGGAAGGTTTATAATTATGTGTAATAACATCTCTTAAATTGTGGAGAAGTACTATTATTTTTGAGGTTTCTAACGTGATGTCGTAAATAATTACATTTTTTCCGCGTTTGCAGTGAAACGCTGGCTGAACCCTACTAAATTTCTCAAAATAATGCATACATAAAATAATGATAAATAATGATACAGGAGAAACACTTAGTGCGGGGGCAACGTTTTTTTTAAAGCAGAAAATTCAATAACAGATGGTTTAGACTTACCCGGCTTACTTAGCGCTGGTTTATAATTTATAAAAAAAATACCACTTACATCAGTCACAAAAATATAGAATTGCGATTACATACATTTTTGCATCGATTTGTTATATTGTGAGGATTTATGACATTCAGTAATCAGAAAGTCGGTTAATTATTATTTTTTCAACATTGGAGTCTGGGGTAGGGGAGACCGGGTACAAAAGTAACACTTTGTACTTTTACCTTGATTTCTGGAAGAGTGTTACTGTTGCCATTAAATGAATATAGCTATTTATAAATTCAGTTAATGTTCTTTACTCTAGTAACTTGATTTATTAAATTGTGATGTGGTTTATATGAATAAAAGACGTTTTTTAAAAAATCGTAAGTTGTTACTTTCGACCACGTAGGCAGGTCGAAAGTAACACGCTCTGGGTCGAAAGTAACACGACTAAAGGTTTTGTAATGAAACAATATTATCCATTGTAAATCAACAAATTATTTATTTAAAGACTTTGTAGGTATTAATTATATACTTTCAAACAAATTAACAAAAACATTTTTAGCTTAAGTAATGAGATCAATTTAGTGTTTATGATCAGACTTTTATAATTCAGTCATTATCTTAATCAGAATCGCAATGATGGCACACTTAGTTAATATACCAACAGGACCCTCACGTATCATGTGGTTTTGAAATCGTTTCAGTGGGAATACGAAGAAAGGCGGGATGTGCGCCTTCCTTGAGCATTGATGGCAAGTGGCAACAGCAACAGTTACTAATCTTCCTCGCTCCGCTGAGGTCACTGCAGCTACTTGTTTAACTCCTTTTTGAGCTACAATTTTGCTAGGTTTTTGGACAGTGGTGACCCCTGTTTCGTCCATGTTCCAGATATCTTTTGGCTCAAATTGGTACCATATATCCATTACCTCAGCAAGATTGTCAAAAAATTTACTCACATTATGCTCGTTAAAACTTGAAGCCCGCGACAGACTTGTAGCTTGAGGACTTCTTAAGGACAGGCTCGGGTGTCGTTTAAAAAACCCGTCAACCATTCCTTACCCGCCATTCGACTATCGTGCCATTTTCAGGATTTTTTTTTTTCATTTTTAATTGCTAACTCGTATGCCAGTTTGCGCACTTCAAATGGAGATAACCCAAAATAAACTGCAGAGCACTCGAGTAAATAGTCCCGTAGATTTTCTTCGTTGTTGGTAAAAACTCGATTGACGCAACGGTAGCCCACAACTGCACTAGTATTTCCTGCTTGTATTTTTTTTGTAAATCTATTTAATGTTACATGGCAAACATTATATTTTTTTGCCAGGGCTCTAACTTTTGCACCATCTTTGAAATGCTCTTCAGCCGCTTTTCGGTACACTTCCGTGTCAGTTGTCCCTCGTTCAGTGGTTCTTATGCGTTGTCGTGGTATTCTGTTGAAGTAACAACTCACATAAAAATATGACAGTTAATTAAATCACTACGGGGACAAAAGTAACATGTTACTTTTATACCCATAGGGCTATGTTACTTTTGTACCCGTACATATTTTTGCTAAAATGTGTAACATAACCATAAATCAGAACGTGTTACACAAAAATGAATTTAAGCATTGTACAATCACTTCATTCAAGAATTCGTATGCAAACATTCAGATTACTATCGTAATTTTAAGACTATGTTAACATTGAATAATAAAACGTCAAAAAACTTACTTTTGATTTGTGAAAACACATTAAGTCCTTTCACACAACGAAACAGCGCGAGGCGTACGCGGCAACTAAATGAAATTGAGGGGGGCGCTCCCCGCTATCGCCTGACGGCGGCAAAGCGGCGTGGGCCCAAGGAATATACCTAGAGAGCATTTGTTACTTCTGACCCGCCGTTACTTTTGTACCCGGTCTCCCCTACGCTTTACCAGTCTAACTGCTGATTTTGGCTAAACTTTTTATTTCTTACTGTAAGGGTACAAAATAACGGAACCCTAATTAAATAAGCTCTTGGCCAGTTTTTACTACATAAAAGCCAAAAACGCATCTACAAAAATAAAGAGGGAACAGACAGATTCTGATAACATTTTAATATCTTATAATCTATACAATATGTAAAGAAAACCCTGTCCGACCCATAAGGATAATAAAGGTTAGGTAAACATATAACCAAATATAATATAAAATTTTATATAATCATCTTAGTAACAATATTACTGAATTTTGAAATAATCTTTTTATCCCGGGTATTAAATCCAATTTCCCCGAAATTTGGTAATTTTTAAAAAAGTGACAACACCGGTATTATTATGAGCGAATAGCGACGCGACCACGTCACAGGTGCCGCGTGCCCTTCCCCCCGCCGCCCGCCGGAAGGGTTGCTCACCGCACATGTATTAAGTTACCTCTTTTTGCGAAATAATATTTATTATTATAGGGGAAATTTTTTTTAAAGTTTAGCCCGTCTTTGTATCCGTTGGTAGAATCAGTTATCGATACCTAACAATACCTTCACGGATCGGACAGGGTTTTCTTTACATATTGTATATTTTTGTCTACAAATACCTCGAAAATTCGAAATTAACTTTCTTTTTCAGCATTGTTGCTGAAGTTCAGAGGGGCAATTATCATATTTTTAAGAACGCACTCTAATCTCAGTCACAATCTGTCAAAAATACATTCAAATCACACACATATTTGCCAAGCTTTTGACATTAATCGATACTATAAGAAACTTGGGTGGAGTGTGCGTGGAATGAGCTGTCATTCCAAATAATGCTAGGATTGATATTACTGATATTTCTCAGCACCTACTTTTACATGGTGAGACGACGAGAGTGCGTGGCAGGTCGGACGTCACCTCCTTCTGCGAAGCAGTGACGGAGGCGGAGCTCGTGAGGCAGCGGGAATCACTGCAGCGCGACAGCGCCCTCACGCCACTAGCCGCCGCAGGAGACGCCATGGTCAGTAGACAACATTGAACTCCAGGCCACCGTAGGCGCGGGCCTGCGGGCGGTGAGCAATGGGCAGCTCGCCGCTCGGTAAGGACCAGCACGCTAATTACATACACACTATTACTATCAGTTAGAATAATTTCGAAGCATATTGCTAATTCATTGCTCCAAATGTTCGAAAACGTGCCTGCTCAACAACGTAAATACCGCAATGAATGTTGTTGAACTATCAAAATGAAACGTGTCTTCGTAGCGGCGATCGGCGGCGATCTCTCGCGTCCGACCCTGGTCCAGGCCATGGTCCAGAGCGAGAGTGCGTGGCAGGCCGTCACCTCCTTCTGCGAAGCAGTGATGCTGGCAAAGGAGGAGGCGGAGCTCGTGAGGCAGCGGGAATCCCAGCGCCCTCACGCCACTAGCCGCTGCAGGAGACGCCCTGATCGGGAAACGACACCAAACTCCCAGCCACCGTAGCCGCGGGCCTGCGGGCGGTGAGCATTGGGCAGCTCGCCGCCCGGTAAGGACCAGGACCGAATCGACGGCGCGTTGTTTCAAGCGCGCCTCAAAGAGATGTCAGCACATCGTGACGGGGTCCATAAAGACCGATGCCTCCTGGGCCAGGGTTACGGGTTGGTTAAACAAGAAACCGTGGCCCTGGCCGTCGCACAGGCAAGTGAAGGAACACGGGTGGGTTTAGTCAGTAAAAGTCTGACACGCACTTCCGCTCTGCCCAGAGCGGGAGAGGTCATTTGATGACTTTCCATACCCATAAAAAAAAAGGATGCACATCGTCCTACAGGCTTTTTATTTAACCTTCTTATCCTAAGGGTATAATAATTTCATTATCAATCTGGCGGTTTGTTTAGTTTACAGAAATATTTTATTTTGCAGTAAATGGAAATTGTTCCCGTAACAGTTTGCTTATGTCCGGCCCTAGTTAAATTAGGTTGTCAGTGCGGCGGCCGGGTCACCAGCGCGACCCAAAACTAACGAAATGCTCATTTGAATTGCCAATTACGGAATAATGAATATTTGTATTGTTATTAAAACGATGGCAGCCGTTTAAACAATTTATTTTCACTAACAAAGGTAAACAATAGAAATAACTGCCAACTAGTTAATTTAACAAATGATTTTTTTAAACTTATAAATAAACTGTATTGATTATGATCATTATCAATACATAAAATGTAGGTACCTAATTTACAATATTGTATACTAATTACACTATTACCTACCAAAGAATAACTTTCCTACTTTTTAGAAGTTAGCTTCTGAAATAGATTAGGAAATTTACGCATCTAAACATTATCATCACCGATACATTTTTCGAAACTCTTAAGATCTATACCGCGTACATCGAGGGACTGGAACAGTTTGCCAGTGGCGGTGTTTCCGTCGGACTACAATTTGAGTGGCTTCAAGGCTAGAGTGAATAGGTGTTTAATAAACTAGTGCGCTTTACCATCAACGACTGCGTCACTGCTTACCATCAGGCGGGATTGCGGTCAAGCGCTAGTTTATAATTTAATAAATAAAAAAAAAAATCTCTACTAATATATAAAGCTGAAGAGTTTATTTGTTTGAACGCGCTAATCTCAGGAACTACTGGTCCGATTTGAAAAATTATTTTTGCGTCATCAGTCCACCTTGTTGGGGGCCTCCCTACGTTGCGACTTCCAGTACGTCCTGGCCGCCATTTCAGAACCTTGCTGCCCCATCGGCCATCGGTTCTACGAGCAATGTGCCCTGCTCACTGCCTCTTAAGTTTAGCGACTAGAAGAGCTATGTCGGTGACTTTGGTTGCTCTGCGGATCTCCTCATTTCTGATTCGATCACGCAGAGAAACTCCGAGCACAGCTCTCTCCATTGCCCTTTGTGTGAATCTGAGCCTTCGTATTATTAGGTCCATTGTGAGCGACCACGTTTCAGTTCCGTAAGTCATCACTGGCAACACATACTGGTTAATGACTTTAGTCTAGAGACACTGGTATCTTGGACGACATCTTGGACGACGAGAAGATGTAGCGTAGCTTCCCAAACGCTGCCAAGCCACTTCTTTCTCGAAGATGGACCTACCTAGTTGGTTCGAGTATATATACCCAGGCATATATACTCGTCAACAAGTTCGAGTGCAGAGCAACCAACTAGAATTGGAGTGGGTGCGACATGAGAGTTCGACATTATCTTCGTCTTATCCATATTTAGCATTTTGCTCAAGTGGACCATGTTCGGTCACTACTCTCCAATGTAAAACAGGGTCTTCTTACACAAGCATTTGATTACGTGTGTACAATCAGCCTATAATTTTCCCACTGCTGGGTCAAAGGCCTCCTCTCGCACACATGTCGTCTCCGATATATTTTTTTTGGCTCTAGGACATGCCGGTTTCCTCACGATGAAGTTTTCCTTCCCCGTTTTGAGAGCAGCGGTGATGAAACAATTTGCACAAAGTAAAGCGCCTGATGGGGTTCGAATCCATTATTCATTATCCATTTCTTTTTTTTTTTTTATCTATTTTCGACATGTAAGTCGCGGCTGATACCACTGCTGCTGTATTTAGGTATATTATATCTTTTCAAAACGGTCTGAAAACCGTTTTACCTTCGTAAAACGGGTATCAGCCCGTGTTACCTTCTTCTTCTTCAGCCTATAGAGCTCCACTGCTGGAAAAAGGCCTCCCCAAGGCTTTCATCGATGAGACTGGTCTTGTGCTGCCAGCATCCAACAGCTTCCCGCGACCTTCACCAGGTCATCGGTCCACCTTGTTGGGGCCTACCTACGCTGCGTCTCCCGGTACGTGACCGCCTCTCCAGAACCTTACCGCCCCTTACTACCTATTACATGCCAAAATAACAATAGGAAAATAACTGTGTTACCCGTTAATGTCAAGATTGTGGTTAAATTGTCTACTAAGTACTCGCCTCACAAAGTCCCCGAGAAAAAACAGTAGATACCTATAGGTTCCTCAGGGTTCAAAATTGGGCTCTACTCTCCTTTTCAAAACTAAACAGTTATAACTGCATTTAACTTTCCTAATTATATAATTTAAATTACTATAAATAGTATTCCCTTAATTTGCTTCTTCCTTTTTTTCCCGGTTGCCATACGAACATCTAGTGGCAGTCGTTACGGGTTGTTGGAGCCCTCAAAAGTCCAACAAGTGGTCTAACTACAATACTTCGATGTCGCCTTCGGGTTGTGGAGGTCAGACGGTAGGCCCTTCACGGAAAAATGTCGAAGTTTAGCTATATCAGCAGTTGGACTGGTAAAGCGGACCCCAGACTCCAAAGCTGAAAAGGCTTCGGATGCGACTGGGATTAACGCTGGGATGATGATGATGATGAGTATTCCCTTAATTATTTATTGGACTGTTTACAATTTGGGAAGTTTCGTCCATCTGACGTCGATCGTTTGGCTTGTTCGAGATCTTCTCTCAAGAAGTCAAATAAAAAAAGTTGTTATGTGCTTAACTATCGCTAAAAAATGTTTCTATTTTAGCATCTTTGGTCGTTGTAGTAGGTATGTCATCACCAGATTCTTTGTACCTTCCACATTTACCCACCACATCAGCAGAGCTTCTCTAGCTTGAACTCTGCGCCTTTTAGTACAGTACCTACTTTTTAGTTCATTTAAAAGATAATGTAATCCTTACATCATTGATTTATTACTAAATTAAAGCCAATTTTGTATGCCAAAACACCGTCTATTCTAGGAGTTTTCTCACACCAAATTAGCTTTTATGGTTGGTTTAAAAAACATTCAAATGCGTACTTGTTTTTCAATTTACACAATGTTCAAGCCAAACAAGGTTAAAAGGTTGATGTTGCCCGTCAACACAATTCCCAAATAAAAGTTAAACTTCACTCTCAGAGTAGATTTGTTCACGAGTAGGTACCTACATACATATGTCGGACTTATGACAAGTTAACACTCTTGTCGTGTTTGTGTTTTTTCAAGGTAGGAGCGAGTTCAAAAACATATTGTACGGTACATATCATATAATATACTATACTTGGATTTTTACATGGGTTTTAACAATGCATGGTGATGTAATTGTCTTTATAGTATATGATGCAAAGCTTAGATTAAAAATTACATTGTAATTTCATAAACCATAATATTAGACGTTCTTTACTCGCCTGGTAGCATACCTATCATGAAATATCGATACACAAATAGGGTTATGATTTCGCAAGTGCGAGTCGAGTTTGCATAATAAGAAAATCTATACTTCTATTAAAACTCTTCAGCTTTGTATATTAGTATAGATTAGTATAATACTAATATATACTAATATATAAAGCTGAAGAGTTTGTTTGTTTGTTTGTTTGAACGCGCTAATCTCAGGAAATACGGGTCCGATTTAATAAAATATTTTTGCGTTGGATAGCCCATTAATCCATGAAGGCTTTAGGCTATATAACTTCATGCTGCGACCAATAGGAGCTGAGCATAACTAAACCACGCGAACGAAGTCGCTGGCGGCCGCTAGTATACAATAATAGGGTACAAAAAAACTAATTAGGCCATCAGTCAGATTTCCAAAAAAAAAAAAACAAGACACGTCATCTCTTTTTTTCATATAAACAAAAAATGAAGACGATACAGTGCGTTGAAAACTTGTATGACGTCACTCCTTGCCACACTTTTTAGCAACGAGTGACGTCATTACCTCGTGCTTTGATGCTTTTCATATGTGTAAATTTTTATTGATTTGATAAAACAAAATATACATATCAAATATTTTTCAATAATCTGAATAACGGACTAAATAGAATAGACAGAATTTTTATTTTTATCTTGTATTACTTGGTTGCGGTTAAGAAGTTCACTGAAAGTATTTTTTTTAATTATAAATACGTATTTCGTACGAAATATGCAAATAAAAATTCAAAATTCAAATAAGCCGCGAAAACGATTTATTCAGCAATATGGCGTCGCGCTTTGTAAGTGACGTCACAAGCGGTTTTTGGTTCTTAGTGGTGTTTGTTTTTATTTATTACTTGTTGTTGTTATCTAATAAAATGGTTTACAAGTGGTGTGCTGTACCGGGTTGTACAAATAAATCGATAAAAACCCCTGAAAAACAGTTTATAAGTTTGCCGAAAACAAGCGTTGATGCGCGTATGACGTCATCGCGACATTAGCCAATCCGGATCGTTTCACAATGAGTGGCGCGAGAAACAAAAAGCCAACCATATTTTTGTGTTTTGGATATATTAATTGTTATTATTTTTTATTAAAACTCATGTAAATGACTTAAAGAACCCTCATTTTATGGAATTAAAGCAAAATATCACAAAAAATTGAATACTGTCAAATAGCCTATTGTGGTAATTAATCTAGAATATTACTCTCTCTAATATTACTCTTATTAAATAATTGCATAAAAATAAAGTCAAAAGTCACGAAACATTAGATGAGAATCCGAGTGCGATACGTTATTATAACATCCAGATTACCATTTCACATTTTATACAGAAACAAACCCTGTACTCCAGATGAGAAAGTTTCATTTGCATTACCATTAGACGTAGGATAAAAATGTTGTTGCAAGGAACAACACTGATTGGGTGGTAGTGTATCCTATCTAGTAAATTAGTCATTAGTTATTTTGAGCCCACTTTTTCTTTGATTAATATTTTAAGCTTTAGGCAATTTCTACCAGTCACCATTTTTTGTTTGTTCTGGAGGGGAAATCATCAAAAATTATGAGCCTATTCACTCTAGCCTTGAAGACACTTTATATGACTTGGTGGTTTAATAAACACACAGCCCTTTTTATGTTTGAAATGGGAAATTATCAAATGACCTCTCCCGCTCTGAGCGGAGTGGAAGGGCGTATCAGACTTTTACTGACTAAATCCACCTGTGTTTCTTCATTTGCCTGTGCACCAGGGCCATGGTTTCTTTCTACCAGTGACGTTAAGTAGCACAGAGACAAAAAGCGAGAACTATGACATACATATTAATTTTGATATATATACAATATGTAAAGAAAACCCTGTACGATCCGTGAAGGTATTGTTAGGTATCCATAACTGATTCTAATAATGCCTACAAAACAGGGCTAAACTTAAAAAAAATCCCCCTAAAAAAATAAATATTATTTCGGAAAAGCGAGGTAACTTTATACATGTGCGGTAGGCAACGCGGTAGGCATACATGCGGCGGAGGGTGGCAGGACACGCGGCACATGGTCGCATCACTCCTATAATACTGTCTAAAATGGTGTTGTCACCTTTCATAAATTACCAAATTTTGGGGAAGTTGCAATTAATTCGCGGAAAATAAGATTATTTAAATATTCATTACTATTGCCACTATGATGATTGTGTAAAATATCATATTTTATTTGGTCATGTGTTTATCTAACCTTTATTATCTTTTTGGGTCGGACGGGGTTTTCTTTATATATTGTATACATACTATGGAAATTCAAATTGTAAATTTAAAACGTTTAGAAATATTAAATTAAAATCAAAAGTCATTTATTCAAATTAAGCTAAAAATCAGCACTTTTTTAAAGTCACGATTACAAAAGACAGTCCGCCCAAACGCTTAAACATTTCCTGGTGCTTTCGCTGGACATTCTCGTCGGAGCGTCCACTGTCAAATTAGTTCAACCTCTGCCATACCCTTTGGGAAAAACAAGCTTGCTGTTGTGACAACGACCACGATTGCATTCTAGGAATGGTTTTCAGTTTGATTATTTTCGTAAGTTGCTGCTATTTTGTGACCTGGGACATTAATAGTACATTACGATATTAGTGCGTAATGATGGTTATAACATGCGAGGCGGAATTTCAGCCCGAGCCGAAGGCGAGGGTGTAATTGAGCCGAGCATGTTATAACCAATACGCACGTATATTGTACGACGTTTTTTAACACACTTGCGAGGAAACAGAAATAGAAGTATTTTATATTTTGTTCATTTTAAATAAACTCAATCTGTGAATGCACACTGTTGCTTTCCCTCCATTAGTATTATTATTTGCCATTTCAAATATGGAACAGCGCGAGCCGTGCGGCGGCGATCAGTTCCATAATTACTTGAAATGGAAAATAATGCTGTTATGGAAAATAATGCTGTTATGGACTATAACTTAACTATTTGCTTTGATAAAACACGCGTTTGTTGTGGCCTGCTTTACATATTTAAAACCGGTGGAATTACATCAGCTTTACGAGCGAGGGTGTTAAAAATCCATTTACCACTTCCACTTCAAACTTCTGATCATATGCTTTAAAATAACACTTCGGCAATGTCCGTCAATACTAGTTTCTCTGACCAAAGAGAGGTGAAAGAAATGTAGAGAGGTCTTCGGCCTAGTCATTATCATCATCAACCTTTTTATCGTCCCACTGCTGGGCACTGGACTCCTCTCATACATAGAAGTATTGAGCGTAATCACCACGCTTGCTCAATGCGGGTCGGCGATTTCAGACTTAAGTCCAGGTTTCCTCAAGATGTTTTCCTTCACCTTTTAATCAGTCATGGGTCTCCAAGATATACTTAGAAAGTATATACAACTAACAAAATTACATTGGTACTTGCCTGACGACCCGGAATCGAATCCGCACACATAAGTATGAACTTGAGAGGCTGGTGTTTTAACCACTAGTCCACCACGATATTCATCATTCGATATTTATCGGCCCAGTAGAGAGGCACATTAATACCTCTTGATTTTTTAGGTCCGTCGTGTAATCCAATTGTGCCGATTAACATGGATTTGTCCTCCTTAGAATGAGTTGTCATTATAGGACCATGGTAAGCACATCTATAACCATAAGGATAAGATTAAGCTGAGTTCGGATTGTACGGAAAACCTATACGATGGAGGTCAGCTAAAACTGGAAATTTATTCTCTTGATGTGTAGCCATGTGTACGGACGGCAGCAGGTCAAGCTGCTCAAAACTGTCAAATATTCCCAATCAACCTTGAACCTTAATGCTTTAGAGATAAAGATGAAAATCTAATAAAGAAATCTGACAAATTGTAGTAGCTTGATGTGCGGTCGTCTGTAGAATTGGTAGTAACATAATGGGATTTATTTTAAACGAAGATAATTATAGTTATGCAACGTTTAAAGATGATAAACGATTGGTTTAACAATTGCTAATTACTACTTAACTTTAAGCAACGTTTGAGAATAAAGGGGATTGTGTGTAATAATAAACTCTCAAATGGTGACAAAACTTTTGTACCTACATTTAATAGTTCCACAATTATGAGTATGACAAACGTCGACATGAATGAATCGTAGTCAATATCAGGGAATCTACGAATTGAATACGATTATGAACGATGAATTCATAACAAAATTCACAATGCCATTATAATACCTATTAGTAGCTTTCCGCCCACGGCTTCGCCCGCGTGGTATTCAGTTATATCACACTTTTTAGATTCCTCATTTTCGAGAATTATTTATCGTATCATTTAGCTTCTAAGTTTACATGTGCATATTCGTTTGCAATATATTACCTTGTTTTAAACGACACACAGCGCCATCTATAACTGAACTGGTATGAAGCTAACAATATTTTTATTTTCCCTCGGTAATATCAAATTTTTCCGGGATAAAAACCCTATTATTTACTTCTAACTTTACGTCTGCAAAATTTCAAAGCAATCAGTTCAGTACTTACGGCGTGAAAGCGGAACAAACTCATTTTCCGATTTATAATATTAAGTAAGGATTTAAGAAATGCGCTTTTGATTGTGTGCATCTATGGATGTTCGGTTGCACTAAGCAAAGACCTCTTCTCAAGATTAGGAATAAGGGGATCATTAGATATTCTGCGATTTAGTTTCCAAATATGTAAAAAAATATGAGTTTTGGAAAAAAATACCTGAAATCCTACACAATGATGTTTATAGAACGCTACAATTTAAAACATTTAAGGTCGTTTTAAATAATACTAGACATTCCGCAAAAAACACGCATGGGGAGAGGAGGGCTCTCTCCCAACAGTTGGAACATTATAGGCTGAATATGATATTATGATCTCCAAACGACTTAATTCACACTGGAATAAAGTTGATATCTGTTTAAATAGAATTGAAAACATGGATCTGAATAGATAAGGTCTGGCTTCAAAAAAAAAATGACATAATATTATAGCAATAAAAATTTCTTTACATTCATAAAAACAAGTCCTAAAATACAGATTGCATGTGCATCCTCACGATTATCATTGTCTTGTAGGCAATATAAAATAAACAATAAGTCTTTTATTTTTTGACAAAAGAATAATATAGCGTCCACAAAAATATAAGGTCTCATCTTCCAAACAAGGAGGGCTGGGTCGGCTGCAAGTGCGGAAAACCTCAAACGGTGCAAATACTCCAATCTCTGAAACATATACAATATGTAAAGAAAACCCTGTCCGACCCATAAAGATAATGAAGGTTAGGTAAACACTTGACAAAATATAATATAAAATTTTATGTAATCATCATAGTAACAATATTAATGAATTTTGAAATAATCTTTTTTTCTCGCGAATTAATTCCAATTTCCCCGAAATTTGACATTTTAAAAAAAGTGACAACACCGGTATAATTATGAGCGAATAGCGATGCGACCACGTGCCGCGTGCCCTGCCCCCCGTCGCCGGCGGAAGGGTTGCTTACCGCACATGTATTAGGTTACCTCTTTTTGCGAAACAATATTTATTTTTTAGAGGGATTTTTTTTTAAGTTTATCCCGGCTTTGTTCCATTAGTAGAATCAGTTATCGATACCTAGCAATACCTTTACGGATCGGACAGGGTTTTCTTTACATATTGTATGTTCAGTTTCGGGTTTGAAACACTATGGCTATGGGGTCCGAGTACGCATTTAGTATTTCGAGACATAGCCAAGTTGTTGGTCGACTCCTCACCTTTTTCACAGGGCTGGCCTATTTTTAGGCCGGAGTCAGCATTGCCATACAATGCTGACTCTGCGGTGTGTAGCTATTGGCAGCGGATATATTTTGTGGATTATTTTTTAAATACCCTTTGATTATCTCGCCTCCTTTTTATATACCTAATTTAAATGCTTTTTTTACTGGTACATGTTATTTTTTAATTTAAGGCTGCTACGTTTTTCTAATATTATGTAAATATATAAATATTTTGTTTGTCAACAGATACGTAACGAATTGCGTTTAACAAATAATTATTAGTGAAGTGGTGTTCTATAAGATTTTAGAATTCCCTTTAGGTAAATAATAATTAAGGTAAATAATAATTTCTCGGTGGTAGGCCATAACATCGGCTGCCGGCAGAAGTTACCACCCACCAGACAAAGTCTTGCCGCCAAGCGATTCGTCGTGTTCCGGTATGATGTTTGGTGAAGCCGTACGGAGGACGGGTCTGAGCAGTAGTGTTGCGATGTGTGCCGGGTACGATGCGTCAAATGTTGTTGTGCTGGGAGTTTGGTTGTGGAGGGTCTCCACATTAATCTCCCTCTGGCGCAGCATCGTTGGTCGTGTTATTGGGTCTAACATTGCACCACCTCGCTCAACTGCCGTCTTCCTTGCTATTCACTAAGGTTTTTTTTAAGTGAATGGGCTTAATAAACTAGCGCGCTTTACCATCAACGATTGCATCACTGCTTACCATCGCAGGCGGGATTTCAGTCAAGCGCTAGTTTATAATTATTAAAAAAAAATATATAAGTAAATTCTAAGAGTATAATTAGTGGGTTTCATTGTATGAAACCTTTTGGAGTTTATACGAGTTCGACGACTTATTAAAAATTACTAATCCAAGTACAATGTCAGTCCTCAATCTGTAGCAGCGCTGCGATTGTCAATATGCAGGCGGCATTAGTGCTGCACTTTTGATTTCGTACGTAAATTCACATCTATGACGGCACCGGCACTTCTCTTCCTCAGTTTCATGAAATTCATTTGTTTTTTACATCTTTTTCGCTCGGTTAGTGATAGCCACTGGCTGAACTATGTTAAGTGGTTCTCAATTATCACTCAATATCAGCAGCAAGTAACGTTGTTGCCACCTATACCTGAAACCACTTGTGTCGTGACTGCTGTTGAAATGCCAATGTGTTCCGCGGTCTTTGGGCACCTTCAAAATATACCACAGATAAATAGTTTCTGGCAAAACAAAATCAATTTAGCCATAAATTTTAAATTTGGAAACACTACATGTCTGCAAGTCCACATAAAACGTGGACCCCGACGTGAATTAGACTGCGGTCGGTCGATGATATCGTCCATTTAGGCTGATGCAGTGAGGTGTTTGGCAGTCGGATTATGGCGCCGAGTGACGTCGACTGTTTTATTAACGACTTTTTAGAAAAGAATAGTCACATGAGCTTTTTAAAATATCTCCATATGCGTTCTGAGCGTATTTATATTTTTAGAGATAGGATAATGCAGGTCAATTCTTACAAAACACTGGTTTACAGTAAACATTTCGGGTTTCATCAGCAATTAGGATGCTATTTCTGCTGCTTCGTAGACGGTGCAGCAAGGTGTTTGCTTTCTTGTTTTTTTTTTTTGGAATGGTAAATCCTGGCTCAGGATGCATCGATCTTCGTAGACCCCGTAACGATGTGCATCTCTTAGAGGCGCGCATGAAACACAACGCGCCGTAACCCGTGGCGCAGAAGGAGGTGACGGCCTGCCATGTACTCTCGCTCCGGTCCATGACCTGGACCAGGGTCGAACACGGGAGATTGCGTATCGCCGCCACGAGGACACGCTCAACCCAACACGCTCTACCCAAGCCGGGCAGACCTTCACTATGTGCTCCACCATGTCTTCAGGGCGATCCACGCAATGGTGACACCCGGAGTTTCCCCACGGCCTATCCGATACAGGAACCTCCCGAAACAACCGTGTCCGGTGAGGACCTGCGTCAGGCGCAGTGTGAGGGCGCCGTGGCGCCTCTCTAGCCACTCCTCAAAGAGGGGATTTACTGCCGCTATTGTGGCGTACCCAGTGTGTATGATGCCTTGACAGCCATCCGTACACGCTGCAACAAACATACCAGAGGTGCCACCGTAGCCCTATCAGCATCTTAAAAGCGCCGTTAAATAAAATTCTCACTCGGACGTTTTTGATTTGACTAAGGCCTACATAGAGGGTTTTTTTTTTGTTTTATTATGGCATCTCGTAGTAGCTAGACCTTGAGAGGTCGTGACTACTTAACCGGACTACTCTTAAATGAATTTAAAGCCTCTAGCCAGGGCAACTACAAACTAAGCGACTACACGCTAAGGGCACCCCCTGTGGGGTACGAACCTCGGCTTAGGGTGTCGCTGGATATATTGGTAACTCTTTCATAAACTTTATTAACAAACGTGGGGACAGAAAATCTGAAACGAACTTTGCCAAACAGAATTATTCCCTTTGGGGTAAGTTTTCTCCTAAACTATAAATAATCGCTGAACATAGGTACATGCAGATGTTATGAAAGAGAGGCGAGAGGTTTCTTTAAAATCACTTTAGACCTCTGTCAATGGCGATGTTTATTTTAGAAATAGGTATACAAAGGGAAGAGCAATGGAGGCTTAGCGGTATCAGCCACAACTTACAAATTGTAAGTCGTAGGTTCGAACCCCATCAGGCGGTTTCATCATCATCATCATCCCCCTTTTTATCGTCCCACTGCTGGGCACAGGTCTATTCCAGAGACGGATTGCACGTAATCACCAGGCTTGTTCAATGCGGGTTAACGATTTCAGACTTAAAGTAAAAAGTAAGTAGTTTCCTCAAGATGTTTTCCTTCACCTTTTAATCGGAAATTGTTCCAAGATATACTTAGAAAGTACATATAACTTAGAAAATTTACATTGGTACTTGCCTGACCTGGAATCGAACCCACACACTCATACATGAGAGGCGTTTTAACCACTAGGCCACCACGACTTTCGAACTATATCGAATTTCAGGCGGTTTACTTTGTGTAAATTATTTCATCACCACTGCTCTCAAAACGGTGGAGGAAAACATGGTAAGGTAACCGGCATGTCCTAGAGACAAAACTTCAAAGACCTACTACGCGTGCCCAGTTCTGATTGGTAGATGTCACACATCTACCAACCCGCACTGGGTCCGCGTGGTAGATTACAGGCTGTGCAGTGCAGTGCAGAGCAGTGGGAACACTATAGGTTGATTATGTATGTTATGTATACAAAGAATGTGTATATTTTGCCTGCGTGTATTCCCTGTGTAGGTATTCAATTAGTCAATAAGTATAGTTTTCTGTGCAAGTTTATAGTGTCTAGGGACTCTAGGGTGGGAACCGCCATAATATGCTAGAAGGACAGCACTAACCAGGAACATTGTTAATTTAAATTTTTTTTTTTTCATGCCCATGCTTTTCTTAATGCCATGTATACAAAGAGTGTGTATATTTTGCCTGCGTATATTCGCTGTGTAGGTATACCTATGTATTTTCAATTACTCAATAAGTATAATTTTCTGTGCAAGTTTATAGTGTCTAAGGTGGAAACCGCCATAATATGCTAGAGGGACAGCTCTAACCAAGAACATTATGTAAAGTGCAGATACACTTTACATTTTAAAATGTAATTTTTTTCATGCCCATGCTTTTCTTATTGCCAAATAAAATTAATGCCCGACGCATGCAGTTTGTTTTTATATACAACGAGCTTTCTGCCCGCGGCTTCGCCCACGTAGAATTCGGTTTTTTTTTTTAATAATTATAAACTAGTGCTGACTGCAATCCCGCCTGATGATAAGCAGTGATACAATCGTTGATGGTTAAGCGCACTAGTTTATTAAGCCTGTCGTGTGTGTCGTGTCGCCCGTCTCGGTGGTAGGCCATAGATTTCCCTCGGGAATATCATTTTTTTTTTTCAATAAAATATCAAATTTTTCCGGGATAAAAGATTGTCTGTGCCAAATTTCATCAAATCGGTTGAGAGGTTTAAGCGGGAAAGCGTAACAGACAGACAGACAGACAGACAGAGTTACTTTCGCATTTAGTACCTAATAGGTACTACCTATGGATTTAAAAAACTTGCATACTCTTAGGTACTCCTTCTTCATATGATTCTGATCTCCTAGTAGTTCATGTCGGTTTACCACTACCTATAATATAACAATAGGTTTTATATTTAAGTATTCTTTTTTTTCTTTTTGACTTTCTTCTTCTTTATCTTCCAAGTCATGTTGGTAAAAAAGCACGAAGAAAGGGTTCATCTATAAGCGGGAACACAGTGAAGCACTTATAGGTATACCTATAGTGAGCGCTTGACTGTGATCCCGCCTGACGGGGAGCAGTGATGTAACCGGTGAAGTAAAGCGCACCATTTAATTATGAACCTATTCACTCTAGCCTTAAAGACACTTTTGTCTTTTTTTTTTTATAACTATGAACTAGTGATTGACTGCAATCCGGCCTGGTGGTAAGCAGTGATGCAATTGTTGATGGTAAAGCGCGCAAGTTAATTAAGCCTATTCACTTAAAAATCTTAGTGAGTAGGAAGGAAGACGGCTGTTGAGCGAGGTGATGCCATGTTAAACCCAACTACACGACCAAGGATGCTGCGCCAGAGGGAGATAAATCTGGAGATCCTTCACGTTCAAACACCCGACACAATAACATTTGGCGCATCGTACCCGGCACACATCGCACCACAACTGCTCAGACCCGTCCTCCGTACGGCTTCACCAGACATCATGCCGGAATATACGACTTCTATATGACTTGGTAGTTTAATAAACTGACAGCCCTTTTTTGTTTGAGATGGGAAATTATCAAATGACCTCTGCCGCTCTGGGCGAAGCGGAAGGGCGTGTCAGACTTTTACTAACTACTTAAAACCCACCCGTGTTTCTTCACTTGCCTATGCGGCCAGGGCCACGGTTTCTTTTTTTATCCACCCGCAACCCTGACCCAGAAGGCATCGGTCTTCGTGGACCCCGTCACGATGTGCTGACATCTCTTTGAGGCGCGCGTGAAACACAACGCGCCGTCGACTCGGGCCTGGTCCTTACCGGGTAGACGAGACAGCCCTCAAACTCTATTTAAATCCCGAAGTAAATAGAATTGGTTTTATTCAGTAAAACGGACAAAACATGGATAAATAATAACGAAGAGGAGAGATGGAGCCGATCAAAAAATCCCTTCTTTTTTAAATGAAATTAATAAATAAATAAATATATACGAACAAATCACACAGATTGAGCTAGCCCCAAATAAGTTCGAGACTTGTGTTATGGGATACTGACTCAACGATACTATATTTATAATAGATACATATACCTATAGATAAACATCCAAGACCCAGGTCTATCAGGAAAAGATCGTTTTCCATCATGACCTGGCCGGGGATCGAACTCGGGGCCTCCACGTCGCAGGCAGGCGTGGACGACAATCCACGAATATCCACTCGCATATTTTTTCTACGTGACATATTTGATCAAATCCCTTGAAGGTTACCTTGGCAAACGTAGCAAAGAAATATTAATATAACTGAAAATAAAGCTAGCTAATCATTTTCGTATTTCAAAGTTTAAAGCGAAAAACGTAGTATCGATGAGAGCCGCAAAACAAACAAGTTGTGAGACAGACAGCGGATCGTTTAATCAGTCTGTGCAGCAGACACGGCTCGAGGTGGTGAGGGGCGCGGGGCGGGCTACCTTCCACTAAATGACCATCCCTCTACTCTGTTAACCCGTGCCACCGTATCCACAAACAGTATACTCGGTAAGTGCGGCAAACAATAGTCACACAAATCTACTAGACTGGCCTTTTTTTTTTATGTTGGGATGGGAAATTATCAAATGACTTCTCCCGCTCTGGGCGGAGCGGAAGGGCGTGTCAGACTTCTACTGACTAAAACCCACCCGTGTTTCTTCAGTTGCCTGTGGGACAGCCATGGCATCGGTTTTCTTGGATCCCGTCACGATGTGCTGACATCTCTTTGAGACGCGCGTGAAACACGACGCGCCGTCGACTCGGGCCTAGTCCTTACGGGCGCGCTGCCCACTGCTCACCACCCGCAGGCCCGCGCCTCAGTGGCAGGGAGTTTGGTGTCATCTCCCGAGCAGGGCGTCTCCTGCGGCGGCTAGTGGCGTGAGGGAGCTGGGATTCCCGTTGCCTCACGCGCGTCGCCTCCTCCTTTGCCAGCATACTAGACTGGCCTTAACATTAAATTAAAACTGAGTGGGTTTGCGATAAACAAAATATACAAACTAACTCTGAAATAGATTACACGAATTTAACGAATTCATGTAATCTTCTGTTCTTTTTTGAATATTTAGTCTTAGAATTATAAGCAGGAATCTTTTTAATCTATAGTCAACGTTGTGTTGCAAAAAGATTTATTTATCTTGATTTTTTAGGCAAGATTCATATTAAAAATGAAACTGAATTGGTTTATTTCATGTAACAAGTCTCATACAAATAGATACATAAAAGGAGACAAGATAACAACCACATATAAAATACGAACACTCGTAAGAATACAATTTCACAATGCACCAATATGTCTGCAACGACATTGTCGGATATGAGGGACAATCCAGTCTATTGGCGATCACCGTGAGGACGGAGCTGACGCTGCCCCGCTGTTATATATTATATAAGTATATATAATCATTTATTTCAGACCACAAAGTCCATTGTTTTGTTAGTAACAATTTATTACTTATAACTAATGTTAGTAACCAATATCTAGTAATAATCAAACAATAATAAATTATGTCAAATAGAATTAAAATAATATATCATGTCAAAACCAATTCTAATATTAAAATAAAAACTTAACATTCTTCTGCACGTGAATCATGCGACAGTGGTTGAGGTACTGGCAGTGGAGCCGTTCAGCAAAAGCGCTCAGGATGCTGTTGTGGCCGCCCCGCACCATATGCACCAATAAATCCTTATCAATATTATAAATGGGAAATTTAGTTTGTTTGTTTGTTCCAGTATCACGCCGTAACTGCTGAACCGATTGCTTTGAAATTTTGCAGACGTAAATTTAGAAGTCCGGATTAAATACGAGGGTACTTTTTATCCCGGAATAAATTGATATTCCCAAAGGAAATCTAAAAAGCGCGATATAACTGAACTCCACGCGGGCGAAGCCGCGGTTGGAGAGCTAGTTGATAACATTTTAGACAAATATTAGACAGATTATTTTATATTATAATAAATTTAATCTTCAACTCTTTAAAACTTGTTGGATTATTATGCATTATTGTAGTAGCTATTACAGTCTTTAATACCTTAAGCAAAGATAAGGAAATAATCAATAAGTTGCTTACTTACTAAACTGATGTTATTCGATGATGTTGGTACGTCTTAGCAGTTGTGGCTCTATGGTCGTGCCTCCCGTGTTATTTCCGCGCCCTCGCCGTCGGGGTTGGGCGGAAGCACTCCGCCCGCTCGGATTCATTTCTGGTTTTCGCTACTCTTTTGTCTTAAACTGTTTTTGTAACTTGTCTTCTCCCTCTCCCAAGAAAGTGTTTACCCACTTATTCAATGTGTGCTACCAAGATAAGTTCACTAGTAATTAAATAAAAAAATGTTCGGTGTTATTTGATAATTAAGTAAAAGGTAATTAGCGAGCTATCGAGTCAGTAGACTCGATTCGACTAATGGTACAAAAAGTTCATAGTCTACAACGAACTTTCGCATGGTTAGCTACTTATAGTTACACTCGTAACTATAAGTAGCTGCCATTCATGAGGACGAAATCGTGAGATCTTCCTACCTATAATAGACATACAAGTGCTACGTCTAAATCTGGAACATAAACTGATTTTGGAACAAAAAGCTTCATTAAGGCAGGAACTTATTAATTTATTTACGATAAAAAAAACATTTTACGGTAATTCCATTAACAAACTTGTACCTACTTTTTCAATATTAAGATAATAGTGAATTATATCAACATTATTATACCCACTAAACGTAAAAACTATGTTTCCTTCAACACAGCAGATTGAATGCGAAATAAATTACATAATATCCACTCATTTAATCTTATATCATTAATTACAAAAAGTATTGAAAAATGATAAAAAAAAGTTAGTTACAAAGTTGTGACTAGTTATGATTAATTTATTAAAACTTTATGCACAAAGAAAAACACACACAATGGCGGACTTAATGCCTTAGGCATTATCTACCAGTCTACCTTAAGGTGATGCAGAGACAAAACATGGTAGGTGCAAAGATATAAAAGAGAAGTTGAAAGTACACACAAAAAAAAATACATACATACAAAATATAAACAGTAGAGAGAGATAAAGAAAAAGAATAAGTAAATTATATGTTTGATAAATCTGCCAATTTCTTGAGTAAGTATTCACGAGCTTTAATTTTAATTGTGTACCGACTGGTCAACGTCCTAATATTCTGAGGAAGATCATTCCAAAGGAAAACCGCCTGGACAAGAAATGAAGACTTAAGATAACCAGAGCGGTGAGAAGGACATCGTAGAAGACAATTATTGGAAGAACGAAGATTCCTATTATTTATTAACGGTACTACTGAATCGTCCATTTCAATTATTACAGACATTATTGAGTATTTATAAAAGTAACCCGTCCCAATTAAGACATCGTACAGTCTAGAACTCGACAGAACAAAATATCTTTGGAGTATAATACCTACATCTACATACATTTTAAATTATCAATAATTTGATAATTTAAAAGAGTGTCCATGGAGTTTCTTACCCGTTCTTCTCCATAGGTACCTACTCTTTGGAATGGGCGACTAGCTTCACCTTACTGACTGACCGACCTTCTGACAATTTAAACGTGCCTGTAACTGGTTTATTTGAAACAAATGCTTTGATTTTCATTATTTTTTTACCTATTGGAACACACTCGAAATTTTAATGCTATTTTTTATGTAGTATCTCTCTGTTTTCGTCATGCTATTTTCTAATACAAAAAGTTAGTTCACCTAATTGTGAGGTTTGCAATAAAAGAAAAAAAGTGCAGCATCTTTCGATGGAGTGTCTCAGGAACGAATCTGAAAAAACTAGTGTGGAGGAATGGGGAACAGGGTGTAAAGTTCCCTAATCCACCATAGAATAGGGAGGATCCTCCGACCAGACTGGTATTGTTTGACGGGCACTTTGCCCACCGGTTGTCGTCGGTTGTCATGAACTTGTATGCGTACTAGTTGCACAGTAAACTCTACTTGCGAGATGCAGGATTCGCGTGACGTCAATATGACCCTTTGTTCGCATGTAGTGTTGTAGGTACCGCTGCAATAGAATTATAAGAGAACTAGCTTCCGACCACGGTTTCGCCCTCGTGGAGTTCGGTTATATCGCGCTTTTTAGATTTCCCTCGGGAATATCAAATTGTTCCGGGACAAAAGGTAGCCTATGTTCTTTCTAAGGGTCTAAAGATTGTCTGTGCTAAATTTCATCAAAATCGGTTGAGAGGTTTAGGCGGGAAAGCGTAACAGACAGACAGAGTTACTTTCGCATTTATGATATTAGTATGGATTAAATATAAATAGGTTAGGCTGCCAAGCGTGGGGATTATGGCAAATCGCCCCAATGATGCACACGACACAGCCCAGACAAGCTAAACCGATGACCTGGTGAAGGTCGCGGGAAGCCGATGGATGCGGGCCGCACAAGAACGGTCATTGTGGAAAGCCTTGGGGGAGGCCTTTGTCCAGCAGTGGACCTCTATAGGCTGACGAAGAAGAAGAAGGTTAGGTTGGGCTAAAATTATTTATTCATTTATTACTATTTAAGCTCAGTTTTTGTTTAGTAGTAACTTTTTGTTCGCGCGAACTGTGTACAATGGCCTCTTAAAATAAAGATTAAAAAAATACTGTTCGTCATAAGATGAAGGAAGATGAGAGAGGAGAGACGTAATAGGGGGATCGCGAAGGTTCGTAGCCCACTGGTATCGGCCAAGCTACGGCGGTCAGGGCTCCAGAGAGAGGAACCTCCTGACAATGCGAGCCGTGTCCAGAAGTGCCGCTTTCTGAATCAATCCTCCCATGCCTAACGAGAGCCTCCTGTGATGTTCGTCGAGGCTCTTGGCTATTAAGCCATTGGCTGTCACGACTATCAGTACAATGATTGCTGAATCCACTTCCCAGTTCCCAGATGTCAACAACTTCGTGAGCCAAGTCAAGATATTTGATTTGTTTATCTTTCTCGGCAACCAGGCTTACCAAGGTCTTTTAACCCAGTAACTGGGTTACAGTGGTCAGACTTGCAGACGCTCCATGTAAAGTAAAGGTATTCAGGTTCATCCAGTTAAACTAAAAGGCAACCCTGACATAGGTGGAAAAGGGCGAGGTGATAAGGAATGACGATAGACGTACATAATAGGGATGTATCCAAGGTATGACAATCAAAAAAAACCGGCCAAATGCGAGTCGGACTCGCACACCGAGGGTTCCGCCGTACAAACGTAGCGGTTTACAATTTATGACGTACTAGCTTTCCGCCAGCGGCTTCGCCTGCGTGGAGTTCGGTTATATCGCGCTGTTTAAATTCCCCTCGGGAACATCAAATTTTTCCGGGATAAAAGGTAGCCTATGTTCTTTTTCAGGGTCTAAAGATTGTCTGTGCCAAACTTCATCAAAATCGGTTGAGAGGTTTAGGCGGGAAAGCGTAACAGACAGACAGAGTTATTTTCGCATTTATAATACTAGCATTGATTTAGAATTTTTCACAGTTTAGAGGCAATTAGATTTAAGAAGTGTTTGATATGAATTTGAACTTTAATATCTCTACGCGTTCATGTGAAAAGGGTAGGTAGTAAGTTTATAATTATTAAAAAAAATATTTTATGTCATGTAAGCAAAAATAATATTTTAATATTTTATGTAACTTCAAATTTATCATTTTCACAATATTTCCTTTATCTGTCTGTACTATAATATTATAACGTTGCTTCGTGCCGAATTTCAAGATTCTAAGTTCCTTGTAGTTTATGATTCCCTAGCGTGTGACGGAAATTCGTCTAAGGTGTCGGTATAAACTGCTGTATCTTTTGATAGCTTTAACTTAGAAGTTTGATTTTTTCACTGCTTAAAGGGACAATAGACCTAGGTATTTGGTATAAATTTCAATTCGATACCTTTATTTGTTCCGGCCCGGCGGAGGCGCCATGGCAAGACATTTGTTACACCAGCGCAGGCGACTCTCTTGCAGTTTGTCTGCTATGTCACGGACACGGAGACTCCCACGGATGCGGGAGTTTCTAATGCGGTCTTTCCGCGTAACTCCACACATCCACCGCCCATTACCATTACCAAAATCTACTGAGATATAGCGTATTAAAGTTACGGAGTGGGGGCTAATTATATCATGCCGTGGTATAGGATGTACCACGGCGTGACGTCATGCGACATTTCAAATTTGAATTTAGATATTTGAATGAAAGAAAAAATAAAAAATACGTGTTCAATATTTTTTATAAATCTATCTGATAGACATTAAATTATTTTTTAGGATACAACCCATCGAACCATCAAGATAAATATGTAGGTCAGCTTAACGTAACCTATTTCGGTTTGTATTTACCTATAGGTAAATCAATATTTTCACCACTGCTGTTGATGCTCCGGGCCTCCAATATACATTGACAACAACTTTGTCGAGCTCTTAATTATACCCAACTAGCGGCCGCCAGCGACTTTGTTCGCGTGGAGTTTGTTTTGCTCCGCTCCTGTTGATCGCAGCGTGATGTTATATAGCCTAAAACCTTTCTGTATTAATGGGCTATCCAACGCAAAAATAATTTTTCAAATTGGACCAGTGGTTCCCGAGATTAGCGCGAACAAACAAACAAACATACAAACAAACTCTTCAGCTTTATTTATCAGTTTATATTATTTTAGTTGGCTTGGCTTTTTGTGGCCTCAGTATAATGATACTAAGGCACACTAAGGTCCGTATTACAGAAGAAAACTCAAGCATTGATCTCTGCTTAAGCATTACTTAAAACTAGTTTCAACCAATCAAATGGCTTGAAACGAGGCTTAAATAGAGCTTGAGTTTTGAGTGACGTTCTGTAACACGGACCTACCACTGCTGACCAGCCAGTAAGTTTAGCTGTCTCAAGTAAAATTGCGTTTGTTCCGGTTGCATCCGCGGCTTTCGCGTTGGAGCCCGAGGTCCGCTTTCCTGCACATTCTCCTCCATTTCGAACGATCTTTAGCATCCTGTGGCACGCATGTCATCTCTTACAATATCAAGCCAGCACTTCTTTGGTCTACCTCGCTTGTTCCGGCCCGGCGGAGGCGCCATGGCAAGACATTTGTTACCCACGTAACCTGCCGGTTTACGTAAGACGTGACCATACCAGCGCAGGCGACTCTCTTGCAGTTTGTCTGCTATGTCACGGACACGGAGACTGCCACGGATGCGGGAGTTTCTAATGCGGTCTTTCCGCGTACCTCCACACATCCACCGCAGCATATTCATCTCCGTGACACGCAGCTCCTGCTTGTGTCGCTCAAACACAGGCCACGCCTCACTGCCATACAGAAGGACAGGTCTAATGATGGTCTTATAGACCTGTCCCTTAAGCTTAACCGGAATTTTGGGGTCACAAATGACACCTGTCACCTCACGCCATTTTGCGAAACTTATTGTGTAATACGCAAAAACTCACCAAACTAAGTTCTTTTACACTTCTGATTCCTGCCTACCTAAAAAAACAGGGTAAGAAAAATATAGCCTAGAAACATACCACTCCTACAAGACCCTAATTGGAGCACCCAATAGAGTACCTAGTTACTTACCTATAACCGACAAGAAGAACATAAAAGAACCGAATATAAAAAAATACTTTTTACAGACTGAACCAATATTCACGTGGTTCTTCATGTCAACCGTCCCCATAAATAACAACTCTTGCTTTTCCTAAAAGAACACGTCGTATGCTTCTACACAGTTCTAGGCCACTTTTCAAAATACCTAAGTTTAATATATTCCACACGTGTGAAAAAGTCAACAACAATATGTAAACAAAAACCTCATTTAAATCAAAACGTACCCAAAATAGGATTCGGTCGTTCTCCATTTCCTCCGGTAACTTCCCTGATTTAATTCGAACGTGTGGATGCCAAATCGTTCCCCGAACCTAGCTACTGGAGCACAGATCAAAAGCGCAAATGAATTTTGACGTATCCACACGGAGGCATATCGGGCGGATAAGCGGCGAGTATCTGGAGGTATCTAGAGGTAGATATACCAGCTAAGTATTTACCAGTAATAAAGCCGCCTGTACGCCTCCCTCACCCCGCTCAAACAACGGTACACCCACGGACTCTCGGTCTACTCATTTCGTATGCAATTTTATTCATTATTTGTAATCTACTTCAATCGAATAGGGTCTCAGTATAAATCACTTTTAGGATTTGCTCGATAGAACGTATGTAGGTATGTAGATTGACGCTTTTAGTGTGATATTTAAATGCAATGTGTCTTTGTGCCGGTACAGTCTCACTAATAAATCCAGCCTTCCACGAACTCGATATGTATGAGACGCTTCACGGCTAAAACTCATTTCACTAAAACAAATAACGTTCACTTTCTTTTATTTTCTTATGCGCACGCCTTTTAAGATAGGTAGATACGTCTTTCCATTTTATTTCGATCTGTCGTTGAGACTATAGAGCGTTTATAGATGTAAGTGGACGACTCATAAAAGATCATCACACATGCCGTCATGGCTGAAATTAAAAGAAGCTGTCGAATGAGCTATGTCTACCGGTAAGTTCAGAAATAACAAGCCAAGAAAATATTTTCACAACGTGTAGATTGCAAGCCGCATCACTCAGTGGCCAAGAAATTACTGAGGATTTAGTAGAGAAGTCATAATTGACTGACTCTGTAGAATTTGTTCCACTCTTTTATAATTCTTTCATGAAATAAACGAAAAAATATCGCTAATAAACGTCAAATATGTAGGAATAACAAACTGCAAATAAAATATACCTACTTAGTGTCACACACCTCATCATGATAATGTCTTGATTTAGGTAGGTACTTGCTTACTGTAAGTAGGTAAGTACCTACCACAATTTTTTTAGGTTGAATGCAATCTTTCATCCAATTATAATTGGATAAAAGACCAATTTCCCAAGATTTATGCACTTGCTTACAGCTTAAGTATTCTTTATAAATAAGTATAGATAGATAGGTACTAGTTCATCGTCTTTCTCTGTTCCTTGATCATTTTCGATTACCAAATTATACGAAAAAAATATATTATAACAACAATTTCGTAAAAAGCACTCTGAACACATCAAGACTATTTTAGTTAACAAGATACATTACAAGAAAATATAAGATATAATTTTTTATAAATATGAGCTACGTTAGTTTAGCAAAAAAGTAATTTATTATTTAAAACGGCTCATCATATCCACTAAGTGCTGTTTTAATGTCACTAGTGATGATAAATACCTATAAACAGGTATAAAAATTATCGAGAATCTCATAATTTTCGGACCTTAGATTGTCCTAGTTATGGCAAAATGTAAGTAGCTGTAATCAGTAGTTGAAATTGTTACTTTCCCATTTTAATCGAGACGATTGTTAACAACAGTATAGAAGTGTCGATGTGTAAGTACATTGCGGTGTCACTGAGTCGGTGTAATGAGTCAAAGGGATTAAGGTCATGGTTTAGTGCCGGCGGGTGGCGTGACGGCCGAAGTGAGAGCAGGCATAACGTGCGGCATCGGCTACAGCGCCGCGATGAGTGACTTTGGCCCGGCGTCGCGCGCCGCTCGACCCAATTGGTCGCTCGCCGGTACCCGCCCAGAGGAGGGGGCAACGCACACAATCTCACACTCACCTAAGATAATTTATTTTATGTTATACCGTTTGAATATTTTATATCTGTGTGAGTTTTTTCGGTCGGTATGCGTTCACTGTGAAATATTCGCGCGATAAGAAAGAAGAGGGGAACAGATCGATCGGGACGTTGCGCTTTTTATTTCGATACTTGGTGTTATTGTCATAGTTTAATAATGTTGATGGTTATCTTCTGTGATCACATTACGTGGTTTCTACTTGGCCTAGTGCTACAATTTTCTAACAAAGAATATTGTTTTTGTGGTAGATACAGCTTCTCTTAGGCCCTGCATTACTTAATTATTCCATATTTATCAATTATGTTGAGTAAGTATTCTACATACCAGTGACACCACTCAGCCTTTAAGGTTAAATACAGGATAAAACTTTTAAAGAAAACCTATGCTAAATAAAACACAGTTCTTTATATGACTCTACGTAGGTTGGAACACACGAGAATGTAGATAACTACATATGTATAAACCAACTCTATTTGTGTTGGAGATATACCTAATTATGTTCCTATAAGTTAGTACGCAATACACTCATAAGTGAAACACATTCAAAAGACCGTTTAATACTGTCACCGCTAACATGTTTCCACCGCTAAAGCGACCCCTGTAATATAAGCTATCGAGTACACAACAGGCGACAACCGTCGACTTTACAGACAGGCTTGTATAGCTACCTAAGTACGTTTCACATGGACGGAAAATAAAAATTACAAATGTCGTGGTTACCTTTAATCAAATGCAAAGCTATCATTAAGTCGACGCTTCGGCAAACTCGCTCGTCGTGCGCATCGTCACTGTTAATTATCACAATATATATGTATAAAATAAAATAAAAGAGACCGCTTCGTACCAATACTAACATAAAAAATACGAGAAAAGAAAGAGAAGCTTTAAAAAAGAAAGGAGTGCATCTACCCCCACCTCCGGTGGCCCCCACCGCGTCGGGCCGCCCCTGCGGCGGGCGCCACCCACCGCACCGCAAAAATCGAGAGCGTCGACGGAGCGCGGGGTCAAACGGCGACGCGAGCGTGAAAAGAAGGAGCGGTGTGCGAGGTTCACGCACACAGCGACGAGTGTGCGTGTGCGCGCCGAGAGGGACGGTCGACGAGCGAGCGGGACGGCGGCGCCAATTACTATCACCTGGCGGGCAGCTACCGCATTACCCACTGCCGCCGCGCGCGCGACCACGCGCCCGCTGCACCACGCGGCTCGCTCCGCTCCTGTGACGCTCCGCTGTATCCCGACTCCACACCGCAATCGATATTCGCGGACTCGCGGCTACCCACTGTGCACCGTCGCGAGTGCATCCCATGCTACTCTCGCTGATTCTCGCTCGTCTCAGGGATGCATCGCTACTGCTTCAGCCCGCGTCCTGAATAGTGCCAACGCGCGACAAACATGCAACTGTGAAGTGTGTGCGGACAGTGACACAGACATTAAACTAAACGTGATCATTTAAAAGTTTTCTGGCGACTTACACAGTACGAGATGACTTCCCAGTTCGCCTTCAGAGGATCTCCCCCCAATCAGGTAACAAATACTTTGCTATTTGGAAATTTTTAAACTTTTGAAAGTAATCAAATATGACTAATTTGCGATGCGATGTCAGTTGATATAAATATAAACATTTTTGATTGTATTGTACTATTATGCCAAAATAATGCATAAATAAGTTAGTGATATGTTCATGTGGTTAATGGTTTCTAAAGTAAATAAAAAATTGGGATAGGTACTTTTTTTTTAAATTATAATGATGAATTGGTTTCATTCATTATTTTCATCTCGTACTCTTTAAAAATCATTTAAATGTGTTAAAATAAAAAGGAGCTCGAGAATAAAGCAATATAATATACTTAGGAATTAACATAAGTACCTAATAGCTAGAACAAATATTAGTTATCGGTATTTTTTTTTTTTGTTACGGTAATAATGTCGACGTAAAACTAGGAAGATATAATAACAGTAGGTCACACCATGTAATCACAGTTTTACCTTATAAAATATTTTACCTACTTGAACAATGTAAATGCTCGTATGTTTCGGTGTTGACAGTAAATATATATTTTTTTACGTATAAAACAACTAACTCTCGATAGAACGCAGCACAAATAAACTAAAACGAAATCAATCTATTTAGTTCAGCCTGACACGACTGTAATCAATTACACATTGTGTTCAAAATAGGTTTACTGCTAATAGTGGCCACTATCTGACCTGTAACAATGTAATGTAATATTTTATACATATATTAGAAATATATTGTCCCATATAATTTATTTTTATTTTCATTTAAACATATGTGTTTTATTTTTATTATTTTGTTACATGCGTATTGTCTTTACGATCGTCATTACTGATAAACCCATTTTGCCGACGCAATACATAAGTGATTCCAATCATCCCAACACTTTTATCGGTACTTTTTTTATCAATAGTAAAAATTGTGTTTTTATTAGATTCAATTTAAGTTACACGCAACATAATTTTAAATTACAAACCAATGGTTTATTATTATTATTTTTTTTGTTGGATTGGATCTTTGCAATATTTTGTTTGCTACATGCTTTCAAACAAGTAAAAAGTTAACGGTAACTTGTTAATTAGATACACCTTTATCATATCACTATTTACCAAATCTTAAAAATGGAATTTTGTGCAATACAAATGTGTTACATTTATAAAAAAAAAATGCACATTTTAAAATGACCTGTCTACCAAAAAACTCACGTTCCAGGAATATAAAATACTATGACTGCTAATAATTCTCTGTCAACGAAATATTTAGAAACATAACTTGACTAATGCATAACAACCAAAACCATAAACTCTTATCCTAACTTAACATCATGACATATCTAGATAAAATTAATCAATTCAAATTTAAATTTTACTTTACCTAGTAGGTAAGTAGTACCCACACGAAAACATACAATCAACTCTGTTGGAGATACCAATCATCAATAACATCAGAAGCAAAACCAGAATCTGTTACCAAGTTAGTAAGAGTTGTTATATGATAGGTACGTTTTAAAGAATAACGTCTAAAAACCGGCCTATACGTTATTTGTTTCTATCAACTTGCGCTGTGATTGTTCTCATTTACTTTAGACAGTTGTCAATTGATATAATAGGAATACAAGTTTGTTGATATTATAAGTAGTATTGTTAATTATTTTGCAAATAGTTCCTTCATTCTGGAGTACTCAGTCCTATATTTCTTCTCACTCCGTTTAATTTCAAACACTGGATTAAATTTTTATCTCAACTAATATTTTCTCACAACATAATCATTGTAACAAGTACCTACCTACATCGATGTAGTGCCAACCTGCTGAATAATCCAATAAAATCTCCATATTAAGCTTATTATTTAAAAATAAAACATTACCTATCTCAAGTGGACGTGATTCATTAATCAATTATTGGATTTCCTGTCACCCTTATTTGTTATCCGATAACAGTTTATTAAATTTTGCACTTGTATTAATATCGGTCAAAGTTATCTAGTAATACAGTTAGGTTTGCGAGTCATAATTAAAATGGTGAAGTCTATGTACCTACGCAAACCAATGTCAATAAAGATAATATGTTGGAATGGCTCGGTCAGTGGTCGAGTGCGTGCCGTATTCGATCTAATTTCGCTATCTCCTTGATAAGAGGATGTCACTCCCTCGCCAGAGAGAGAGGATTATCCTCATTATTTCTCAGTTTTGAAGTGTAAGCCCCCTTAACCACTCGACATTGCAGTCTGAGACTTTTAACTCCCAATAGTGTTGACTCGATCCAGTTGCAATTATGAGTCCCTATTTTTCTTTACATAATATGAGACCATCGTAAATTCTGCCTTTAAGTAAGCTTACTTAATAAGAATTCAAAGTCTTTCCAATAATAGCAGCTTGGTCTCATTGCTTTCATGGTACGTTTTTATTTAAATAGCAATTAAGCTCAAGAATGGGCTGTAAACCTTTATAGGTACCTACTCCGTTGTATCGTACATTTTAAGGCCTCAGACTCGCTAAATGTCCGATGGCATCATTTTACTCTCACAATCTAGACGGGTTTAGATTTCTCAATTGCGCAATTAAATAATTTAATCAAAGGTATGTAGATTATTTTTGATATCGCATTTCAGTATCGCTCAGTTCATAAAGCTTTGTGTGCATATTATTCCTTACTTTTGTGTCGCAATTCTAAAATGCAGCTACTAGAATTTTATTTAATATACTTACATTATTATACGTTTCAACGATTTAGTAACAAATATTCTTCTTCTTTCAAGAAAGTAGGTATTACTTCGTACTTTCGTACTTTTTATTTTACATCTATTGTTGAAGTTGAAGATAGAATCCTGGAGACTTCTTAAGTATCTAGACTACTTTGGCAACTTGTCACCAAAAAGAATTAACATTGAATCGCATTAAGAAGACATATTTATTTTATTTAAAGCGTTACATAAATATGTCTTGCCTCGACGAACACCGATGGTTCTTTTTGTTTTAGAACATAATTTCTACAATGTTGCTATAGTACGTAGGTAATACAAAATTTCATAAAGTCTTATGAAAACTTAATCAAAAAAATAATAATATGGATACCAAAACGTTTGAACGAGTTGCATCAAACGTGATGTATGTAAAGTTAAACATGAATAGATAATAACATATCTATTAATGTTTAAGTTAAATATGTATATTTTCACTACATAAACAAGCTGGAACAAAACACGACAAAGTTGTTTTTATTTAGGTCATACGAGTCTCGTCAAGCTTGCATTTCAAGTGTCGAGTTCCAGATTAATATTTTGTGAATGCGTCTCAGAGTTGCGACCAAGTCTTAGGAGTAATACACATTTGTGGGAACGACGCACTGCGTTGGGAATTCTTGACGCAAACGACAATCGATTGCATGGTAATCATCTCCTTGGTTACTCATGAAGGTACAGAATTGTCGTACCGCATACATTTTTAGTACAATTTAAGATCAATTGCCGTCAAACAAAATTTTCGAATCAATATTCCACGCAGCCTCACTTGTGCACGGAGGCTTACTCTCAGCGGTAATTGAAGGTGGGTCCTAGAGGTGAGCCGCGGAGGCGTGAGCGAGCTGAACTATGGGTGCCTACTTCGCTGGCTTGTGGTCACATATTGGCGAACACGCGTGCACGACCTCGGGACACGTAAACCGAAGAACAAAACCAACACCATTCATTTAACTTCATAATGAGCCATGAACAATCTTCGTCATTTTTGCAGTTTGCATTCGACCGCTTACTGACCCTGTTTTGTTTGGAATCGTAATTTGACGTTCGGTACCCGTTCGACTTTAATAATGCGTACCTAATAAAAAGCCATGATTAAGTAAATGTTCGTCTGGTGAGCTATTGTTCTCGATAATGAGCCAATGTTTAATGATATGCAAGTGTGCTTTTAACATTTGTGTAACAGGATATCGCATCGCAGTTTTGCTAATTAGTTCTTACACTTTGGTAAAGCTTTATTTTTAAGTTTTATTTATGAAAAAGCAGGTCCGATACTTAACTTTGTTCTAATACTAATAATATCTATTAGCACTGTTCAGGTCTAGGTTAGGTATACCTACCGTCGTACCATCGTCTTTCACTAGATTGGCAATTTATGTAATTTAAACCTTTTAAAATCTACCTACTCGTATTCTAGTCTCGTCTACAAATAAATATCAAAAATGTAGAAAAATTAAGCCGTTACATGTATTTTTCACAGATCGAGACTTGTTCTTAAAATTACAAAAGAAATCTCTTTGAGTAATCAAAGTCTCTAAGTAATCACAGTTCCTAAGTTATTTTTTTCTATTCTTTTAAAAAAAAAACTTTTGAAAATATTAAAATAGTAGGTAGGTACAGGTAGGTAGGCTCATCGGTAATCAATCAAAATATCTATAGGTAACTAGCGGCGCCAGCGACTTCGTTCGCGTGGAGTTAGTTATACTCCGCTCCTATTGGTCGCAGCGTGATGTTATATAGCCTAAATCCTTCCTGTATTAATGGGTTATCCAACGCAAAAAGAATTTTTCAAATCGGATCAGTAGTTCCTGAGATTAGTGCGTTCAAACAAACAAACAAACAAACAAACTCTTCAGCTTTATATATTAGTATAGTATATATTACACCTAAAAATTTTCGGAGTTCTATTTAAAACTAACTGTTCCCTGTGACTTATTATTTACTTAGGTATTGGTAGGTATTTATAGGGATGTTTCCTGGGTAAAAAAAATGATTCTATTTAGTCCGTCATTCAGATAATAGAAAAATATTGGATACGTATATTTTGTTTCATCAAATCTATAAAAATTGACAAATATAAAAGGCATCAAAGATCAGTGGTGGCTGGTGACTTCACTCGTTGCTAAAAACTGTAGCAAGGAGTGACGTCACACGAGTTTTCAACCCACTGTATCGTCTTCATTTTTTGTTTATATGAAAAAAGAAAAAAATACGTGACTACTTTTTTTTTTGGAAATC